>JAZKJV010001406.1:0-337500 GCA_037367405.1 Ottelia alismoides
TATATATCAATGCTACCGTTATCGTGTACCTTCCTGACCAAATAGGGTCCTTTCCATTTGCTCTGTAGCTTCCCTGGAAATAATCTAAGCCTTGCATCAAACAGCCATACTTTCTGTCCAATCTCAAAATGCTTATGGCTGATATGAGAATCATGCCACTCTTTGACTTTCTCCTTATAATGTAGGCTGTTTGAGAAAGCTGCATCTCTAAGCTCTTCCAAGGCGGCTAACTCTGCCCTCCTTTGGTTTCCTATACCATCTGGATCCATAAGAATATCTGTGACTGCCCAGAGTGACTTGTGCCTCAACTCGACTGGTAGATGGCATGGCTTGCCATAAACGAGGCGAAAGGGAGATGTACCTAATGGAGTCTTGAAAGACGTCCGATATGCCCACAAGACCGAGTCCAAAAGCTGTGACCAATTCTTTCGGTCAGGGCGGACGACTTTCTGCAAAATATTCTTGATCTCCCTATTCGACACTTCAGCTAGACCATTCGTCTGTGGATGATACGGTGTAGCAACACGATGATCTATGCCGAACTCGCTAGCAAGGGCCTTCACCTGGTCGTTGATGAAATGAGATCCCCCATCAGAAATCAGAACTCGTGGAACCCCGAACCGCATGATGATGTGCTTCTTCAAAAATTTGCAAACTGTCTTTGCATCTGCGGCTCGGGCGGGGATAGCCTCAACCCAACGACTAACATAATCTACGGCCAACAGAATGTACTCAAATCCCTGACTCTTAGGGAATGGACCCATGAAATCGATGCCCCATGCGTCAAAAACCTCACAGAAGTGAATGGGCTGCATCGGCATCATATCACGCTGTCCACAAGTGCCCATCCTCTGACAGTCAGTACACCTCTTCACGAACTCATCAGAGTCCTTGAAGAGTGTAGGCCACCACAAGCCGGATTGGAGCACTTTCTGTGCCGTTCTCCTCCCAGAATGATGTCCTCCTGCCTCAAGCTTGTGGCAGTAAGTGAGGACACTATGATGCTCTTCCTGAGGAATACACCGACGCCAGATGCTATCCCCTCCTTCGTGGTAAAGGATGGGATCCTCCCAGTGGTAGGACTTGGCCTTCGCGAAGAAGGTCTCAAGCTTCTGCCTGGGCCAATCTTGTGGGACTTTCCCAGCAACGAGAAAGTTCACAATATCGGCATACCACGGGAGTGAGGCGATAGCAAGGATCGCCTCATCTGGGAAGGTATCACAAATGGGATCAATCTGCTCTGTCTCCTCAGGCTGCTCTAATCGGGATAAATGGTCCGCCACCACATTCTTGACTCCAGGCTTATCCTTGATCTCAATGTCGAACTCCTGGAGTAGAAGGATCCATCTAGTAAGTCTGGCCTTGGCATCCTTCTTTGACATGAGGTACCTGATGGCGGTGTGGTCAGTATACAAAATCACTCTAGATCCAACGATATATGATCTAAATTTATCTAGGGCAAACACTACTGCTAGCATCTCCTTCTCTGTGACCGTGTAATTCCGCTGGGCGGAATCCAATGTGCGGCTAGCATAGTGTATGGCAAATGGCACTCCATCCCTCCTCTGTCCTAGCACGGCCCCTACGGCAAAATCAGAGGCGTCCGTCATGATCTCGAATGGGAGAGACCAATCGGGTGGCTGAAGGACAGGAGCCTCAATAACACATTGCTGGAGAGTCTCAAAGGACGAAAGACACTTGTCATCAACCAGGAACTCGGTGTCTTTCGTCAAGAGATCAGTCAACGGTCGGGCAATCTTGCTGAAATCATGAATGAATCTCCTGTAAAAACCAACATGCCCTAGAAATGACCGTAACTGCTTCAAATTGGACGGCGGTGTGAGTTTTCTAATGACATCGACCTTGGCCGGATCAACCTCCATGCCTCTATTGGAGATGATGTGGCCAAGCACCGTCCCTTGAGTCACCATGAAGTGACTCTTCTCCCAAGACAGAACCAAGCGGGTAGCAATACATCGCTGGAGCACTCGGTCTAGGCAGTCAAGACAGGAATCGAATCCGTCGCCGTAAACCGAGAAGTCGTCCATGAAGACCTCCAAACACTCCCCTACCATGTCCGAAAATATTGACAGCATGCATCTCTGAAAAGTCGCAGGGGCGTTACATAGCCCAAATGGCATGCGTCGAAAGGCGTAGGTACCGAAGGGACAGGTAAAGGTGGTCTTCTCCTGATCCTCAGGAGCGATGGCCACCTGATTGTAGCCCGAGTACCCATCCAGGAAGCAGTAATGGCTTTTCCCTGCCAGTCTCTCAATGATCTGATCTATAAAGGGCAGGGGGAAATGGTCCTTCTTGGTGGCCTGGTTGAGTCTCCTGTAGTCAACGCAGACCCGCCAAGAGGTGGGTACTCGTGTAGCGATCTCCTCTCCCGACTCACTGATCACAGTCGTGATGCCCGTCTTCTTGGGCACCACATGCAAGGGGCTGACCCACTTGGAGTCGGAAATGGGATAAATAAAATCTGCACTCCACCATTTTGATATTTCCTTCATGACAACCTCTCTTAGGTTGGGGTTCAGTCGCCGCTGGAACTCACGCGACGGCTTCGCCCCTTCCTCGAGATAGATATGGTGGGAGCACAATGAGGGACTAATCCCATGGAGATCTGCTACGCTCCATCCGATTGCCTTGCGGTTCTTTTCAAGAACCTCCATCAGACGGGATTCTTGTTCTCCAGTCAGATCGGCAGAGATGATGACTGGGTACATCTCAGACTTCTCCGCAAGGAATCGATACTTCAGCGAAGTAGGGAGCGGCTTTAGCTCTGGACAGCTGGGTGCTGGCAAATCTGGCTTCTGAAGAAGATGTGTGTATGCGGATAATTCTGCCAAATTTGCCTGGGAAAATGATAACAAACTCTCACAAGCTGGATCTGGAGAAGGCGGGTCCTCTGCATTGTCTCTGATCTGCTCTGCCTCTACCTCCTCCTCATCTATAGGCTCAGGTGGATCCCAGATCTGGCATCTGATCATCACAATCTGCCCAATCAGATTCTGAATCCGAGGGATCTATATCAGACTCGGTGGCATCAGTACCACCGGAGAACAAGGTGGCATCAGCACCACCATAGAGCAGGGTGGCCTCAGTACCACCATCACTGGAAATCGTGTCGCGATCAAGGTCCGACTCTGCTGACTCAATAGTATCCTGAACCAGGATTGTGCTCTCCAGACTATCCTCTTCTATCATCTCTGTATCAGCTGTATCTGAATATGAGAGGATGGTCTGTGCTGCAGGGTCTGCCCAAGCTGCCTCATCATCTGTGATCACAAAATCACAGTCCTGGTGGATGTCTGGCTCTATGTCTGTCAGCTGTTCTGAATCTGTACTGCCATGTGAGCGGGATCTAGCTCTGGCTCTGTGGTCCTTAACCGTCTCTATTTTGTATACTCTCGCCCTGGACGCGAAAGTACACCTTCCCGCTATCATGGTCAGTCACTGCCTTGGCTGTGGCCAAGAACGGGCGACCGAGGATGATGGGGGAATCGGTCAGCGAGTCAGGGGTCTCCATGTCCAGCACTACGAAGTCCACGGGGAATTGCAAACCCTGAATCGTGACGACAACGTCTCGCAACAACCCCTTTGGCCTCTTGACAGACCGATCAGCAAACTGAAGATATGTCCTGCTCTGTACAAGAGTGCCCAACTCTAAGTGGTCGAGAAGGGCTGCCGGAAGAAGGTTGATCGACGATCCGCTATCTAATAGAGTACGGTTGAACCTCTGCTCACTAATCTGACATCTGACATACGGGGCCCCTAAATCTGGCCTCTTAGTCGGCAGATGGTTCTGGATCGCGTAACACGTGGCTTTGGTTAACACATGAATTTCTGCGGTCTTGTTCCTCTTAGTCCTTCTGACTGTGGTCTTATCTCTCAAGGATCGCTGAAGAAGAGGGATGTGTCGCAAAGCCTCATTGAGGGTCAGCTGGATGTGAAATCGGTCTATCATGCTCTGGCTGAACTCCTCCTGCTCTATCTTTTTTGGATCTTTTTCTTTTTTCTTCCCCTTCCCCAACTCAAGGGCTCTAGGAAAGGGGATCACAGGGTCCTTCTCAGATGAAGGACTAGGAATAGGTCTAGATGATTCGATGACTGGATCCTCACAAACATCATTCATCACAGTGGGATCAGAAGAAACTAAACCTTTTCCTTTATTCAAATCAGAGTTCCGAGATACATTCATGCGAGGAAAGACAACATTTCTATCAGAATGAATGTTGGTGGCATCAGTACCACCTCTAGTCGGCTCTACAACTAGACGTCTTGCGGCTTCAGTACCGCTGGCTGGCTCAGCTCTGCTGGTGGCATCAGTACCACCTCCTCTATGTGGTGAAATGGCGGCCTCAGTACCGCCTGTGGAATCAGCATCTCGGGTGGCCTCAGTACCACCGTCATCATGATGTGCGGCTTCAGTACCGCTCTCCTCTTCCTCATCTGGCGCTCTAGATGGATCCTCGTGTGGTCGCTCAGATGAGGCGCCGCCTGCTGGTCTTCTACCGCTCCTAAGTGTGACAAAATCAGCATCAAATAAATCCGACGAGATAACATCAAATAAGTCACTAGAAGTGGTAGGCTCTGTGTGAACTACCTGCTCAGATTTCCTCTTCAAGTTATTCGGATTAGGCTCGATCTGTGCAGGGATGGCGGCCTTCCCTCTCATCAGGTCCCGCATCTCCTGGCGGAACTCGTCCATTTCCCGTCTAAATGTAGCCTGCTGCTCTGTGAAGAGGCGGGCTAGATCATCCATGGCGGGGCTCTCGTGGGAACCCGACGGGTTGCCTCTCTGGTAATGAGGCTGCTGGACCTGGTGCTGCTGTGGCTGAGAGGGGTAAGAGGAATGATGCTGCTGTGGGTGAGCCTGCTGCTCACGTCTCCAATTCTGTCCCTGCTGCTGGTAGGGACGAGGTACGAAGGATGATGGCTGATGTGGCTGATATGCAGGGGGCTGCTGGTGATCTCTCTGCTGGGAGTACTGCCCTCCCTGACCGGCTGGCTGCTGTTGGGACTGGTTACCCCCATTCCCCCACCTGAATCCGGGATGGTCTCGTCGGATTCCAGGTTGAGGACGGTCATACCAAATCCCGTTGACATCCATCAACGGCTCAGCATCAAAGGGGTCTGGTGGCAGTGCTGCCAGAGGCTGATCCGGCTGATATACCACCATCTGTAAGTCTGGAGGTGGTGGTGACTGGTAAGAGGGCTGCTGCTGCTGGTACGGCTCCGCCTGTACAAGGTGAACTTGTCTAGGCTGCTGCAAGGAGCTGGAGCGCTGGGACGAGCTGCGGCTGCCGCCGGAATCGCCTCGCGACAGAAGACGGGGCTGAGGAGCCGTCTGTGCCTCCTGAAGACACAAGAGCTGGGTCTTCATGTCGCTCAGAGTTTGTGCCATTTGCTCCATCTGAGTTATGCCCTGGCACTGCTTCTTCTCTATTATCTCCATGCGGTCCAACTTCTCGCTGATAATCCCCATGTCCGCAGTGGCCGACTCTGCCTGTGCGGCCGCAACTGTGGACGAACTGGAAGGACCTGCATCAACCCGTGCTATCCGCTGATACTGCACGGGTCCTTGCGGCTGCTGAGATCTCTGAGTGTACAACCGAGTCTGGGACATCACCATGTAATTTTCTGCCATCTCCTCGTAGATGGCCCAGACTTGGTTGTGGTCCTTGGCAAAGTAGGACCCGCCGCAAGAAGCATTCACCAGACCCTGAAGCTCTGGTGTCATCCCACTAAAGAAGCTCTGAACTAGGTTCGGCTTCGAGATGTCGTGGTGTGGGCATCTATCCAGAAGCTCTCTGAACCTCTCCCATGCTTCGTGAAATTGCTCATTAGGGAGCATGGAGAAGTTGTTGATCAGGGCCCTCGCTGCATTTGTCCGCCCGAGTGGATAGTACTTGTTCAAGTACTCGGTGCGGAGCTGATCCCAGGTGTAAACAAACTTCCCTAGATGTTTCAGCCAGGCGGCTGCTCTATCTGCCAGTGAAAAAGGGAAGGCCATCATTCGAATCGTATCTTGGTCCACATGACGGTCGTGGACAGTACTGCAGATCATCAAAAACTCCTGGAGATGGAGATGGGGTTCCTCAGTGGCAAGCCCGTGAAAATGAGGGAGCATCTGCAGGGTGTTCGGAGGGAACTTGAAATCCCCCACGATAGCAGGTACCACCACCCAATGATGCATCAGTGTGGATCCGGGGTTGTGTAGCTCCCGCATCGTTCTCGGTGGTCCTCCTCCGGCGGCGGCTGCCGCTGCGGCAGCTGCTGCTGCGGCTGCTGCCTCTGCATCAGCGTCAGGAATGTCCTCAGGCTCGCTCCGCTCTTCTCGCTCTCTTCGGAGTCGCTCCATCTCTCTTCTCATCTCAATCATAAATGCCCCCTGATCGCGTAACTGCTGCTGAACCGTCTCTAATGATGCGATCAGGGTGGAGTTGATCGCTCCCTGGTCTAAGACAAAATGTTCGGGCTGGCGATCATCTGAACTGCCGGCTCCAGCCATAGTGACGTCTGCAAAATCAGATGAGCCTAACTCAGGTTCTGTCAAATGAATTCGTCTCTCCTCAGGCTCATGTCTCTCAGTAGCAGAAGAAAGGGGGTCGAGGGGGAACAGGGTGGAATCACACTCGGGCCCGGAGAGCTGGTCTCGACTCTCACGGGCCAACCTAGATGATGGAGTAGCCGCGCCTGAAAGCGGTGCAGCCAGAGGCTGCCTAAGAGATCGTCTACCCATCATCTTGATCTGGCGAGTTGGGCGGATTGGATCTGGAGAAAATATGATCACAAAGCAAACCCCTTGTTCACCAACTCAACACAATCTGAAGACCGTGAAAGCTCGGTCAATTTATCTTGTCAATTTTTATTTGGTGAACACACAAGATATCAGAGCGATTACGTGACCTGCTGGGATACCCGATACTCTCTCAACCGACTGTCCCGCACAGAAGAGTCGGTAATCAGTCGAGATGAGCACCGGAGGGCTTTACCTAGTGTTCGGGTCACTCTCTCGCACAATCAAACCAAACAATGAGGGGGTTGCTCTCCCCAAGACAAATTTTTAATGTGAGTGTCTTTTAGGGTCAATAATGTTATCCAGTCCCAATTTTTATTGTTTTTCTTTTTAATTTTTTTTTCAAAATAAATACAAGCGGCCTAACGATTTTTCCGATTCTCCTGATGATTAAGCCAAAAACAGAGGGAGAAGACGAAAAAGCCGATGCGCGAGAAAATCAATGATGCATGCAGAGAAAGAAATGCGTACCTTGTCTCCAGCACTCTACATGCAAGTGATCCGCGCAGAATTTAAATACAGAATTAAACTACCTAAATGATGCAACGAGGAGAAACCGAGTCCTAGCTGAGCAATTTCTATTGATCGTGAAGAACAATAGTTAGCCAATGGAATCGAGTCCGGGGTCCGATCTTGGGAGTCACTCGGTGCCCGCCACAACGGGTCCTGCCAGCGCTGTATGTGACTCCTCACGGCACGTGGTCTCAAATCCAATTAAACTAACTTTTTCAGTGAATTTTATCAAGGTCCAATTACGTTCTATAGGAACAGATATTCTATTAAGTGTTGGGCCTTAGATATTTACGTCACAATCAACAGAAATTCCTAAATCTAAGGGCTCGAGAAAAACCGCGTAAACACCGGAAAAGGCAGCTAGCTATCAAAACCACGATAAAAGCCGCGAAAATCAGAATGGGTCCCCCGAGTACACCGGTACTCAGCGAAACAGACCCGCTAAGTTACAAATGTCCACAAATGTCCAAGGTCCAAGTCCTAAATTATTACAAGAAATAATGTTCTCTCTCTCTCTCTCTGAAATAAAAATTTCTTCTCTCTCTCTCTTCCTCCTGCTTTTCTTCCCGTGCGGGTCCTCAAAAAAATGTACTCCAAGTTCCAAGCAGTACCTCGCACAAAAATTAGAAAGAGAGAGTGTCAGAAAACAATAATAATGTAGAGAGACAAAAATAGAAGAATGAAAACTGACTACAAAGCCGTGCTCCCCGGCAACGGCGCCATTCTTATAACGGGTCTGGACACTAGGGAATGAGGTACAAAAATCAGGTCGTTGTGAACCAAGCAATCAGACCACGTATATCAAGAAAAATAACCACTCAGAAAATATCAAATCAATCAAAACAAAGAAGAGCGGTATAGCTAGAGGATTTAACCTGGTATAGCTCCCAGGGTCGAACACAAGGAGCACAGATTGGCCTTGCGGCCTACGATGTAGTCAGAAATCCAAGAGAGTCTTTTTTTGGTTTTTATTTGTTTTTATATTTTTTTAGATTTTTTTTTAAAAGATGAGAAAATGAGAGAAAGTAAATACAGGGCAACTTCAACAATTTATACTACACACAAAAATGAAGCAAAAATTCCAGAAAATTGGTTTTTATGTTTTAAATGTTTTTTACTGTTTTTGGTGAATTTTTGGGATTTTTCTAATGGGTAAATTATTTATTAAAAATCAAACAATGTGACAAAAATAGGGTACTGTCCAGCAAGGCTTAAGACCCGAAAATAAAATACTTTTGGATCTCAAAAAGCCCTAAAGGTAATTTTCCTATAATCTACAAAAAATAAGGAAAATTTAGGCACCCTAATTATTGTTTTTGGATTTTTAATTTATTTACTACAATTTTTATGAGTTTTTAGGGGTTTTTCAATTTTTAGGTTTTTTAAGTGATGAAAAATAGCCAAAATTGGCTAGAAAATCAAACAACCAGTAAACAACAATATCTAATTTTTTTAGAATTTTTGGTGGAGTATTTAGATTTTTTTGGTATTTTTAAAGTCAAACAGTAGCAAAAATACGGGTTTTTGAATTTTTAAAAATAATAAATGAAATCCAAAATGTCCCCAAAAATCATAGAAATTCCTACACCATGGCAGGAGCCATGTGTCAAAATTTCATTGGATTTGGAGGTCGTTTGATATTTTATTCAAAAAGAAAGGTGGGGCACTGTGCACAGGGACCTATGTGCAAATACCCAAAAGTTCTGGGGTCCTGGTGCAAAATACCCAAGAAGTCACGTGCCAAGCACGTGCCTGGGGCACTCAAGGACCTAAATGTAATAAAAATAAGTTCCAAGGACCAATTGATAACTCGTATCAAAAGTCCAGGGGCTTATATGCAATTTACCCAAAATAAAAACGCACATGCGCATATAAAGTGCTCACAGGGGTACATTTGCAAATAAACAAAACATTTCATGCATTCATTAACATTCCAGAACTACAGGGCTAAAGATGCAAAAATCCCAAAGTAACACGTGACGAAGCACGTGGTTCACTACTGGCAGGGGTATAATTGCAAATAAAATTAAGCGCGAGGGTCCCTATGCAAATATCCCAGAAAATAAACAACGTGAATTAAAAGTTACAGGACTAAACTGAAATAAACAAACTACGAAGGGGCCCTATGATATTTACCCCTTTATTAATGAAGCGTTGGATGCGCGCCACGTGTAGATCGAACGGCTGCGGCTGGTGGGCGCTCCAGATGGCTCCTCCTCTGATCGGACGGTACTGGTAGCTCCAAGGATGGACGGCCAAGATCTGAACTGGAGCGAGGAGGACGATCGGACGGCGATGGAGGGTCCTCGAAGAACTGATGGCCGGCGAACTTCGCCGGCCTCGTGAAGGCGTCCCCTCTCTCCTCTGCTGCGCCTGAAGGTCGGAGAAGCTCCGGCGTGAAGTTCCGCAGCTGCTACTGGTCTCCGGTGGTCAAACCGAGCTCCGAGGAGCTCGAGCAAGGACGGCGGAGAAGAAGCTCCTGGCTTGAAGTTGGGGGGACCTCAGACGCCTCCCTTTGGACCTGCAAAAGAGTTCAGAAGCTTCACGGGTCGAGGGCAAAGTGCCTCGACCCAAGAAGGCGGGGTGAAGGTGGACGGTGCGGCGTGGCGAAAGAGCTCCGGCGAAGCGACGGCGAGGGAACTCGAATCCCAGATCCTGTGCGATCTGGGTTGTGCGAATGGGTGAAGAAGGTGCGTGGGAACACGGTGAAGGTGATGGTTGGGTCGGAAGGTCGAGATGATACGCGAGGTGGCCGGAATCAGCGAGATGCGTCGGAGATGTGATTTGGGCGTAATCTAAAATTAGAAGAAATTAGAAAGAGCTAAGGTTACCTGATGGATGCTGGAGACTGTGCTGGAGCGTGGCTATCTCCGGGTCGTAGCTTCGAAGGGCGTCAAGGCCTGAAGCTCGGTGCTCAACGCCGGCGGCGGAGCAAGGACGGCGAAGTACGCCGGATCAAAGGATACGCCTCCTCACCTCACTGCAACAAGGGCTGACGCTCGCTGTCACTCTTGCGGAGCCGATGGAGGTCACGGGGAAGAAGGAGAGGGTCCAAAGATGCGGCGCGGAGGCGGCGGAGGTGATGGTTATATAGAGTGACCAGGGCGATTAGGGTTGAGTGAGGACAGCAAAGGAAAGCGTGGATTTGATGGCTGAAGATCCGGCGTGGGAGAGGGATGAACGGAGAAGAATCCGGGCGCGGGGGTTGAGTGGGTGACAGCCTGGATGCGCGTGGGAAAATCGGGGAAGATGGCGCGGCGCGCGACTTCCAGAAAAGGAAGGGGGTCGCGGGGGAGTTGACCGGGGTCAATATTCCCCCGTGGACCAACCAGGAGCGGCCACGTGTGCCCGAGTTTTATTTATTTATTTTAGGGCATAAATAGGCCGAATTAAAGAAAACTCAAAACATGAAATATTTTTCTTTTATTTTTTTCTATTTTTTGGTGATTTTTAATTAATTTTTGGAAATAAAAATAGGTTAGCTCTATATATAGGTATATGTACACTATATGGATTTTTATTTTTGATTTTTTATTTGTTATTTTTATATGTTTTTATGCTAATTTTGTATTTTATTTATTTACAAGATAAAATATGGAATAAAAAGAATATTTTTATTTTATTTTTATCACTTATATACAAGGGTGAAATAAATGGTTGAATACATTTATACACATGGTATTTATACAATGTATTTTTGTATTTTCAATTTTGTAATTTTTATTTGATTTTTGTTTTGTTTCTTTTTATTTATTTTATTTACAAAATATAACATAGAATATTTACAAAAAGTTCTGAAAATAATTTCATTTATTTATAGGGTTAAATAAATACAATGGTGATGGTTTATGCACATGGTGAAGGTATTTTTGACTTTTTGATTTTCATCTTTTTATTTTGTTTTTAATAGAATATACAAAATATATACAAAATATTTTCAACATATTTTTGGGTGAGGAAAATATATAGTTTTATGTATTTACAAATATATACAAATGTGAGCCCCTATCTCCCTCTACTTTGGCTTTTATGCGGTCAGGCCCATGCTGAGCCCTCCCTTGGGTTAGGTTGCTCAATATTTATTCTAAATATTTCCCTCTTTTTCTTTTTGCTCTTTATTCTTTTATTTTGTGCACAAAAACATGCTAATTATAGGTTTTTACACAATGCATGCTTTTGGTAATTATTTGTATTTACACATATCTACATGTATTTGCAAAAGGTTTTTGTAGCTAAAATAATAGAATAAAGAGTGATGAATGGGTATTCATCACCCTCCAGCCGGTCCACCTCCCTTTTATCAGGAGGATCCTCCTCCTACTTTTTCTGACTTTTGTACATATCCGCCTCAGCCACAGTATCAGCCCTCGGATTTCTATCCACACCCACCTCCACTTCCGTATTCTCCACCTCCACATCCACCCGAGGCCGAGCTGTTGGAGTCACCTCCCGAGACCTCCATGAGTATTGTCATGAACCTAATGCTAGAGCACATCAATTTGATGAAGGAGAATCTTGACACTTTGAGAGAATATCGGACTAGTGCTCTTTTCATCGAAGATACAGCTTTGCTTGTGAAGAATCATGGGAGCTTGTAATCGCCAAAAATACAAAAAATGAGAAAAATTTAAAAATCCAAAAAGATCTCGGGAGACACTTGGTTGATCAAGATTTTGAGGAGAGAGTCCACTTGGCAGAACCCTTGACCACACACCCATTCACATCCAGTCCTACCTTTGACCCCGAGGATGCCGCTGTACAGACTGCTCTTGGCATGCCTCATGTATATGCTGATTCCGACTTCCTCCCTTGTATGGAGGAAGTCCAAAAATTCAAAAAAATGTTGACTGAACCCGAAGTGGTGGCTACTATTCATGAGATTATCCGTGCCCCACTTCAGCAGGCCATGACCCAATTATCTGCTCCTCTTCCCAAGAAGAGAAAGCGGAGGAGCAGATCTGAGCGTCACATTCTGACCATGGCCACTACCCTCGCCATCACACACCGTCCCATTCCCAAGAAGAAGAACACAGCTACACCTTTCATCACTTGCACCATCTCTGACCATACTTGTGATCGCACTCTCCTAGACGGCGGTGCATCCATTAGTATATTACCCTGCTCGCTGGTACAGTCTCTTCACTTAGGGCCTCTCAAGAAAACCAGGATGATCGTTCAGTTTGCTAATGGATCCATCAAGAGGCCGAAGGGTATCCTTGAAAACGCCGTCATTTCTATTCAGGGCACGAGCCACAATGTTGATTTTGTCGTGTTGCCCATGGAGAACTCCACAGGGGAGCCATCTCCAATCATCCTGGGACGACCATTCCTCGCCTCTGCGAGGGTCGTTATTGACTATGGATCAGGAGAGATTCGCTTCCGTCCTATTGACGAGAGCGAAGTGTTGATCACCACACCCACAGTTGACCAGAGACCTGCACCTGATGCACCTTCACCGATTATAGCTGACTCTGAGGCCTGTGACCTACCTGATGCTACTAGAGATGCTTCCTTAGCGATCCCTGATGAGACCCGACGGATCCCCCGAAAGGGGAGGAAGTCGGAAAGCATGGACCTCACTAATCCTCCTCCTGGTGTGTGGCGTTGTGTTGATGAGATCCAGAGTATTTATGTGATTGAACCATTTGAGCAGGGGGCAGATACCAAAATAATTGAGGGCGTTTATGATGTTGCCCATTACTTTGAGAGACCTCATAAGGAAACAAATGACCCATGTAAGACTAGACAGGACGGACCTGTTTTGACTACTTCCACTAATGAGTCCGCTCTTGTCCATGTTGATTCTGATGGGCCAGAGGCCGAAGTTGATTTGATCGCTTTTCTTCATAAATTCGGGCCTTTTGATGATAAAGATGATCTGGTTGAGATTATAGAGGACGAACAGAGTTCGTATACTTCCACAGATGATTTCGTTCCTTTTGATTTTGACCTAGACGAGGACTCGCAGGACGACTCCGATTACACTTCTTCCGAGGATGATGAGTTTGTCCCATTTCACTTTGATATCGGCGAGACTTCCAAGGCCGGACTTAGTCGTACTTCTTCCACTCACCCGTCTGCGCCTTCACATCATAGGACCACCAAGGGAGAACCCAGCCATACCGCTTCCATTGATCAGTTCGTCCCTTTCCGTTTTGATTCCACTGAGGGCCTTCACCGTGTCGACCCTGATCGGCTTCCGTCCACTGTGGACCCCGATGTCGACATACACCATATCAGATCTATCCCTCAGCGGTCCCGCAAGAAGGTTTGCTTTCCACCTTCTGATGATCACCCATTTATGTTGTAGATTCTATCCCGTGACTCTCTTTCCATCTCCCGTTTTTGCTCGTCTACCATTTCTCGTGTTTGCCTTGCTTAGGACGTACTTTGTCCTACGTATAGGAGGGGTAGATGAGTTGAGTGTTCATTCTTCGTTTCGTGTCATTACTCCTGTTGTTGCCCATACTTAGGGCTTCTTTTACCCTAAGTATAGGGGGAGTGATGTGTACATCCTCACGATCTTTTCATCCATCTTCTGCTTTCATTTTCCTCTTTTCTTCTTTTCTTCTTTTCCTCTTCTACCTTCTTCATCTATCAAAAAGGTGCCACCCTTGTAGACAGTTTTCCATACTTAGGACGTACTTTGTCCTAAGTATAGGGGGGTTGGCACCCCGAGTTTCTCTAATCTCTTCGATCCTCTCCATTGTCTCCTCTTCTTGTCTATACTTAGGGATATCTTACCCTAAGTATAGGGAGAGACAATCTGAGTATGATCCGTTCATTCCCGCCCTTGACCCTCCCTGCGTTGTGTACAGTCTGCTATACTTAGGATTATTTGATCCTAAGTATAGGGGGGACGGTCGACTTCTCATTCATTGATTCCTTCGTTATTTATTTATTCTTTAGACTTGTCTATACTTAGTACGAGTTATGTCTTCTCTTTTCTCTCCGATCTATGAGGACATAGCTCAAGCTAAGTATTGGGGGGTCGTATATACTGTGTATATACTTTAGCCATAACTCGTACTTTCGTATTTTCTTAAAAATATGGCTAATAATTCATTAAAATTCATTACAAATTCTTTAATAAAAAGATGTGGTTATTCCTCAAATTCTTTTTGTATATACTGATTAATAAATCAGGTGAAAATTTTTTTTTGCAAAATGTTTGAAAAATAGTTTGAAAATCTTTGTGAACATCTATTGAAAACTATTTTGAAAATGTTTTGTTACATGTTTTCAACCTGTGTAAAAATGTGTGGTTTGTAAAATTTATTTTCTTTGTGTGAAATAAAATGTTTGAAAAATGATTTGCAAATGGTTTGAAAAATGGTTGCAAAAATATTTGAAAAACCTATATATATACTGTTTTGAAAGCCTTTGCAAAATGATTTTCAAATGTGTGTACATGTTTGTAAAAATGTTTGTAAAAACTATTTTGAACTATTGTTTTCAAAAATTATGTGAAAAGCTTGTGTCAAATAAGTTTGAGGAATACGGACATCACACCAAAATCCACTATATAGATGTACTTATAAAATTGACCACTTACCCTTGTAAATTCGTAAAATCCACTTCTTGTATATATAAGAAGCACTCCCGTGTACATAGTTTTCACCAAGTTTTCAGCCAAAACGTTTTGTTTTCAAAAATCCCAAAAACATTTGCAAAACTAAAATCCAAAAACATTTGAAATATCTTTTTGAAAAATACAAAAAAAGCATTTGCATGCATCATCTTTTCAAAAATCCATAAAAAGTTCAAAATCTTGAAAATTGCAGCACAAAAATATTTCTTGCATTGCATAGCATTCGCACTTTTCGGATTGGGTTTGATAGTTGAACAAGTCTAAGTAAAATCCGAAGATTGGAGCTTGATTGGACCTTAAAATCTACCTAATAACAGGAACCTTATAGGAACTGGGTTTGAGGTACTTCAGGTCTAGCTGACTTAATTCTTTGAGGATCACGGGACTTGGTTCAATGGATTCTTGACTGCCTAAGTAGAGTATTTCGGAGCACACGCACGACTCTTATTGATAATGACCTAACTTGGACACATGCACCTTTCACATAGCTCTCCACGGATGAGGTGGTGAGGAGGCAGCTTCCTTTAGCTTGGGGTAGCATATGAGGGTAGTACTTCTAGGCGGAACCTCTCTTCTTCTTATAGTGAAGGAAGTGCACCTCAACTTGGTCTAGTGGTGATGAAGGCTAAAGACAGAAGCCGTGGGTTGCAATAAAGCTTCAAAAGAGGGATAGTCTACTGGCTCAAGAGGAAAATTTCTTGTATATATGTTGCACCATGTAGATATGTTGTACAGATGCACTTAAATAAAAAAAGAGAAGAAAAAAATTAAAACCCCACAAACATTTATTTGCTTGCTTGCTTAGTGTAGACACACACACACACATACTTGAGCATTTTTGCTTGAACTACCCTGTTTGCTCCCTGTGTTCGAACTCTCTGCATACTTGTCACTATACACCATTTGTGCAGAGTTAAAAATAAATTTTAACTCCACACTATTTCTAAGTTATTGATCTTTAGTATGGGTTAATTGTTGATTAAATACGGGATTCACTTGTGAGTCGCCACAGCGACGGTTGTCTCCGCCTTGTGTGAGACACCAATTTAGACTCCATTGAATTTCGTGTTTATCAGTGTCCCGAAGAGCTCCGGATGAGGCTCGATTCCATCGAGTTTGTGGTTTGGCTCCAAGTTTCGGATATCATCTGGGTTGTCTGATCCTCCTAATCAAATGGTAACTGCTCTTCCTCATCAGTGAAGGATATTGAGAATCCTCAAGCGCATCACGGAAGCGTGTCGATCGCATCGTATGCAATCAGAGCAACTAGTCGCACTAGTCGGTAGATGCAGCGGAAATTAAAATTTTTAAAACTAAAGATGAAACCACATTATCACGAGAACACTTCTCGGATCGTTTCATCAAACCACCAAGTATAAAGAATACCTCTTGAAGCGTGGTTGTGATCGCGAGATCCCAAAGTAGAGATCCTTCTGTCTTAAGTCCGATCCACGAAGAATGCACTTGCGGGCGCGATGATGAGTCACGTTCCTCCCCGCAATCCTCGATGAAGATCTAAGCATGGCTCCCCCCATTTCGTCAAATGAAATCCGTCGTCTTCCTTTAGAGTAAGAAACTCCAAAGAAGAAGGAGATCCTTGAGTCGTCGAAGAAGAAACCGAGAGTCTCTCCTTTCTCAACACAAGATGGACGGCCATCTTTTGGAGGAGAGAAAGAGAGAGGGCGAGAATATGAGAGAGAGAGAGAGTTGCAACCATTTACAACACTAGATTATGTTCTACCTTGGAAGGCTACACTAGCCCTCCTTTTATATTAGTTTAGGATCCAATGGATCTCAATCCATGGGACACATGGATCCAACAGCCAGGCTTGGTCCATGTAAAATCAATGGCTATGACTGTTATTGGTTAAAGCCAACAACATTAATTTAAATTAAAATATGTTGCAACATTATCAACATAATTTAATTTAACTAATTAAGAGATAATGTGACAACAAAAAAGGGAGTCAACCAGCCACCCTAAATTATAGGGGGTTATTTTGTCTCCTTTTTATTTATCTTATTATTTCTTAATTAAATTGCAATAACTATTATTGCAATAATATCCACCAAATTAATTCCAAATTAATTTGTGAATATTTCAATCATGCCATCGAAGATGTGTGAATCACATTCACAACCCAAACTAATTTGTAAATT
Organism: Ottelia alismoides; assembly: GCA_037367405.1. Classification (NCBI taxonomy): domain Eukaryota; kingdom Viridiplantae; phylum Streptophyta; class Magnoliopsida; order Alismatales; family Hydrocharitaceae; genus Ottelia; species Ottelia alismoides. The sequence continues at coordinate 17,070 of JAZKJV010001406.1, forward strand.
ACATTTCTAATTAATTAATTAATGTGAATTCAATCCACACTATTAATTAACAAATGCTATTTACATAAATTTTCTCTCTTCAATATATATATGTATTATAAATCATATTTATAATACACATATATCATGGATAGTATTATCCATATTCTCTAATCCATGATAATTAAATCCCATTTAATTATCTTGGATAATCATTCTCACAATATGAATCATATTCATATTAAGCTTGATAATTAAATCTCATTTAATCATCAAGTCCTTGCTTGGATATTTCATCAAAAGAATTATTCTTGAACCCTTTCAAGAATAATGTGCTTTCTCCGCAGATACTTGGAGATAAGGACAGGGCGATTGTATTATTCCACGTATAGTGACTTGGATATTGAGATCTTATCTCAAATCCAGATCTTACGAACCTCCCACAGATGCTTGATTAAATCAAGGCCGCAAATCTAATCTTCTCATTGAATCTGAATCTCATTCAGACCAATGTCCAATATTTGGACTAAGATCAGATTGCTTCTCTACTGAGAGGAGTCACTAAAATCCAGACCTGTTTCATCACTCCCTCGGAATGGAAGCGTCATGGATATACAATCGTTTATGATCACATCACCCTCAGGTATTCCCAATACTTGTACATCCTGCATACTGGAAGACCCATGGTCAACCCGAAGATTAAGATCAATTTTACACTGTCTTCTTCAGGGTTTGATCACTAAGTTTCTCATTTGATCATTGGGATTTGGTATCGATCATATACTTTCCAAAAGCATATATCATACCTAGGTCTTGATCATATACTTTCCAAAAGTATATATCAAACCTACAAATTCAGTCAAGCTTCCAAAGCGAGATGACCGTGCACGGAATTTGATTCTTCCCAATATCTCATGAGTGAGCTCATGTCTTCCGGTTCAGTAGGGAACCTGTATGATCCCTTTGAGAGATCGTATTACTCATATGCCCTTATATGCACACCAGCTCGCCGGTGTATAGACCTTGGTTAGGTCATCGACCTATTGGTCTGCCAAATGTACATACTCAGACATATAGCAATACATCTGTCTCCTGTCAGAGGATGCGTGCCTATGCTGTGACAGCATTCAACATAGGACTTTGGTTATCTCGATCTCATTAAGTCAACCCATTGACCTAACTAATCTGACACCTCCGAATCTCTATTCCTATGCAGAGGACCTGCATCAAGAGGTCGGTCAGATATCAGCCTATGTGAGAAAGGATTGCAATCTCCTACTCAGGCTGGAGATCACATCTTAATAATCATTTGACGGTGCTTGATGAGTCCTCAATCTAACCCTTTAGATATTCATTCAAACACCAGCCTCTATGATTCAATAATTGAATCAACAGCTGTATGATCATTAAGACAGCCATGGTACATAACCCTAATTGTACAGAGGGACCTATTATGCAAATTATTTATTCTTCATTTCAGATCAGGGAATGATATGTGCAATAACATTTATTGCATAATGGCTCGCCGTGGGCTCAAATGTCCAACAATCTCCCACTAGCCCAAAGAGCCATTAATGGGCTAATCATTTAAACCCACACTCATGTGACAATCATAAGCTATTTAGAAATAGCTAGGTAAGCTGATCAGTTACTCTGTTCCCGCGAGACTACGCCAAGTCCTTTTACGGCACTTGCATATCCTTAGGTAACAGTGCTCGCATCCAATACGAATGTTGCATCTAATGCAACCAATACTCAATCTTGACAAAGAAATTATAGTGTCCTTGACACTTTTGCTCAGTAATTGTTATAACCAGTATATCCATAATCCTTATCAGAATACCCTTATTCCGGGAGATCACTATCTCTCAAGGTATCCACAGTTAAGACCTTTTAGATCTCTACCTATAAAGTCTTAAGCTCTTGAAGATAAGACTTAGAGATCACTATCTCTAAAGCCTTGTCATCTTTGAAGATATTGTTATTACTGCAATCAAGTGTTCTTTCTCCATAGTAGGATTAGTAACAGTTTACTACTCCCACTGCATGGCAGACATGTGGCTTTTGTACACATTTAGTATACATTTAGCTTCTCGTAACTGATGCAGAGGTGCAAGCAGTTCTAGCATTCACTTCCTCAACTCTTTGAGGTGCTATCCCTTTAGATAGGTCAGTACCAAATCTCAAGGGAAGGAAGCCTTTCTTGGAATTTCCAAGAATGGAATATGTCCAAGGTGTACTACAAATGTGACAGTCCCAATACCCTCTCTTCTTTGCTTCTAAACAACTTCAGAACTAAGATCTAAGAGGTATTCTTGAGATCATATCTCAAGGTATGGAATAGCCAGTCTATAAAACACTTATTCTCATCCTTATATCATTCCAAATGATTAGGATATTATCTACATTTAGCACGATGAATACAATGGCACTCCCATTAAGCTTCACATGGTACATCAAGATTCTATTTGAAATCATAACATTTATAATTTCATCAAATCTTATGTTCCAACTTCAAGAAGCTTATTTGAGTCCACAAATGGATTTCTTTAGCTTTCATAACTTACTTTCCCAAATCATGAATCCCTGGGGTTACTTCATGTGAATATCCTCAGAGAGGTATTCTTAGAGGAATGCAATCTTGACTTACATCTTGAAGATGCAACAGTCAAGTTGTGTAGCTAAGGTTAGCAATATTCTGTTGATTTTAAGCATGGTTACCGAAGAGCAAGTCTCATTGCAAGCAATGTCTTCTCTTCCGGTGTGTAGCTTATGGCTACGAACCGAGCTTTGAAGGTCTCTACCTTCTCATCAGGTTCCCTCTTCTCTTGAAGATCCATTTACACCTTTAAGGGTCTTACCCATATAGGTGGATCCTCGAGGGTCCATATACAACACTTGTATATGAAGTCTACTTTAGACTTTATTGCTAATATCCATCTTTCCATGTCATGATCCTCAGGAGCTTCATCACATGAAGGTCCGATCATTGTCAGACTTCACTGACACATGGAATACATCCTCAAACTTATTTGAAGAGGTATTAGTGCTTCATCTTTAATTGTCCCTTTTAGTTTCCGATTTTTTTTTTATTTTAGGAGCCTCATTATCTTCTCAAGATTAAATGAGTTCCTATACTTCATTTTCATCTTGATTCTTAAGAGAGTCATCCTCTAAGAATCATATTCTTAGAAATGATATCTTTTAAGAATCTCAAGGTCATAAAGTAGGTACCCAATACCATCCTTTATTTTCCTAATGAAGTAGCACTCCCAAGTGCTCGATTCTAGCTTACATGCATGGAACCTTATTAAGGATATATAGTGTAGTCTCTACTACATATATACCTGGAAACTGAGGGGATAATTATGCTAAAATTCATCATTGATCAAATCATGTCACACATGATCCAATTTTATCTCCCTACAACTCTATTGAGTTCAGGTGTGGTAGAAGGATTGAGATAGAAATGATATTCATATCTCCATAAGGTATTCTCTGAATTTTATCTAATAGGTACTTGCTACCTTGGTTAGATCAAATTCATTTAATCTTCCTTCAAACTTTGGTTCTAAACCAAAATTGTGAAATCTTTGAACATTTCAAAGGTTTCTCAGGTGAAGAGAAGAAATCTCATATCATACATAATCATCAATAGATATCACATATCCATAATGTTTACTATGACATAGATGATCTACATACATCGATATGTATGAGATCTTGAATACCTCGACATCTAACACCATTCCCAGAGAAGGGTGTATTGGACATTTTACTTTGAATACAATATTCACAAGTATGTAAGATTTGAAATTTTAGACATTCTAAAGTTTCGTATCTTACTAGTCTATTGATCAAATCAATAGACAAATGTCCAAGGCTTGATGCCAGATCATTGTCAAATGATCTTCATCCTCCTATTGATTTTATAAGGTTTGATTTTCAGTATTAGAAATCTTAATGAACCATTCATTAGTATTCTAATTTTATGGAGTCCACTAGATGTTAGATTACTATCTGAAATATATCCATCATAACTCTTTATGATAGTTCTATCTCAGAATTCAAGTTTATTTCCAATATTTAGAAACAAACAATGATGGTATTCTAATATCTAGGTCATAGAGACATTTTCTAAGACTAAGGGCTCTCCCACTGAGAATATGAAGTCTACCTATCCAATAGAGATTGCTGCAACAATGACAGTAATATCCATGTAGATGACTACTAAACCTTAAGATCAAATTTATAATCTTCTAATAAATATATGCAACCAATTGCAAATGTCATTAGAAGATTGGGATACAATTGTCAGACTTAATCTTATGAAATAAGAAAGTCAGAGTCAACGATTATATGTAGACTATTCTGATGCTCTATCCGAGTCCTTCACTAAGGATTTTAGACAGATTTTGATAGTCATACTATCAACACATCAACTTATTACAGTATTGGCATTCATCCAACTCTTTGGATGTAATATGGAAGTTACAGAAGTAGGTCAACTCTTTGACTTTCCTTCTTACTCGGGTCCGGCCCATGCTTCCACTGCACTCTCTTAATCTATAAACAACCATTGCTTAAGACTAAGGATCTCTTATGTTAAATTCAAAAGAATTCAATGTAAGAGCATTTCAACATTTATACATGCTTCATTAAATTCATACAATATGAATATTATGAAGCTTCATGAATGACTAGAGTATAGATAATAGAATGATGACACTCATCATATCTACATACATCTTAACTCTTAGAGACTTAGGTTCAGGTAGGTATTCAAACATTTTGAATACATCATCTCTTTCGAGCCGCCATTCTGTATAATGCAGAGAACCATGTCATTCATGAATAATGTCTAGAGCACATATGTATGCCAAAATATCTTCTTTTATTTTATAAGGATTATTCGACAATTACGATCACCATCGACATGTCACTTCCAAAGTACATTCGATGAAAGATCAAGACTACAGAGACATACAAACCCTAAGGTGATGTCTTATTGTCTTATTTAATTGTCAGTCCTCATTAGGTTGAGGAAACTTGCACATTGTAACCACATACATTATGTGTCCAATTGCAAGTATAATATCTGGATCATGAGTCCAATCCAAGATATTTTACTGGTAATCATTGAGTATAACATTGAGTGGGTTTAATGAAGGATTATCTGAAATAAGAAATTTGCATAAGTGTATATATATTATATATACATGTTTTACTTTGATTCAGGAATTTTATATCAAAGTTGTCTTGCCTTGTCAACATTGAAAGTTCATTCCCTTAATCACTTTCAATGTAAGAGATATTCTTACCATTATATCTCTAGCAAGATCTGGGATCTCCTTTCCTATCTTCGTTGCATCCCAATAATATGAGAACCTACAACTCGGATAAAAAGAAATGGGAACACATTCCGCCTTGCAAGTCCAACTTGCATCTCCCAATTCGGTCTTTAAAACCCGGGCCCACCACCCCTAAGGCAATGTTGACCCGTCATTAATTGAACCAACCGTCAACAGGCTTAATACTCACTATATGCAATCCAATATCGCCCCAATAATATGAGGACCCGATATTGGGGTCACTACGTATACGGTCCTACTCTTTCGAGAAGCAAAGAACCCGATCCAATTAAATCATATACAGGATCTGTCACTTCGGACAGGCGTCTCCTATACACAACAACTGGCGACGAAATCCTTTGCCTTGACGGGAGACCATGGATGTCACTTATGTGATCCTCCACCTCATATTCAAATTTTATAATTAATTATCGTGAATCATATTCACATAATTAATTCTTCCAAGGGAAATACACATCTATTCATAATAGAGTGTTTATTGGATATAATTAATTCAATCACATTAAATTAATCATTAATCCAATCATCAATCAACAAACATGTCTTTTACTTGAATAGTAGGTATATACTCAAAGTACGTATTATTCGAATTTTAATAATTAGAAAAATACACATTGTCTGTCTCCGGTATTATACAGTCCCTACCCCTGTCATGGCCAGTACCGACGAGAGTGGGACGGACCACATACGTTGCAACCCGCTACCCCAATGCTCTCCGACTAGGCACCACATCCGCCTTGAGAAATGATAATACCAGATAGACCATCATGTACTTTGAGATGTTCATCGGTTTTTCAACCGAAATTATACCATATAATATAAATCAAAACATTTTTGATTATAAGGAGATTTGCTAGACAAATCCCCAATCCTATTCAAGCAAAAAGGGTTTTTCATGTAAAAGTTGTCCTACAACAATTGTAGGATAAACTATGGTTTTCATGAAAGTAATGTTTGTTGATGAACCAATGATCAAGATCTAATATCTTATCATTGTGGTTTAGACAAATGTCATTAAATGAAATAATTATTTCTTTAAATATTTCACAAATATTTATCACTAATTATTCCAGAAAATTAACAATTAATTTTCATCATGATAATTGAATGACATATCACAAGGTTCAAGATCAAGAAATTGTTAATTTCCAGCAGTGACCCCCAATCACTAAAATTAACTTATCTTGATCAATTTAAATCCAAAAAATGCAAACTCAGTTTCCAAAGATTGCCTATTTAATTTATTAAATAACCCAAGTGATAATTCACGCATTTCGAGGCGGATTAAAACCGTAATTATCTCATTAATCACGTTTAAATCCGCAGTTCCCGCAACAGTGAATATAGTCATATTCAAAAAGCCATATCTTGAGCAAATAAAGTCCAAATTTAGTAAACTCAAGTCCTATGGTTTCCTTGTTTAATGGGGAACAAAATACAATTGAAAATTTCATGTTTAAACATTTTAAACAGTGCCGAAAAATTCAATTATACAGAGGTGCGAAAATTGAAATGCAATAAAAATTTCGCAACCCTTTCAAGAACCAAATCGTCTAAGGTGTATGGATCATATCCAAAACCTTATTCAATCTGGCTCTGATACCACTTGAAGGATATTGAGAATCCTCAAGCGCATCACGGAAGCGTGTCGATCGCATCATATGCAATCGGAGCAACTAGTCGCACTAGTCGGTAGATGCAGCGGAAATTAAAATTTTTAAAACTAAAGATGAAACCACATGATCACGAGAACACTTCTCGGATCGTTTCATCAAACCACCAAGTAAAAAGAATACTTCTTGAAGCGTGGTTGTGATCGCGAGATCCCAAAGTAGAGATCCTCCTGTCTTAAGTCCGATCCACGAAGAATGCACTTGCGGGCGCGATGATGAGTCACGTTCCTCCCCGCAATCCTCGATGAAGATCTAAGCATGGCTCCCTCTATTTCGTCAAATGAAATCCGTCGTCTTCCTTTAGAGTAAGAAACTCCAGAGAAGAAGGAGATCCTTGAGTCGTCGAAGAAGAAACCGAGAGTCTCTCCTTTGTCAACACAAGATGGACGGCCATCTTTTGGAGGAGAGAAAGAGAGAGGGCGAGAATATGAGAGAGAGAGAGAGAGAGAGTTGCAACCATTTACAACTCTTGATTATGTTGTACCTTGGAAGGCTACACTAGCCCTCCTTTTATATTAGTCTAGGATCCAATGGATCTCAATCCATGGGACACATGGATCCAGCAGCCATGCTTGGTCCATGTAAAATCAATGGCTATGATTGTTGTTGGTTAAAGCCAACAACATTAATTTAAATTAAAATATGTTGCAACATTATCAACCTAATTTAATTTAATTAATTAAGAGATAATGTGACAACAAAAAAGGGAGTCAACCAGCCACCCTAAATTATAGGGGGTTATTTTGTCTCCTTTTTATTTATCTTATTATTTATTAATTAAATTGCAATAACTATTATTGCAATAATATCCACCAAATTAATTCCAAATTAATTTGTGAATATTTCAATCATGCCATCGAAGATATGTGAATCACATTCACAACCCAAACTAATTTGTAAATTACATTTCTAATTAATTAATTAATGTGAATTCAATCCACACTATTAATTAACAAATGCTATTTACATAAATTTTCTCTCTTCAATATATATGTATTATAAATCATATTTATAATACACATATATCATGGATAGTATTATCCATATTCTCTAATCCATGATAATTAAATCCCGTTTAATTATCTTGGATAATCATTCTCACAATATGAATCTTATTCATATTAAGCTTGATAATTAAATCTCATTTAATCATCAAATCCTTGCTTGGATATTTCATCAAAAGAATTATTCTTGAACCCTTTCAAGAATAATGTGCTTTCTCCGCAGATACTTGGAGATAAGGACAGGGCGATTGTATTATTCCATGTATAGTGACTTGGATATTGAGATCTTATCTCAAATCCAGATCTTACGAACCTCCCACAGATGCTTGATTAAATCAAGACCGCAAATCTAATCTTCTCATTGAATCTGAATCTCATTCAGACCAATGTCCAATATTTGGACTAAGATCAGATTGCTTCTCTACTGAGAGGAGTCACTAAAATCCAGACCTGTTTCATCACTCCCTCGGAATGGAAGCGTCATGGATATACAATCGTTTATGATCACATCACCCTCAGGTATTCCCAATACCTGTACATCCTGCATACTGGAAGACCCATGGTCAACCCGAAGATTAAGATCAATTTTACACTGTCTTCTTCAGGGTTTGATCACTAAGTTTCTCATTTGATCATTGGGATTTGGTATCGGTCATATACTTTCCAAAAGCATATATCATACCTAGGTCTTGATCATATACTTTCCAAAAGTATATATCAAACCTACAAATTCAGTCAAGCTTCCAAAGCGAGACGGCCGTGCACGGAATTTGATTCTTCCCAATATCTCATGAGTGAGCTCATGTCTTCCGGTTCAGTAGGGAACCTGTATGATCCCTTTGAGAGATCGTATTACTCATATGCCCTTATATGCACACCAGCTTGCCGGTGTATAGACCTTGATTAGGTCATCGACCTATTGGTCTGCCAAATGTACATACTCAGACATATAGCAATACATCTGTCTCCGGTCAGAGGATGCGTGCCTATGCTGTGACAGCATTCAACATAGGACTTTGGTTATCTCGATCTCATTAAGTCAACCCATTGACCTAACTAATCTGACACCTCCGAATCTCTATTCCTATGCAGAGGACCTGCATCAAGAGGTCGGTCAGATATCAGCCTATGTGAGAAAGGATTGCAATCTCCTACTTAGGTTGGAGATCACATCTTAATAATCATTTGACGGTGCTTGATGAGTCCTCAATCTAACCCTTTAGATATTCATCCAAACACCAGCCTCTATGATTCAATAATTGAATCAACAGTTGTATGATCATTAAGACAGCCATGGTACATAACCCTAATTGTACAGAGGGACCTATTATGCAAATTATTTATTCTTCATTTCAGATCAGGGAATGATATGTGCAATAACATTTATTGCATAATGGCTCACCGTGGGCTCATATGTCCAACAATCTCCCACTAGCCCAAAGAGCCATTAATGGGCTAATCATTTAAACCCACACTCATGTGACAATCATAAGCTATTTAGAAATAGCTAGGTAAGCTGATCAGTTACTCTGTTCCCGCGAGACTACGCCAAGTCCTTTTACGGCACTTGCATATCCCTAGGTAACAGTGCTCGCATCCAATACGAATGCAGCATCTAATGCAACCAATACTCAATCTTGACAAAGAAATTATAGTGTCCTTGACACTTTTGCTCAGTAATTGTTATAACCAGTATATCCATAATCCTTATCAGAATACCCTTATTCCGGGAGATCACTATCTCTCAAGGTATCCACAGTTAAGACCTTTTAGATCTCTACCTATAAAGTCTTAAGCTCTTGAAGATAAGACTTAGAGATCACTATCTCTAAAGCCTTGTCATCTTTGAAGATATTGTTATTACTGCAATCAAGTGTTCTTTCTCCATAGTAGGATTAGTAACAGTTTACTACTCCCACTGCATGGCAGACATGTGGCTTTTGTACACATTTAGTATACATTTAGCTTCTCGTAACTGATGCAGAGGTGCAAGCAGTTCTAGCATTCACTTCCTCAACTCTTTGAGGTGCTATCCCTTTAGATAGGTCAGTACCAAATCTCAAGGGAAGGAAGCCTTTCTTGGAATTTCCAAGAATGGAATATGTCCAAGGTGTACTACAAATGTGACAGTCCCAATACCCTCTCTTCTTTGCTTCTGAACAACTTCAGAACTAAGATCTAAGAGGTATTCTTGAGATCATATCTCAAGGTATGGAATAGCCAGTCTATAAAACACTTATTCTCGTCCTTATATCATTCCAAATGATTAGGATATTATCTACATTTAGCACGATGAACACAATGGCACTCCCATTAAGCTTCACATGGCACATCAAGATTCTATTTGAAATCATAACATTTATAATTTCATCAAATCTTATGTTCCAACTTCAAGAAGCTTATTTGAGTCCACAAATGGATTTCTTTAGCTTTCATAACTTACTTTCCCAAATCATGAAGCCCTGGGGTTACTTCATGTGAATATCCTCAGAGAGGTATTCTTAGAGGAATGCAATCTTGACTTACATCTTGAAGATGCAACAGTCAAGTTGTGTAGCTAAGGTTAGCAATATTCTGTTGATTTTAAGCATGGTTACCGAAGAGCAAGTCTCATTGCAAGCAATGTCTTCTCTTCCGGTGTGTATCTTATGGCTACGAACCGAGCTTTGAAGGTCTCTACCTTCTCATCAGGTTCCCTCTTCTCTTGAAGATCCATTTACACCTTTATGGGTCTTACCCATATAGGTAATTCCTCGAGGGTCCATATACAACACTTGTATATGAAGTCTACTTTAGACTTTATTGCTAATATCCATCTTTCCATGTCATGATCCTCAGGATCTTCATCACATGAAGGTCCGATCATTGTCAGACTTCACTGACACATGGAATACATCCTCAAACTTATTTGAAGAGGTATTAGTGCTTCATCTTTAATTGTCCCTTTTAGTTTCCGATTTTTTTTATTTTAGGAGCCTCATTATCTTCTCAAGATTAAATGAGTTCCTATACTTCATTTTCAACTTGATTCTTAAGAGAGTCATCCTCTAAGAATCATATTCTTAGAAATGATATCTTTTAAGAATCTCAAGGTCATAAAGTAGGTACCCAATACCATCCTTTATTTTCCTAATGAAGTAGCACTCCCAAGTGCTCGATTCTAGGTTACATGCATGGAACCTTATTAAGGATATATAGTGTAGTCCCTACTACATATATACCTGGAAACTAAGGGGATAATTATGCTAAAATTCATCATTGATCAAATCATGTCACACATGATCCAATTTTATCTCCCTACAACTCTATTGAGTTCAAGTGTGGTAGAAGGATTGAGATAGAAATGATATTCATATCTCCATAAGGTATTCTCTGAATTTTATCTAATAGGTACTTGCTACCTTGGTTAGATCAAATTCATTTAATCTTCCTTCAAACTTTGCTTCTAAACCAAAATTGTGAAATCTTTGAACATTTCAAAGGTTTCTCAGGTGAAGAGAAGAAATCTCATATCATACATAATCATCAATAGATATCACATATCCATAATGTTTACTATGACATAGATGATCTACATACATCAATATGTATGAGATCTTGAATACCTCGACATCTAACACCATTCCCAGAGAAGGGTGTATTGGACATTTTACTTTGAATACAATATTCACAAGTATGTAAGATTTGAAATTTTAGACATTCTAAAGTTTCGTATCTTACTAGTCTATTGATCAAATCAATAGACAAATGTTCAAGGCTTGATGCCAGATCATTGTCAAATGATCTTCATCCTCCTATTGATCTTATAAGGTTTGATTTTCAGTATTAGAAATCTTAATGAACCATTCATTAATATTCTAATTTTATGGAGTCCACTAGATGTTAGATTACTATCTGAAATATTTCCATCATAACTCTTTATGATAGTTCTATCTCAGAATTCAAGTTTATTTCCAACATTTAGAAACAAACAATGATGGTATTCTAATATCTAGGTCATAGTGACATTTTCTAAGACTAAGGGCTCTCCCACTGAGAATATGAAGTCTACCTATCCAATAGAGATTGCTGCAACAATTACAGTAATATCCATGTAGATGACTACTAAACCTTAAGATCAAATTTATAATCTTCTAATAAATATATGCAACCAATTGCAAATGTCATTAGAAGATTGGGATACAATTGTCAGACTTAATCTTATGAAATAAGAAAGTCAGAGTCAACAATTATATGTAGACTATTCTGATGCTCTATCCGAGTCCTTCACTAAGGATTTTAGACAGATTTTGATAGTCATACTATCAACACATCAACTTATTACAGTATTGGCATTCATCCAACTCTTTGGATGTAATATGGAAGTTACAGAAGTAGGTCAACTCTTTGACTTTCCTTCTTACTCGGGTCCGGCCCATGCTTCCACTGCACTCTCTTAATCTATAAACAACCATTGCTTAAGACTAAGGATCTCTTATGTTAAATTCAAAAGAATTCAATGTAAGAGCATTTCAACATTTATACATGCTTCATTAAATTCATACAATATGAATATTATGAAGCTTCATGAATGACTAGAGTATAGATAATAGAATGATGACACTCATCATATCTACATACACTTTAACTCTTAGAGACTTAGGTTCAGGTAGGTATTCAAACATTTTGAATACATCATCTCTTTCGAGCCGCCATTCTGTATAATGCAGAGAACCATGTCATTCATGAATAATGTCTAGAGCACATATGTATGCCAAAATATCTTCTTTTATTTTATAAGGATTATTCGACAATTACGATCACCATCGACATGTCACTTCCAAAGTACATTCGATGAAAGATCAAGACTACAGAGACATACAAACCCTAAGGTGATGTCTTATTGTCTTATTTAATTGTCAGTCCTCATTAGGTTGAGGAAACTTGCACATTGTAACCACATACATTATGTGTCCAATTGCAAGTATAATATCTGGATCATGAGTCCAATCCAAGATATTTTACTGGTAATCATTGAGTATAACATTGAGTGGGTTTAATGAAGGATTATCTGAAATAAGAAATTTGCATAAGTGTATATATATTATATGTACATGTTTTACTTTGATTCAGGAATTTTATATCAAAGTTGTCTTGCCTTGTCAACATTGAAAGTTCATTCCCTTAATCACTTTCAATGTAAGAGATATTCTTACCATTATATCTCTAGCAAGATCTGGGATCTCCTTTCCTATCTTCGTTGCATCCCAATAATATGAGAACCTACAACTCGGATAAAAAGAAGCGGGAACACATTCCGCCTTGCAAGTCCAACTTGCATCTCCCAATTCGGTCTTTAACACCCGGGCCCACCACCCCTAAGGCAATGTTGACCCGTCATTAATTGAACCAACCGTCAACAGGCTTAATACTCGCTATACGCAATCCAATATCGCCCCAATAATATTAGGACCTGATATTGGGGTCACTACGTATACGGCCCTACTCTTTCGAGAAGCAAAGAACCCGATCCAATTAAATCATATACAGGATCTGTCACTTCGGACAGGCGTCTCCTATACACAACAACTGGCGACGAAATCCTTTGCCTTGACGGGAGACCATGGATGTCACTTATGTGATCCTCCACCTCATATTCAAATTTTATAATTAATTATCGTGAATCATATTCACATAATTAATTCTTCCAAGGGAAATACACATCTATTCATAATAGAGTGTTTATTGGATATAATTAATTCAATCGCATTAAATTAATCATTAATCCAATCATCAATCAACAAACATGTCTTTTACTTGAATAGTAGGTATATACTCAAAGTACGTATTATTCGAATTTTAATAATTAGAAAAATACACATTGTCTGTCTCCGGTATTATACAGTCCCTACCCGCTGTCATGGCCAGTACCGACGAGAGTGGGACGGACCACATACGTTGCAACCCGCTACCCCAATGCTCTCCGACTAGGCACCACATCCGCCTCGAGAAATGATAATACCAGATAGACCATCATGTACTTTGAGATGTTCATCGGTTTTTCAACCGAAATTATACCATATAATATAAATCAAAACATTTTTGATTATAAGGAGATTTGCTAGACAAATCCCCAATCCTATTCAAGCAAAAAGGGTTTTTCATGTAAAAGTTGTCCTACAACAATTGTAGGATAAACTATGGTTTTCATGAAAGTAATGTTTGTTGATGAACCAATGATCAAGATCTAATATCTTATCATTGTGGTTTAGACAAATGTCATTCAATGAAATAATTATTTCTTTAAATATTTCACAAATATTTATCACTAATTATTCCAGAAAATTAACAATTAATTTTCATCATGATAATTGAATGACATATCACAAGGTTCAAGATCAAGAAATTGTTAATTTCCAGCAGTGACCCCCAATCACTAAAATTAACTTATCTTGATCAATTTAAATCCAAAAAATGCAAACTCAGTTTCCAAAGATTGCCTATTTGATTTATTAAATAACCCAAGTGATAATTCATGCATTTCGAGGCGGATTAAAACCGTAATTATCTCATTAATTACGTTTAAATCCGCAGTTCCCGCAACAGTGAATATAGTCATATTCAAAAAGCCATATCTTGAGCAAATAAAGTCCAAATTTAGTAAACTCAAGTCCTATGGTTTCCTTGTTTAATGGGGAACAAAATACAATTGAAAATTTCATGTTTAAACATTTTAAACAGTGCCGAAAAATTCAATTATACAGAGGTGCGAAAATTGAAATGCAGTAAAAATTTCGCAACCCTTTCAAGAACCAAATCGTCTAAGGTGTATGGATCATATCCAAAACCTTATTCAATCTGGCTCTGATACCACTTGAAGGATATTGAGAATCCTCAAGCGCATCACGGAAGCGTGTCGATCGCATCATATGCAATCGGAGCAACTAGTCGCACTAGTCGGTAGATGCAGCGGAAATTAAAATTTTTAAAACTAAAGATGAAACCACATGATCACGAGAACACTTCTCGGATCGTTTCATCAAACCACCAAGTATAAAGAATACCTCTTGAAGCGTGGTTGTGATCGCGAGATCCCAAAGTAGAGATCCTCCTGTCTTAAGTCCGATCCACGAAGAATGCACTTGCGGGCGCGATGATGAGTCACGTTCCTCCCCGCAATCCTCGATGAAGATCTAAGCATGGCTCCCCCCATTTCGTCAAATGAAATCCGTCGTCTTCCTTTAGAGTAAGAAACTCCAGAGAAGAAGGAGATCCTTGAGTCGTCGAAGAAGAAACCGAGAGTCTCTCCTTTCTCAACACAAGATGGACGGCCATCTTTTGGAGGAGAGAAAGAGAGAGGGCGAGAATATGAGAGAGAGAGAGAGAGTTGCAACCATTTACAAATCTTGATTATGTTGTACCTTGGAAGGCTACACTAGCCCTCCTTTTATATTATTTTAGGATCCAATGGATCTCAATCCATGGGACACATGGATCCAACAGCCAGGCTTGGTCCATGTAAAATCAATGGCTATGATTGTTGTTGGTTAAAGCCAACAACATTAATTTAAATTAAAATATGTTGCAACATTATCAACGTAATTTAATTTAACTAATTAAGAGATAATGTGACAACAAAAAAGGGAGTCAACCAGCCACCCTAAATTATAGGGGGTTATTTTGTCTCCTTTTTATTTATCTTATTATTTCTTAATTAAATTGCAATAACTATTATTGCAATAATATCCACCAAATTAATTCCAAATTAATTTGTGAATATTTCAATCATGCCATCGAAGATAGGTGAATCACATTCACAACCCAAACTAATTTGTAAATTACATTTCTAATTAATTAATTAATGTGAATTCAATCCACACTATTAATTAACAAATGCTATTTACATAAATTTTCTCTCTTCAATATATATATGTATTATAAATCATATTTATAATACACATATATCATGGATAGTATTATCCATATTCTCTAATCCATGATAATTAAATCCCATTTAATTATCTTGGATAATCATTCTCACAATATGAATCATATTCATATTAAGCTTGATAATTAAATCTCATTTAATCATCAAGTCCTTGCTTGGATATTTCATCAAAAGAATTATTCTTGAACCCTTTCAAGAATAATGTGCTTTCTCCGCAGATACTTGGAGATAAGGACAGGGCGATTGTATTATTCCACTTATAGTGACTTGGATATTGAGATCTTATCTCAAATCCAGATCTTACGAACCTCCCACAGATGCTTGATTAAATCAAGACCGCAAATCTAATCTTCTCATTGAATCTGAATCTCATTCAGACCAATGTCCAATATTTGGACTAAGATCAGATTGCTTCTCTACTGAGAGGAGTCACTAAAATCCAGACCTGTTTCATCACTCCCTCGGAATGGAAGCGTCATGGATATACAATCGTTTATGATCACATCACCCTCAGGTATTCCCAATACCTGTACATCCTGCATACTGGAAGACCCATGGTCAACCCGAAGATTAAGATCAATTTTACACTGTCTTCTTCAGGGTTTGATCACTAAGTTTCTCATTTGATCATTGGGATTTGGTATCGATCATATACTTTCCAAAAGCATATATCATACCTAGGTCTTGATCATATACTTTCCAAAAGTATATATCAAACCTACAAATTCAGTCAAGCTTCCAAAGCGAGACGACCGTGCACGGAATTTGATTCTTCCCAATATCTCATGAGTGAGCTCATGTCTTCCGGTTCAGTAGGGAACCTGTATGATCCCTTTGAGAGATCGTATTACTCATATGCCCTTATATGCACACCAGCTCGCCGGTGTATAGACCTTGGTTAGGTCATCAACCTATTGGTCTGCCAAATGTACATACTCAGACATATAGCAATACATCTGTCTCCGGTCAGAGGATGCGTGCCTATGCTATGACAACATTCAACATAGGACTTTAGTTATCTCGATCTCATTAAGTCAACCCATTGACCTAACTAATCTGACACCTCCGAATCTCTATTCCTATGCAGAGGACCTGCATCAAGAGGTCGGTCAGATATCAGCCTATGTGAGAAAGGATTGCAATCTCCTACTCAGGCTGGAGATCACATCTTAATAATCATTTGACGGTGCTTGATGAGTCCTCAATCTAACCCTTTAGATATTCATCCAAACACCAGCCTCTATGATTCAATAATTTAATCAACAGCTGTATGATCATTAAGACAGCCATGGTACATAACCCTAATTGTACAGAGGGACCTATTATGCAAATTATTTATTCTTCATTTCAGATCAGGGAATGATATGTGCAATAACATTTATTGCATAATGGCTCGCCGTGGGCTCATATGTCCAACAATCAGAACAAACTATGTTGCATCCAACGTGAAAGTGCGTTCTGGTGAAGCCCTTTCTACATCCTCCTTGCTCCTCTTGTCCCACATAAGGTCTTGGGACCTTCTTGGGGAGCTTGTTAAGATCATAGAGTGACGATAAAGGGATGAGAAGCGTTGAATACTCGTGCCAATGGAGACTCAGTACCACAGACCCTCTAGAAAGGAGCACAATCGAATTGCAAATGTTATGGAAGCTAATAGCCAAAGCATGTATGCATAAAATGAGCAGAATGGAGGCCTGCTTATGTGCGGAAATGGAGACCCTAAATGGTTTCTCCTCCAATGAATGGAGAAGAAGGAGATGAGGTGGTCATGAATCTGCGATTCTGATGAACACTCCCGCACCCTTGTTTAATTCGGTCAGATTAATGTCCAAATTAGTTAGAAGTCGTTCGTTGCAGTCGGATACGAGAGGGCTAATAAAAAACCACTTTAATTAGATTTGAGTTAATTTCAAGCGACAATTTTTTTACTTGGTGAAGTCCAAGGTCGAACTCAGGGAGACAACTGTCTCCTTAGATTGATTTGAAGCAAATTTCCAAAGTTTGATTTTCAGAGGAGATATTTTTGGTCTTTTTCGGTTTTTTTTGTGCAAGACACATGCAAAATCAGGCCAAATTAAATGTTAATTCAGAAATATGGTCAAATTACTTCCAAAAATTATCAAACTTGGCTAGATGATAGAATGGGATGAAATTAAGCTACCCTAATTTTTTTGAAATTTTTAGACACTAAATGAATTTATAGTGAATAAACATGCAGACAGGGTGATTTTCACTAACTAATTTTTAATAAATAACAAATCACATTTTTTCAGGAGATAAAATTATCCTAGATAGCTCTAATGGTAAGGAATCCAGGAAAATTGACAAATCATAATTTCAATTTGAAATGAATTTACTAAAATTAAAATAAGAAAATCACTCAACAATTTATTCAGGCCTCAATATGTGTGCAAATACATGAAAATTTTATGCAATGTTAAGTTCACTGTCCTAGAGCTACTGTGAATTTTTAAGGATTTTTGGAATCATAGAAAATTAACTAGAAATTAAAAGGTGTCACTGGGCAAAATATTCCACAAATCAACAATTAATTCATTTAAAATCTACTGTAATTACAAAAATATGACACGTGGCACAATAGATAGAGGACAAGTTTCTCAACAAAATGCAACTTTTGAAATTTAAAAATGATGTAAAATGCAACCTAGGGATGCGTGCAAACACAAGGGTGTATATGCAATACAGGAAAATAAAATTACATAAAGCAAATATGCTGACAGGGACTTAAATGTAATTACCTATAATGCTGGGGACTGGTGTGCAAATTCTCCACAAGGCACGTGCTCCTCACGTGGGGTCTGCTTCACAGGGACCTTTTTGCAAATATGAAAAGTCCCGAGGGCCTCTGTGTAAAATTCCCAGGCCGCACGTGCTCCTCACGTGGGCGGCCTAGGCTCGGATGGCTGCGGAGGCTCGGGGCTCGGCTCAGGCGCTTCTGGAGGTCGGGAAGGGGCGGTGGGTCCCTGAGCTCAAGCTGCTACGCGGAGGGTGGCTGCGACACGGTGGAGGATGCCGTGGATCTCGCCGGAGAAGATGCCTGTCTTCGCTCAAAGAGATGGCCAATTGCTGTCACCAATAGAGAGCTCTGAGCTCGGGGGTTTCTCCTGTAATGGCGGATGGGGATGAAGTTGACCGGAGAGGGGGTATTTAAAGGATGAAGGTCTTGGCTAGAATGGAGATGGGGCAAGGTTTATGGAGCTAGTGGGGCGTCTAGAGCGGTCGACGTGGGGAGTGAAGTAGCTCGCGATGTTGAGGGTGGAATGGTGAAGGTCGTGGCGGTGTTAGCGGCCGGCGAGGTGGTCTGACGTGTGGCCAAAAATAGAAGGGGGTAGCCCCTCCCGCAAGGCGGAAATCGTGGGAGAGAGGGGCGCCTGGAGGTGGAAGACAAAGTCTCCACCGTTGGATCTTGTGATCCAACGGTGTCGATCGAAGCGGGATGGAGCGGCTGGATGAAGATCTGAACGTGACGATCTGATGGCGCAGAGTGCGCCATGTGGCGTGCTAAGGGCTCGGTGCTGATGGATGTCTAAGATGGAAATCTAGGGTTGATCGAAGGGCAGGAAGATGACCATAAGGACAACAGTGGAGATGGGAAGTTCAGGATGTGATCTAAGGGCGTAGCGAGCGCCACGTGGTGCGCTGTGGAGAAGGCACGAACGGACGATTGAGATGAAGCGGGGGCTTGATCTGGCGGTTGAGAGAAAAGGGCGTACGTGGAGGTGGCTAGGCCGTTGGATCTGGACGACCATCCAACGGCTGAAAGCTGCGGCGGCCTGGGCAAGGGATGCGGGCCGCGTGGCGCAACCAGAGGGCGCCATGTGGCCTGCTGTGGTTGGCTGGACAAAGAAATGAGGTTAGAGAGAAGAGGGGGCCGAATTTGGAAAAACTCAAAACATGAAAGTTGTAGATCTCGATGAGATCTACAAGTTTCATGTTGACCAAAGACGGAGATGAGATCAAATATGATACATAAATACAATAATACAAATATACATACATGTAGTATACAAAGAGGCCCAAAAACCCATCTTTCTCATACGAGCTCCAAATTGGATGAAATTAGTCTCATTTTAAAGGTCTTTTAATGTATATTTTTCTAAAAGTGAGTAGACCTATTTCGGAGTTTGTATGAGGGATTTATGTGTATTTTCTGATCCAGGGATTCTAGGGCTTTTTTGGCTATCTTACAAGGGGGATTCTTGGCTTTCTTCCCTATATTATTAACTAAGGAGTACATATTATAAGGAAGAGGTTATTTTGGTAAGTGGATATTTTACAAGGGATTTTGGCTTCTTATTTGATGCAAAGATGAATGCTAAAATACGGACGTTATCAATGCATGCATGAATGCTAATTATGCAGTACAAGTAGAAATATGCCTCTGATTACTCGAGAACAAAGCTCTATTTTCAATTTTTAGAGTGATGAATCGCAGATTCATCAACCCCCTATACTTAAACCTTGCTCGTCCCCGAGCAACTGAATTGCAAGAGTGAAATGAGATTGGGTTCCATACCAAGGTCATGAACAAAAGTTGAAAATGGAGCTTGACTCGACCTTTGGATTAATTGTGTGGCGGAACCTTATTGGGACCTGAACTTAAGACCTAACAGACTTCAAGTTCCACAAGTCTTCTATTCAAGACGCCTTAACAGTCAGGTCTGAACAAATCCTCAAACGCAAATTTCTGATGACTATGATTCTTACTTGTACTGTGTAAGTGATAAATAGCTCTCCACATCAGAAATGATTAATGATTCGGAAGCAGCCTCCTCTAACAAGGTAACTCAATAACCCGGTCCAGTAACTCTTTCCTCGAGGAGCGGGGTATTCCCTTCTAAGTTCAAGTGCGACCAACTCAAGAGGAGGGGGTAGAGAAAAGAATGGGCGGTAGCCACTGTAGCTAACCTATCCCGGGATGCTTGACCAGTGTAGCCAAGTCATCCAGCTGCAGACTTCTTGCTAGTATACATTCTCTGACAGGAAAATTTTTTTTCCTTTTTTTGGCCTGTCTATTTTTTTTTGGAGTTCTTGCATTTTTTTCTCTTTTTTTTGGAACTATATACAAGGTGCAGCATGTACATCAGGAGTTTTTCCTCTTGAGCCAATAGACTATCCCTCTTTTGAAGCATTATTGCAACCCACAGCGTCCTGTCCTTAGACTTCAACACCACCAGACTAGGTTGAGATGCACTACCCTCCCTAGAGGAGGACGGATGTTTCCACCCGTGTGCTACTCCAAGCTAAAGGATTCTACTTCCTCACCACCCCATCAATGAAGAGCTACGTGCATTGTGCTTGTCCAAGTTAGGTCACTGTCTAAAAGAATCATGCGTGTGCACGAGATATTCTACTTAGACTAATCAAGATGACATGTGAACATAGACTTGCGGACTCAAATAATTAAGTCACTTGACCTGAGAAATCTTAACTCCAGTTCCTATAAGGTTCCTCTGAAATTAGGTGGATTAAGGTCAAATCAAGTTCATCCTCAATATCTACTCATGATTTGGTTCAGAACCCACTAGCTTTTCACCTTGCATATGCAACATATGCAGATGAGGTGTAGATGACATGCTAGGAATGAAATGCAAGACTCTTTTTTTTTGAAATGCAAGGATGATATGCAAGAGTAAATAAGAAGCCTTTATTTTCGACATTTATTTTTTTTGGTATACATCATATTTTACAACAAATTTTACAAAAGTATGTTTTACAACTTTTTGTACAAGTATTATATATATAGTAAATTTTTTTTGGTATACCTCCTATGATACAAGTGTTTTATGAGTCAGTTTATACCAGTGTATTTTACAAAAAAAATTCTCAAATTTTTACCCACCCGTAATTATTGCATAATATATACTTAAATACGCGAAAATACGCGAAAGTACGAGCTATAGGTAAAGTATATATGTAATATATACACGCCCCCCTATACGTAGCATGTGCTATGTCCTCAGAGCACGAAAAGTGATTAAAAAGACATAGCTCGGGCTAAGCGTAGGAGAGCTAAAATTACAAAAATCGTATAGAAGTCGCACCGCCCCCCTATACTTAGGCTCTTGACAGCCTAAGTGTAGAAGAAGATCAAAAAATGGGGCGGACGAGGGCAAGAGGAAAAAATGGTTGAGTATATACAAGGCGGGCATCGGTCCCCCCTATACTTAGGCTCTGGTCTGCCTAAGTATAGGACAGAAGTGAGTATGAGGACCGATGTAATCTGGAGGATGTACAATGAATGGATGCGGGTCACTCTCTCCCCTATACTTAGGATCTGATTATCCTAAGTATAGTCTTAAAATGAAATGAGCCGGGGCGAGTGATTCGAATCACCGAGGATGGAGGGAGAAAAAGTATATACAAGAAAGAGTGAGAATGTACAAGGATTAAGAAGGTTTGTGACTAACCTTCTTGCGGACGTGAGGAGGTGGATAATATACATATGTGTCGCTATCGGAATCGTCCTCAGATGAATAATAGTGAGGTGTAGGGATCGTCCAACGAGGGTCGACACACGCCTGCTTGCTTAGATAAGGCTTGAGAACAGCCGAACTGAGCTCACTCATATAAATTACCTTGTCCGGACCAGATGAGGACTCCTCAGAAAATTCCTTCTTCGGTGTGTTGAAGGAAACTTTCTTAGTCGGTTTTCTAGAACCTGAATCATTGAGAGGGAGATGAGAGCAACGCGCCTTGAGAGGTTCGGGAGAACTCCTCAAGGAATCAATTCTTGGCTTCCTCTCACTATATAGCCGACTAGAAGAGGGAGCAACCGTATTTTTAGGTGGAGTCAATTTAGTCTTGGTTGTTTCCTTTGAAGGTCCGGGACATGATGTGGTGCTGACTATGGGTTCCTCATCAGACGAGTCCCCATATAGATTGTAGTATTCCTGAAGGGTCAGCACATGTCTCGGGAAGGTGCTAGTGGTCTCAGTTGGCTTGGCATTATTGGCCTCTTTTGTCGGATCATCAAAATGGTCAAGGCAATCAACAAAGGTCATGTCCGACTTAATGGTTGCCTCTGGTCGTGAGTCCTTCTTAGAAGCTGTCATGGTGGCGGTGCAAGCAGTTGATGAAGTGGAGGTGTGGGGAGTCTCAGAACCAACGATCGTCCGAGCAGTCGGTCTCTCAGGTGTAGTAGAGAGGTGGGACTCATCTACCTCTCGATGGTCATGACTGTCAGCAGATGTGCGGGTTACCTTAGAGTAAAGTGTATCAAAGAATGGGTGAGGTCGGAGTGCTCCCAATGCTGAAAAATCAATCTCCCGAGTCTCGCAATCTATAGACGCTTTAGCTGAGGCTAAAAACGGCTTCCCAAGAATAATTGGAGACTGGGTAAACTCTCCTCGGTGCTCGATGTCAATGATCTTGAAGTCCACCTGGAGTAGAGCACCTTGGAAACTAACGATGACTGAAATATTTCCTCTAGACCGTTTGATGGATCGATCAGCCAGCTGAACGATCTCTCTCGACTTTCTGATTGACCTGAGTTTGAGCTTGTCAAACACAGAGGTCGGGAGGATATTTATTGGAGAGTCATCATCGATTCTTGCATGGATAAAGATAGTGTCTTTGATTTCACATTCCACTCGGGGCAACCGCTTCACTCTGCGGCTCTTGGTCTTTCTCCCTATCACCAAGGAGGTGGCCATAGACACTATGTGTCTTTCAGTCCTGGTTCTCTTAGTACCCGACCTCTTGGGCATCAATTTACTCTTTACAAATCTCTTTAGGTCGGGGAAGTGATCTATGGCCTTTATTAAGGGAAGTTTAAAGATTAATTTCTCATCAAGTGCTTCCCTTAGGGTGGGATCCAATTTTTTTAAATCATTTTCATTTTCAATTTTTATGTGAGTTTTTGGTTTTTCAATTTTTTTGGTATTTTTGATGGATGAAAGATCAGACTCTGGATTGGAGGGCAAGTGGTTAGTAGAAGAGGGAGATAGAATGGACTCCAGCTATAAACACGGTGTGGGTTCCCTGATGTTTGCTTTGTTTTCAACCTCAAAACTACTCATGTCTTTTCTCACTTTTATACCCAGGCTGACAGAAATTGAATGTAATATTCCCATGACATCTCTCAACTCGTTACCAAATGATTCATTTTTCTTAATAAGTGTAGGGATGTCATCCTCCACAAAATTCTCACGACAAATCATGCGAGAGTTCTGCTCAAGTGGAGGATACTGCTGAGACTTTGGATGCTCATACTCAACATACCTAGAATCTGGCATGTAATGCTGGGTCGAGTATGGACCATCTAGATGGCAAATATTGGTCGGAGCCTCATATGATGAAAAGGGGACTGATAAGTCTAGCTCCTGAGTCCAATCTTGTGAATGTATAGGCTCTCCAAATGAAGGCTGGTTAATTGAAGCTTGGTCACTAAAGTCAATCAAGTCTGGGAAATCATGTTGTACATGCCTCTCTATTTGGGTTGTTCGATCGACCATGTTATGCCCTAAGTTCAAGTCGGGATGTGTATATGTGAGTTGTGGTATGGTCCCTACTTGGGGTGAAGTATGTGGGGGCATATAATTTTGCCAATCATCTGTCTCAGCAGTGGCTTGCTCTTCATTCGAGTCTTTGATTCCTGCAAGCTCTCGAGAGTAAGGACAGTCAGCCCAAGGCGAAAGTGGGTCCGGGGTGCTAGAATATGGAGTAGGTGAGAAATGCGAAGAAGTGGAGAAGACAGTCGAAGTTCTGACTTCATAATCGGATTGAGGTGGAGCTGACCACGAGTAAGGGTCTCCCGTGAGCGGCGGAGGATACATGGAAGAATGAGAAGATGATGATGATCAGTATATGATCGATGAGGAATGACCAGAGGTCTCAGGGTATGGGGACCAATATCCCGACATCTTGAAGAGAAGATGATGAATGTAAGTAGAGCGAGGTAGAAAATGCGCAATTACGCAGGATAACAAACACGGACAGACACAAAGACAAACGCAAGAGCAAACCCTGAATTCACACTCAACACGGTGAAGGACCCGAAATCGAGTCCAATTAATCTTGTCAATTATAAGTGTGATTTTTCAAGCAATATAGCAAGGAGTTACGCAGCCTATAGGGCAGTCGGCTCAGAGCTGGATGCGTCTTCCCTGTTTAACCTGTCGCCTAAGATACTGCCGGTCCTTCCTTTCTTCGCTCCTATCCGGAGTTGGGGACTCAAAGACGTGCCCCTATCTACCTGCAAGCAGGCGGAGGCTGACAAAGCTAGGCCTTGTCGCAAAGTACCGCTGGTTCGCCCCTATCTACCCGCGAACAGGCGGAGGCTACTTGGTACTGTCAATGAGTTAAAAGTATCCAACTCGTGATATTTGCTAGGATCAGTTGGACCGTGATATGGAAGGCGGGGATTTGGGCTCTGCCTTAAGGTGTTCACACACACTCAAGTACCCTCACTCAGCCTGAAAACAAGGTCGGGGGTTAGTCTCCCGCAAACAATTTTTTTTATTTCTCTTTTTTTGGTCAATAATGTTTAGCAGTCCTGATTTTTAAGTTAAGTTCTCACTGATTACGTCAACCACACAGAACGCCTATCGGACAGTCCCAATTTTCGTTTAATTAAATGTGAAAATCAGAGGGAGAAATCGAGAAAAAGCCGATGCAAGATAAAACAATGATGCTATGCTGAGTTCAGGAGACTTACAGTGATCCCTTCGCTTTTTTTTATGCAGGATGCAGAACAGAATTGAAAACTTTATCTAAATGCAAATGCAGGCGATGAAAGCCGCTCCTAGACAGGCAATTCTATTAGCGTGAAGAACAGGTTAATTTGGCTAAGTGTTGCGGTCTAAGTGCGCCTTTTAAGTGATTTGTGTGGTCCTAATGATTACGAGCACAAGCAATTCCTAGATTGGCTCGGGGAGCCGCTAGTGCAAGCTAAGTTACATTTACCCACACAACACACAGGGACACAGTTCCACTATTTTTACACACGCGAGAACCCAAACGGGGACCGCTGGAAATGATGCGAAAATGTGGAAATGATTGAAATTTACAAATTCTCTCAATTCACTCAAAGAATTAAAATGTTGATTCCTCGAAGCGTCTTCGACTCCTCGCGTTCCTCGCACAAAAATAATTTCGAGGTCAGAGAGAGAACGACTCGAAAACAATGTAAAATTTTAAAAGACAGAGAAATATTCATAAGAAAAACCGGGGATCAGACTACCCGGAGAAAGAAAATCAAACACTCAAAATTTCACTAAAATTAACCTAAGCCATGCCTCCCCGGCAACGGCGCCATTTTGATGAATGCTCCCGCACCCTTGTTTAATTTGGTCAGATTAGTGTACAAATTAATTAGAAGTCGTTCGTTACAGTCGGATACGAGAGGGCTAATCAAAAACCACTTTAATTAGATTTGAGGTAATTTCAAGCGGCAATTTTTTTTACTTGGTGAAGTCCAAGGTCGAACTCAGGGAGACAACTGTCTCCTTAGATTGATTCGAAGCAAATTTCCAAAGTTTGATTTTCAGAGGAGATATTTTTGGTCTTTTTCGATTTTTCTTATGCAAGACACATGCAAAATCAGGCCAAATTAAATGTTAATTCAGAAATATGGTCAAATTACTTCCAAAAATTATCAAACTTAGCCAGATGATAAAATGGGATGAAATTAAGCTACCCTAATTTTTTTGAAATTTTTAGACACTAAATGAATTTATAGTGAATTCAACATGCAGATAGGGTGATTTTCACTAACTAATTTTTAATAAATAATAAATCACATTTTTTTTCAGGAGATAAAATTATCCTAGATAGCTCTAATGATAAGGAATCCAGGAAAATTGACAAATCTTAATTTCAATGTGAAATGAATTTACTAAAATTAAAATAAGAAAATCACTCAATAATTTATTCAGGCCTCGATATGTGTGCAAATGACATGAAAATTTTATGCAATGTTAAGTTCACTGTCCTAGAGCTACTATGAATTTTTGAGGATTTTTGGAATCACAGAAAATTAACTAGAAATTAAAAGGTGTCACTGGGCAAAATATTCCACAAATCAACCAATTAATTCATTTAAAATCTACTGTAATTACAAAAATATGACACGTGGCACAATAGATAGAGGACAAGTTTCTCAACAAAATGCAACTTTTGGAATTTAAAAATGATGTAAAATGCAACCTACGGATGCGTGCAAACACAGGGGTGTATATGCAATACAGGAAAATAAAATTACATAAAGCAAATATGCTGACAGGGACTTAAATGCAATAACATATAATGCTGGGGACTGGTGTGCAAATTCTCCACAAGGCACGTGCTCCTCACGTGGGGTCTGCTTCACTGGGACCTTTTTGCAAATATGAAAAGTCTCGAGGGCCTCTGTGTAAAATTCCCAGGCCGCACATGCTCCTCACGAGGGCGGCCTAGGCTCGGATGGCTGCGGAGGCTCGGGGCTCGGCTCGGGCGCTTCTGGAGATCTGGAGTGAAGCTCGGGTGGTCCGAGCCTAGGCTCGGGGAAGAGGCTCGGACCAGTGTTGCGTGGCGCGATGTGGACCCTTGGATCAAGCTTGATCCAATGGATGGCGGTGAAGAATCATGGCGAGATCTCAGGTCTTTAGCTCTAAGTTGATCCAACGACTCCTGGCTCACGATGGAGAGGGCGACGTGGCAAGACGATACCCGTTCGATCAAGGTGATCGAACGGCAGCTGGGGCTCCTCCTCCGATGGTCCTCCGCCGCCTGTGGAGGAGATGGCGGGGCTCCGGCGACAAGGCCTTTGCTCCGCCAGTCCTTCCTCATGTCGATGAAGCTCTCCGACTTGTCAGAGCTATCCCAGTAGAAGCGTGGCGGTGCGGCGAAGGCGACGGCGATCTCATTAGTTGAAGAAGGTCGTCGGATGCTGCTGGCGACGAAGCTCGAAGACAACTCCGGCGAAGCTCCGATCAGTGAACAACTGGGCACCTGCAAGCATTAAAGAAGGAGCGTAGCTCGTGCGTGCAATCATGGAGGTGGGTGAATGACTGGCGAGGCCTAAGGCGGAGGGAGGTGATCTGGCGACGGTGCTCCGGCCAAGTGGCAGAGCTGGAGATCGATGGGTGGTGAAATGCGTCGTCGGCGGACGTGAAGGTAATCGCGAAGCTGAGAGCTCCAATGCGGAGCTCGGCGGAGTGAAATAGAGGCGAGAAGATGGCCGTGGGCGGAGAATAAAAAGCGAGAAAAATGGAGCAAAAGAGAGAAGAAGATCGATCGGGGATGAAGGCGTTCACCTGGGGATTGGAGCTCGACTTTGAGTTCCCGGTCGTCGCTCGAAGGGGCGGTGGGTCCCTGAGCTCAAGCAGCTACGCGGAGGGTGGCTGCGACACGGCGGAGGGTGCCGTGGATCTTGCCGGAGAAGATACCTGTCTTCGCTCGAAGAGATGGCCAATTGCTGTCACCAATAGAGAGCTCTGAGCTCGGGGGTTTCTCCTGTAATGGCGGATGGGGATGAAGTTGGCCGGAGAGGGGGTATTTAAAGGATGAAGGTCTCGGCTGGAATGGAGATGGGGCGAGGTTTATGGAGCTAGTGGGGCGTCTAGAGCGGTCGATGTGGGGAGTGAAGTAGCTCGCGATGTTGAGGGTGGAATGGTGAAGGTCGTGGCGGTGTTCGCGGCTGGCGAGGTGGTCTGATGTGTGGCCAAAAATAGAAGGGGGTAGCCCCTCCCGCAAGGCAGAAATCGTGGGAGAGAGGGGCGCTTGGAGGTGGAAGACAAAGTCTCCACCGTTGGATCTTGTGATCCAACGGTGTCGACCGAAGCGGAATGGAGCGGCTGGATGAAGATCTGGACGTGACGATCTGATGGCGCAGAGTGCGTCATGTGGCGTGCTAAGGGCTCGGCGCTGATGGATGGCTAAGATGGAAAGCTAGGGTTGATCGAAGGGCAGGAAGATGACCATAAGGACAACGGCGGAGATGGGAAGTTCGGGATGTGATCTAAGGGCGTAGCGAGCGCCACGTGGTGCGTTGTGGAGAAGGCGCGAACGGACGATTGAGATGAAGCGGGGGCTTGATCTGGCGGTTGAGAGAAAAGGGTGTACGTGGAGGCAGCTAGGCCATTGGATCTGGACGACCATCCAACGGCTGAAAGCTGCGGCGGCCTGGGCAAGGGATGCGGGCCGCGTGGCGCAACCAGAGGGCGCCACGTGGCCTGCTGTGGTTGGCTGGACAAAGAAATGAGGTTAGAGAGAAGAGGGGGCCGAATTTGGAAAAACTCAAAACATGAAAGTTGTAGATCTCGATGAGATCTACAAGTTTCATGTTGACCAAAGACGGAGATGAGATCAAATATGATACATAAATACAATAATGCAAATATACATACATGTAGTATACAAAGAGGCCCAAAAACCCATCTTTCTCATACGAGCTCCAAATTGGATGAAATTAGTCTCATTTTAAAGGTCTTTTAATGTATATTTTTCTAAAAGTGGTAGACCTATTTCGGAGTTTGTATGAGGGATTTATGTGTATTTTCTGATCCAGGGATTCTAGGGCTTTGTTGGCTATCTTACAAGGGGGATTTTTGGCTTTCTTCCCTATATTATTAACTAAGGAGTACATATTATAAGGAAGAGGTTATTTTGGTAAGTGGATATTTTACAAGGGATTTTGGCTTCTTATTTGATGCAAAGATGAATGCTGAAATACGGGCGTTATCAATGCATGCATGAATGCTAATTATGCAGTACAAGTAGAAATATGCCTCTGATTACTCGGGAACAAAGCTCTATTTTCAATTTTTAGAGTGATGAATCGCATATTCATCAGATTCATCATCTCAATATCTTGATCTTGGCAAAATTCACGGGTAAAATATGAAATAAATGTCCATAAAATCAATAAATTAACAAAATGACTCTTGTAAATAAAACACACTAATTATTGTATATTGGATTGTATAAAATAAATTACCCATAAAAAGCCGTAAATTAAAGGAGTTTTTCACATGTAAATAGCCCAAAACTTCATGTATTTTTAATAATTTCATTTCAACTCCTTTTGGCTAATTCTTTCTCTAACTTGATAATAGCCCAAAACTTCATTTAATAATTTCATTTCAACCGCAATTAATTATTATTTTCACATCAGAAGATAAAAGTCACTTTTTAATGCGGCATTTACGGACCCGTCAGATGGCGCCGTTGTCGGGGAGGCAAACGGCTTAGTTTTGTGTTTTGACATTTTTCATTCGGTTTTCCGTATTCGGGTAGTCTGACCCCCGAATTTTTCATTGTAAATCCCATAATTTTTTTCCAGCATTATTTTCTTATTTTATTTTTTGAGTCACTCTCTGACATTTTCTCTCTTATTTTTCTTGCGAGGTACCCGACGTACGTGGAGCGGTTTTGCAAGAAACCGGCGCATCTTCACCGAAAGCCGCAGAAACCGCAATTAATCTAAGATCGAGTTGAGTCGTGAGAGAGCGTAGAGTCTAGGTTTTTAATTTCTGCAAATTTTAATTTCTGCTCATTTATAGCGGTGTCTGTTTGGACTCTCGCATGTGTATAAAGACCTTGAACTTTTCTGTGGTGTATCGTGGCTTGTTTCACTCTCCGGTGAGCGTGGGGCCCGACTTGAGTGGCGACTAGGATAGACCTGCACATACGGCTCTCAGAGCATTTTTACTTTTTGATTGTGCTCGTAGGATCTTAAGCCACAATGCACTTTAATCAAGACGCACATAGATCGTTCAACTTAGCCAAATTTAACTCAATTCTTCCCGCTAATAGAACTTTCTGCTTAAGTGCGGTTTTTATCGGCTTGCATACATATAGAATAATTTTTCAATTCTGTATTGCATCCCACATGGAGATTGTGAGGAAGCACTGTAAGTCTTCTAACTGAGCATTCATCATAGTTTTCCACGTGCATCGGTTTTTCCCGAACTCCTCCCTCTTGTTTTATCACATAATTTTAAAAGGAAATTGGGACTGAACGGTAGACGTGATTTTGTGCTCATCTAATTTTTCAGTGATCACCTCATTAAAAATTGGGACTGCTAAATATAGCCGATCAAAATAACCCATAAAATCAAGAATTTCTGCGGAAGAGCAACCCCGACCTTGTATGTTTTCTATTTTTCTAAGTGAGCGAGAGACGACACTTAAGGCTAGAGCCCAAATCCGAAATTTCAGCTTGCTAAATTCCTGCCAAGATTGATTTATCACCAACAAAAATTGAAAAGATAATAGCCGAACTCTTACGGCTTCATTGTGTGCGTTGGTGAACCCGGAGTTTGAATTGTGTTTGCATTGGTGTGCGTAAACCGATATCGAAGATCAACAGCCGTACATTTGATTATCCTATGCAATCATCTCTCTCCTTTCTTGATTTAGAATTCACCATGGAATTTTTGTCCAATAACTCTTGTAGACCCAACCCCTCATTCTTTTCAGCTCTTTCAAAAATAGCCGAACTTTTATCCGAGAATCCATCAGAGCTATACTATGAAAATGAATTCGTATCGGTTAGACCCAAAACACCTCCCCCTCAACCACCAATAAATCCATCTCCTTCTGCTAATTCGACCGGTTTCATGAAAGACAACCCTTTGTACTCAGAGCAGACAAACCAACAAATGATTGAGGGCTCTACTTCTTCATTTAATCCTCTTTACGTTGATCATACAATTCATCCCTCATATTCGGTAAATGTCAATCCATCATTCATGGGAGATGATAACCACATGTTCGAATTGAACACTTCTTCACCTCTTCCATCAATCTTGAACACCAATGAAAAATCATTATCCTGGATTGAACATAACAACCCCCTCTTCACTCATACAGAGGATTGGGCCGACCACATAGGATCACAACTCCCCTTGGACCAACTCCACTTACCTAGACCATATGAGCAGCCACCTTCCATGATTATTGAGGAGATACTTTCAGAAAATGATGATCGTATATCGGATATTTCAAGAGACCCCTCTCCTAGTACATATAGAAAAATGGAAGAGGACATTCAATTACAAAAACATACCCCAAATGCTCCCATACTTGGTCAAGAAGAGATTTTGGAGAATATTTTGAGGATGAATAAGAAATTTGATTTAATGGAGGATAAATTTCAAGACTTGCCGATCGATTAATCTCTGGTAGCTCGGATATAAAAATGAATGAGGAAATGATTGGATCTAAGATTAAAAATTTTGAGGGTATTCAGGGACCTAGGGATTATTCTGACAACTTCACTTCTACACATTGCTCCCCTAGAAATGACTATGCCGCTGACTATCGCTCTGAATATCAAGGCCCCTTTTCATCTGAAGAACACACCACACCTCCACACCATATAGAAAATACCAAAAAATGGAAATATTTGAAAACCACAAAAAAATTGAAAATTCAGAATAATACATAATAAATTGAAAGTGAAGAAGATCTGAAGAATTTGGATCCTGCTGTACGGGAAGCAATAAGAAAGAAATTGATTTTTTAACTTCCCTTTCTACAGGCCATTGAACACTTCCCCGATCTTAAAGGATTTGTAATGGATAAATTAACGATGAAAAAGTCGGGCAGGATTAGAACAAAGTCCGAAAGACATATCTTGTCAATGGCCTCCTCCTTGGTGTTGAGCAGAAAAACCAAGAGCCGCATAGTGAAGCGGTTGCCTAGATTTGACTGTGAAATCAAAGACACAATCTTCACCCATGCTAGGATTGATGACGATTCACCAATTAATATCCTCCCGACCTCTGTATTCCATGAACTCAAACTCAGACCAATTCTGAAGATACGAGAGATTGTTCAATTAGCGGATCGATCAATAAGCAGCCGGGAGGAATCATTTCTGTCATCATGAAATTCCAAGGTGCTCCGCTCAAAGTAGAATTCACGATCATTGATATTGAGCATCAAGGAGAATTCACCCAATCTCCAATCATTCTCGGAAAGCCATTCTTGGCATTGGCTAAGGCGAGTATTGATTGTGAGACTCGGGAAATCAATTTCACAGCATTGGAAGCACTTAGATCGGACCATGTCTTTGAGGAACCATGATCTTCTGAGGAAACCCATGAAGTCTCCGACAGCCGCAACCATGAATAGGTAGAAGAGCCCCACCCCGCAGCCACACCTGAGATAGCGGTTGTTGAGGAGACTATTGGTTTAGAGAATCTCCCCCCTGCTCCATTCCCAGCCGCTCTCACCATGGAGAATCATGTATATGAATCATATGATCCGGAGACTTATGCATGGGCACACCCTGGGTCAACCTACTATGACTATATGGATTATATCAACTCGACACAGGAATGCGCCAACATCGAATCAATTGAGAAAGAACATGCAGAGACTCTCCCCAGTATTTCAATTCCCGCGGATCTTAAAATAGACAAATCTTTCTACTACGATCCTGAGACATATGCATGGTCACACCCTGGAGCAACATTCTCTGAATATCTTGATCAAATCATCCCAAATCGAGAGTGCTCAAACATTTGAGAGACTAAGAACAAGCACGCAGACCAAGCACCAACCAAGGAGAATTTCAATGGCTATGCATCTGGATACTCAAGTGAACCGACACCTTCACGACGAAATAAAAAGAGAGTCACCATTGACCTTTAGGAAGAGGAATCAGTTGATGATCCCTCATCGAGTCCGGAAAAGATGGTCTACATGAGTGAAGTCTGTTCGACAGCCCTAAAGCCATATCTTCGTAAGGATTCAAAATTCAATTCTCGTTGGACAACTCCCGTTCCTAACTACTACTCATCCAAAGCTGATGCTCCTGCACTCTTCAAGTACACTGGAATTCTTTCGTATGAGCTGACTAAGATCGGTGCTTCTGAGTATTCATCTGAGGACAAACCGATTGACCCCAAGAAGGAACGAATTCTGAGGAAACAATTGAAGAAACAAAAAGACATGAATATTTGGAGTATGTCCACCTTCAAATACTACTCCTCTGAGGATAACTCTGATGATGAATATCTTTCATCTGACTCAAATACTTCATCTATTATCCATCATAATTTTTCTGAGGATGACACTGATCATAGTTGGGAATCATATGCCTCACCTTCTCCATCTCATCATTACGATCTCCCACCTCAGGCTCACAAAAAGATCAGCCGAAAACCGCCTTAATCATTCGGCTAACCGCCCTCCCTCCCGACCACATCGGTCTCCTTGTACAGCTTCTTCCTCTAATTAGGCCAAGGCCTAAGTATAGGGGGGACCGATGCCATTTGTATATACCATTTCTCTCATCGCACTCCTTCTCCCGATCGCTCCATTTCCACCCTTCTTCCATACTTAGGTTGTCCAGAGCCTAAGTATAGGGGGAACCGACACCCACCTATTTATACTCTCTTCATCCACATATCCCGACCGCTTCATTTTCCCGCTCTTCTTCTATACTTAGACTGTTCACAGTCTAAGTATAGGGGGGGTGAACCATTGTATATAAATTCCTAACTCTCTTACGCTTAGCCCGAGCTATGTCTTCATTACGCTTTTTGTGCTCTGAGGACACAACACTCGCTAAGTATAGGGGGGTCTCTATATATACTTCGTATATATTTTACCCATATCTCGTACTTTCGCGTAAGTCTATATGTATTTACGGGGTGGGTACTAACTTCATCAAAAAAAAGAGAAGAGAAGAAAAGAAAAGAGAGAGTTTTTGCTACTAACACTGACTTTACCAAAAAAATTTGAAAGAAAAAATAACTTCTTATTTCATTTTTTGCATCACATTAACCACACAAAAAAAAATTGTGTCTGCATTTGTACACACCTGCACTTCATCCAACATCACATGCATTTGCACCTGTGAAAAGACAATGGGTTATGAACCAAGTTGTAAGCAGAAACCGAGAGTGGTCTGGACTTGACCTTAATCCACCTAATTTTCAGAGGAACTTCACCGAGAAATAGGATTTTAAGAGCTTCAGGTCTTTTGACTTAATTCTTTAAGTTCCACATGACAATGTGCAGCGATTTGACTCTTAGTGTCTAACCTGGTCTCTCCATTCCGGGTACAACTCCGGAATAGGGAATTAATTCACACTCTCGCACTATGCACTTAGCTCAACCCAGACGGGATGTTGGAAGACTGTGTGAATCTCTTTTCTGGTAGCGTGGAAATCTAAAGACCGGAGTACGGGTTGAAATAAAGCTTCGGAAAAGGGATGGACGGCTGGGCACAATTTTTCTAAGACCTCAAAAAATGTACGGAACAAAAAGACTATATCCGTAGGGGCAAAACAAGATCCAAGCAGAACCACCAAAAAAATTTCAAAGAAGCATTCTACCAAATAAAAATACGACCAAAAAGGTCCAAGCTTCAAGAAACTTGCAGATCTTGGTGGAGATTTGGCTGCACTGGCCATCTTCACAAGGAGAGGTGACTACACTTACCACCCCTCCAGTTCTTTTTCTCTTTCTTCTAACTTCTCCCCTATTTCGATTGTGAACACAGCACGACAGACCTTAGAAGGAAATACCTGACTCCCCGAAGACGAGTTACTAGAGAGGAGAGGAGCATGGTGGTCCAACATTTTAGATGGGAAGAGCTAAAACCTTTCACACACATGAGTCGGTTATTCAATGTTCATAGAGTATACTTTGGGAAGAGGATTAATCTAAGATGACTTCTGAGTCGAAACTGTGACAATGATGTGTATAACTTGAGGGCTGTTGATTTTAAAATTCTAAGTCTCACAGAAGTTCTGCCATACTATTAATCCAAAGGTCAAGTTTAGTTTCATTTTCACCTTCAGCTCATGATCTTGGTATGGAACCCAGTCTCATTTCACTTCATGGCATTTCTTTTTGATGCTCAGGGACGAGCATGGTTTAAGTATAGGGGGATGCTGAATCTCGGATTCATCACTCTAATTCTCATTTATTAAGCTCAATTCCCACAAAATCAACAGCATATCTTCATCTATTCTGCATAATTAGCATTCGTGCATTTTTTTATAAGAATTGCATTTTAGCATTAATTTCTGCATAAAATAAGAAGCCAAAAACCCAAGCCAAAGTTGACCTATAAATAGCCTCACTTCCCCCATTTTTAACTCTTTCATGCTAACTCCAAATGACACAAAACTACATCCACTGTTTGCACGTCACTAACAATAATAAATGAAAAATACAAAAAATTCACTAACCCTGTTAAGTGGACCAAAAACCCAAACCCTAGTTTCAGGATTTTCAGACTAAAAGCCACATATCTTCCCCATCCAATGTCCGATTTGATCCTATTCACTTTTGAACTAATGCACATTCAATTACCTTCAAAACAAGACCAAGTTCAAGTGAATCGGAGCTCGTATGTGAACGTTGGGTTTTTGGCCTCTTTTGTACATTGTATATTTTCGCGGTTTTTGACCTTGTATTTTATGTATATATTTTCTTAATTTATAAAAAATCCAACAAAAATTAGATTTAGGTGTATTTTATTCATCTTTGATTTCTCTATATTTTTCCGATTTTTTATCTTATTTAAAAATGACAAAAAATTAGAAAATCCAAAAATCAAGGTATTCTATGTACATTTGATCAATTTTGGTTTTGATATCTTCATAAAAGTTTTAGATCTCGTCGAGACGAGCATTTTTCGTGAAGGAACTTTTTCGATCCGAGGTCGTTTACTATTTATTTTTTATTTTACAAAATGTTTTTCTTTGAATTTTTTGGTGCTGACACATGACAGCCCCAGAGGCCGCCACGTGTCAGCGTTTTTTGAGCTTTATTTAATTCGGTTTTATAAAAAAAATTAATAAACGACGTGCGTGCGTTGCACGTGCACCCCAAGCACGTGCTCCGCACATGCGCCTCGCCCCTCGCCCTTTTCGCGCCACGTGGTCGCGTCTAGGCCGTTCGATCAGCGGCCGATCGAACGGCCCGCTACTCGCCATCAACCTCGAGCCTGCCGCCCTTCTCCAATCTTCGCACCCCTCCTCCGCGTCTTCCGCAACGACCCCCACCTTTTCTGCCTAACGCCCTCCGCTATCCTCGCACCGGCCAACCACCCCCGCTCATTCCGCAACTGCCTCATCGGCCGCCTCCCTCGTTTATTTAAACGACGCACCGACCCCCGACCTTCGTATCCGTCGATTTGCACAGTAGAGGCCGGTGGTGACAGCATCAGGCCACGACCCTCGTCGGCGAGATCCGATCGTCTTCCCCGATGCCGCCGCAGCTGCGCTCCTCCTCCGGGCATCTGCTCTACTCCGCTACCCGCGTCGAGCCAACGACATCAACTTATCTTCACCGACGTGCTTCACCGCCCAACCGCCGCAGGAGGCGGTGGTTCTCCAGCTACTCCATCATCGACGTCATCCTCCGCCAGCCGCCTCGCTCCGACCTTCAATGACATGAACTTATCTTTACCGACTCGCTTCACCGCCCAACCGCCACAGGAGGCGGTGGTTCTCCAGCTACTCCGTCATCGATGTCATCCTCCGCCAGCCGCCTCGCTCCGACCTTCAACGACATCAACTTATCTTCACCGACTCGCTTCACCGCCCAACCGCCGCAGGAGGCGGTGGTTCTCCAGCTACTCCGTCATCGACGTCATCCTCCACCAGCCGCCTCGCTCCGTCCCTCGGCATTGAGCCAACGACGATCCTCCACCGCCTACGTCTTCTTCTCCGCCAACTCCGCCAGGGTCGATCCATCAAGCTCCACCGACAACACCCCCAACCTCTCGCCGGTCAACCGCAACGTCATCCGACCACGCTCGCCTCACCAAGTCCGGTTATCATCTTCATAGCTCCGTCTTCATCGACTCCTGCTCCGAGCCGACCTCTATTCTTCGTCAACACCGCCACCATTGACGTTCATCTGCGACGGTCCTAGGTCGTGTGTCGGCCAACGTCTCCACCACCGCCGTCGCCACTTCACCAGAACAGACGCCAGCCTCGCCGCGCTCGCGGGACCTCCGTATTCTTCTTCGACCGGGTTCGGAGCCCGAGGCCCCAGCACGTGCCACGCACGTACGTGGGGAACGACCTCCAGGATCCCAGCCCCTGGGTCACGTGCCTAGCACGTGACCGCGGGGTCATTTGCACACAGCCCCCCGGCCCTTCTCCATTTCGCATATCAGCCCCCGCCCACGGGAGGGCACGTGCCACGCACGTGCCCCTCTGGGAATTTTGCAAGAGCACCCCTCCCAATTATAGGTAATTGCATTTAGGCTCTTATGCATTTTTATTTATTTATTTTTACTGCATAGATACCCCTGTCTTTCCCTTTAATTTTGAACCTTTACATGACATCATTTTATTTATTTAAAAACAGCACTCTGTTCCTCATGTAATTCTCTACATTTTGACATGTCGTGGATACTTTTGTGGTCAGTGGTTAATTATTAATTAATTATTTCGTGGAAAATTACGAATTTTTGCCCATCTTATGCTCTGAAATTTCTAGTTGATTAACTGTTACTCTAAAAATCCCTGAAAAATCACATATTTAAAGATTATTTTCCTTGACATTGTGCCAAAAAATCTTTACATTTGCATGCATAATTTGTTCTGTAAAAATCATTTTGCATATTTCATTGTTTAATTTTTAATAGGTATTAAACTCCACATTTTCGAGGTTTAGGATTTTTCTAAGGTCCATCACTTAGTGCTAGATCGTAGATAATTTTATATCTCGAAAATAAGTAGGTTTAGTATTTATTATAATTAAATATTGAAAATCATTCTGTTTGCATTCAAAAATTCATAAAAAATTCTGTTTGCATCCAAAAATTCCAAAAAAATACAATGCATTCATTTCATCATAATTTACATTATGGTCAATTTTCATATTTTTCGGACATCGTTTGATTGAAATTTATATTTTAGTCCCTAAAATAGGCCGAATTTGCATTTTGCATCCCTTATTGCATTAAAAAATTCCAAAAAAAGACCGCCTTGAAAACCGAACACGAAATTGGATAGACACAAATCTAGGTTGTTCCTTTGCCTCCTTGTGATCGATCTTGGGACTTTCCCAAGTAAAATAAACATAAAAACCCCTTGATTAAAATTGAATAAAATTTGTGTTTATTTCTTGACTGTTTCTGATCGCCACCTACAACGAACGACACACATTTATTTTCACTCACGTTGATTAAAAACAACATCTTAACCCGGCGATTACGGACTCGTCAGATGATTTCAATATCTAATTATGATAAATATCAAACCTATTTATTTTCGAGGATCAAAATTATCTAAGATCTATCACTAGGTGATTGGTCTCAGAAAAAATCCTAAACCTCAAAAATGTGTGATCTGATACCTATTAAAAATTAAACAATGAAATATGCAAAATGATTTTTACAGAGCAAATTATGCATGCAAATGCAAAGATTTTTTGGCACAATGTCAAGCAAAATAATCATTACAATATGTAATTTTTCGGGGATTTTTAGAGCAACAGTTAATCAACTAGAAATTTTAGAGCATAAGATGGACAAAATTCGTAATTTTTCACAAAATAATTAATTAATAATTAACCACTGACCACAAAAATATCCACGACATGTCAAAATGTAGAGAATTACATGAGGAACACAGTGCTATTTTTAAATAAATAAAATGATGTCATGTAAAGGTTCAAAATTAAAGGGAAAGACATGGGTATCTATGCAGTAAAAATAAATAAATATGCAGAAGAGCCTAAATGCAATTACCGATAACGGGTAGGGGTGCTCTTGCAAAATTCCCAGAGGGGCACGTGTATGGCACGTGCCCTCCCGTGGGCGGTGGCTGATATGCAAAATGGAGAAGGGCCGGTGGGCTGTGTGCAAATGACCCTGCGGTCACGTGCTAGGCACGTGACCCGGGGGCTGGGATCCTGGAGGCCGTTCCCCAGCACGTGCGTGGCACGTGCTGGGGCCTCGGGCTCCGAGCCCGGTCAAAGAAGATGACGGAGGTCCCGCAAGCGCGGCGGGGCCGGCATCTAATCTGGTGAAGTGGCGACTGCGGTGGTGGAGACGTTGGCCGATACACGGCCTAGGACCGTTGCAGATGAACGTCAATGGTGGCGGTGTTGATGAAGAATTGAGGCATTGGCTGATGTCGGCTTAGAGCAGGAGTCGATGAAGACGGAGCTATGAAGATGATGGCCAGACTTGGTGAGGCGAGCGTGGTCGGATGACGTTGCGGTTGACCAGCGAGAGGTTAGAGGTGTAGTCGGTGGAGCGTGATGGATCGACCCAGGCGGAGTTGGCGGAGAAGAAGACGTAGGCGGTGGAGGATCGTCGTTGGCTCGACGCCGAGGGGCGGAGCGACGCGGCTGGAGGAGGATGACGTCGATGACGGAGTAGCCGGAGAACCACCGCCTCCTGCGGCGGTTGGGCGGTGAAGCGAGTCGGTGAAGATAAGTTGATGTCGTTGAAGGTCGGAGCGAGGCGGCTGGCGAAGGATGACGTCGATGACGGAGTAGCTGGAGAACCACCGCCTCCTGTGGCGGTTGGGCGGTGAAGCGAGTCGGTGAAGATAAGTTGATGTCGTTGAAGGTCGGCACGAGGCGGCTGGCGGAGGATGGCGTCGATGACGGAGTAGCTGGAGAACCACCGCCTCCTGCGGCGGTTGGGCGGTGAAGCGAGTCGGTGAAGATAAGTTGATGTTGTTGGCTCGATGCGGGTAGCAGAGCAGAGCAGATGCCCGAAGGAGGAGCGCGGCTGCGGCGGCGTCGGGGAAGACGACCGGATCTCGCCAACAAGGGTCGCGGCCTGACGCTGTCACCACCGGCCTCTACTGTGCAAATAGACAGATACGAAGGTCGGGGGTCGGTGCGTCGTTTAAATAAACGAGGGAGGTGGCCAGTGAGGCAGTTGCGGAATGAGCGGGGGTGGTTGGCCGGTGCGAGGATAGCGGAGGGCGTTAGGCGGAGAAGGCGGGGGTCGTTGCGGAAGACGCGGAGGAGGGGTGCAAAGATTGGGGAAGGGTGGCGGGCGCGAGGTTGATGGCGAGGAGCAGGCCATTCGATCGGCCGCTGATCGAACGACCAAGACGCGACCACGTGGCACGAAAAGGGCGAGGGGCGAGGCGCACGTGCGGAGCACGTGCTTGGGGTGCACGTGCGACGCACGTGCGTCGTTTATTAAATTTTTTTATAAAACCGAATTAAATAAAGCTCAAAAAATGCTGACACGTGGCGGCCTCTGGGGCTGCCACGTGTCAGCACCAGAAAATTCAAAGAAAAACATTTTGTAAAATAAAAAAGAAATAGTAAACGACCTCGGATCGAAAAAGTTCCTTCAAAAAATGCTCGTCTCGACGAGATCTACAACTTTGATGAAGACATCAAAACCAAAATTGATCAAATGTAAAAAGTGAATTTTT
This sequence comes from Ottelia alismoides, assembly GCA_037367405.1. Classification (NCBI taxonomy): domain Eukaryota; kingdom Viridiplantae; phylum Streptophyta; class Magnoliopsida; order Alismatales; family Hydrocharitaceae; genus Ottelia; species Ottelia alismoides. Next base: position 58,359 of record JAZKJV010001406.1, read on the forward strand.
TGGGTATCCTATGTACATAGAATACCTTGATTTTTGGGTTTTCTAATTTTTTGTCATTTTTAAACAAGATAAAAAACCGGAAAAATATAGAGAAATCAAAGATGAATAAAATACACCTAAATCTATTTTTTTGGATTTTTTATAAATTAAGAAAATATATACATAAAATACAAGGTCAAAAACCGCGAAAATATACAATGTACAAAAGAGTCCCAAAACCCAACTTTCACGTACGAGCTCCGATTCACTTGAACTTGGTCTTGTGTTGAAGGTAATTGAATGTGCATTAGTTCAAAAGTGAGTAGGATCAAATCGGACACTGGATGGGGAAGATATGTGGCATTTAGTCTGAAAATCCTGAAACTAGGGTTTGGGTTTTTGGTCCACTTAACAGGGTTAGTGAATTTTTTGTATTTTTCATTTATTATTGTTAGTGACGTGCACACAGTGGATGTGTTTTGTGTCATTCGGAGTTAGCATGAAGGAGTTAAAAATGGGGGAAGTGAGGCTATTTATAGGTCAACTTTGGCTTGGGTTTTTGGCTTCTTATTTTATGCAGAAATTAATGCTAAAATGCAATTCTTATAAAAAATGCATGAATGCTAATTATGCAGAATAGATGCAGATATGTTGTTGATTTTGAGGGAATTGAGCTTAATAAATGAGATTTAGAGTGATGAATCCGAGATTCATCACTTGTTCATAAAAATGTATATAAAAATACAAAAATAAATTTCACCTCAAATAAATGCTCCTAGATCCCAAAGGGAAAAGGCCGTAAAGTCCAACTTCCCGATCAAATTCTCACTCCGTATCCAAATTCACCAAACTCACTTTTAAAGTTCAAGTTAGAAAATTATCTATCCAACGGAAGTGGTTTCATTAAAATCAGAGCTCATTTGCAAAAGTTGGGTTTGGGGACCGAGATATACATTGTATATTATGTATATTCATTATTTCTTCATTTTTTATTTTATCTTTCTTAATTACTAAAAATACAAAAAAAATCATGATTGTGTTGTACTTTGATTGTAGTATTTTATTGTATTTTCTTGTAGTAAATATCTCCTATTAAAAAGGCAAAAAAATATAAATTAGAAAAGCAAACAAAAAATGTACATATTGTTTGTCTTCTTTTGTAAATTCTCCACTTTTTCTCTTTTTATTTTTATTCTCCCTTTTTAGTAGCCTACTTTTATTGTATTTTATTTAAATTAACATTCTCTACAATAACTTCTCTTCTACCACCTACTTCCATTCAACTTCACAATTTTTTAATAACCTCCCATTCAATTCCATCAATAATACAACCTCCCATTCAACTCCACCACTTTAATAACCTCTCATATTTTCTCTTTATATACATCTCATCCTCTTCATTTTGCACTTGATCCATCTTTATGTGAGGAGAGCCTAGTTCCCAGAGTTGAATCGGTGACAGCGACGCAACCGCGGTCGAGCGACGACAGCCCTCTCTCCGGTGAGATCCGTTGGCTTTTTGGCCAACATTGCAGCCGCATCCGTGCACTGCTCGAGCTCATCGCTCGCCGGCGATTTGAGCAAAACCCGTGCTCTCGAAAGCACATCATAGGCGACCGTCTCCATCGTAGGTAAGTATTTTCATCTTTTCATCCTTTTTATCTTTGTATTTTTTAGCACATCACATTACCATCTACATAGCTCCAGTTGTTTATCACCATCACCACCATCTTACTCCTCTTCATCATCCTCCTCTACCGTTTTTCTTTTTTTTTGTATATATCCACTTTTGTTCCCTGCTTAAGAAATCAAAATTAAAAAAATATAAAAAATGAAAAATAAAAAAACACACATCAAAAAATTCAAAAAAATCAAAATCTGAGTGATGGAGTAGGGGAAAGATCAAGGAAAACCTCCCGTGAAGATCAGCGATCTTCGGTAGAGATTAAGGGATGGTTTATTTAGAATGAAGACATATGTTCATTGTGAGAAAAATCAAAGAAAACACAATAAAAACAAGACCTAACGTACCTAGAGATTGAAGACAATGCGGGTGGAGGAATTGGCTTGGGTTGAGGGAAGGAAGTGGAGGTGGAAGTGGGGTCAGACAACGGCGGAGTCATAGTGGTCCGCTCCGGCGAACTACGGGTTGGCTAACCTATGCTAAACCATTATCCTAACGATAATCTAATAACATAAATAAAATGCTTGAATGAAAATCTAACTAAAGTAATTAAAAAGCGCAGCTCTAACCTGGGTTTTAGCCAGGGAGCAGGATGGTTGCCGGAGCGCCGCTTGGGTGCACCTCTTTCTCCTCCAGCTGCCGTGGAAGCTCAGGGGACCTCTCCATGTCAGGGGGATGCTCGCTAGGTCAAATTCCAGGGGCTCAAAGACTCGGAGAGTGACCAAAATTGTGAGGAGGGACGGAGGTTTTTATTTATAGACATTGGAATGCACCCTTATTGACCAACCAAAACAAAGAATCTAGTGTATGTACAATATATATAAAGGTCAGGCGTGTATGTACAAAGATCCAGGAGCATTTCTTGTGAAGGAAGCGAAGGCGATTGATTGATGCAACAGCCGGGAAAAATGGCGAAAAATGCGGAAAAAGACAGGCTACGTCAAATCAGAAGATGGGGAGGTAATTGATTTCAGCGGTCAACTGTTGAGGTGACCCCATTGGGCCACGTCACCCGCTATGCGACAAAATAGCAGATTTTATTCAAAAATAGTTATTTTAAAATAGTAAATGATTTTATTAATTTTTGTATATAAAATAAAAAATGTTCATTATTTAATGTAATATTTTAATATGATTTTTATTTATTTATTGGTGTATTTTATTAGTAGTTAATTTTTATTAGTGTATTTATAGGTATATTTACCTATGTTTTGTACATTTTTATTTTTATTTTGTATATTTTATTTTATTATTTTATTTTTTATTTAATATATTTATAACTTATTTTTATGAGTATAAATATATTTTTATTTTATTTTTATGATGTAATTTGAACACTTAAATAAATAAGTATGTATATTATGTAGGTATATTTATAGGTATTTTGCCTATGTTTTATATACATCTCTTCATTTTAATATATTTTATTAGGTTTTATTTTGTTTTTTATTTTTATTAGAATATGAATAATATTTAAAATATTACAAAATTATAAATGAATAAATAATAAAAGAATACGATTCCCTTTTATTTATACACAAGTAAGAACATGGGTTTTTTGCTTATGTTTACACATGGACTTATTTTATTTTATTTTTATTTTTGATTTTTATTTTAGTTTTAATATGCACATATGTTATAAATAATTATTGAAAAATTATAAAAATATAAATTAGTAAAAATAATGAATATTGAATAAATTGAATATTTTAATCAGTATAATGTACAATGAGGGTCAAAAATCTAACTTTCACACAGTAGCTCCGAAAAATATAAAACCACCCCCATAAAATAGCTTGTGAAAAGTTATATACAATTAGAGATGATTTTGATATGTTTTAAGTTTTTTGAAAGATATGGGTCCGTGAAGTTGGGTTTTTAGTTTTTTATTGTGTGTATAAAATGTACAGTTTGTATCATTTTTATACAAATTCAATTTTGTATTTTTATTTACATTATTTTCTACAACTTTCATGTAAAAAATTTCTTTATTTGATGAATAAATAATAAAGAATAAAATAGATGCCAAAATGCATAAATAATGAATAAAAGAATTGGTTTTTATTCCCTTTTGGTCCTCATCTCCCCCTACTTTATTTCTTGTTGACCAACTCAATTCTTGACTTGGTCTCGGGGTTCAGGGTCATAAAATATTTTCAATATTTTATTCCTTTTTCTTTTCTTCTCTTTATTATATAATTTTGGCGTTAAAAATTTTATTTTATATATAAATAATACAATAAATCATGAATGCTATTATGCACAGATGGATGTTATTTACATGCATTAGGTAGGGTTTTTAAGGCCAAAATGATAATGTGATGAAATGGAGATTCATCAATGCATAACAACAAGCAAGGCACAAAAGGAAGACTTGTTCTTTCCAAGTGAGTAAAGCCAAGGTTTTGTTTATTTGTGTATTTCAATGTTAGTTGCAATCTAATTTTATTCAAAAAATGATTATGAAGTTCTCATTCAAACTCATGTTTTGTGCAAATGTTGATCTTATGGAGGTATTTTATAGTTTTTCCTATTTCATTTACTCAGTAATATAGGATCTCCATGTAGTCATGCTTTCTAGTTGGTTTATGTTTTATGTATATTGCTATTCGATTTGATATGTATATTTTATTGTATGTTTATCTATGTGTCTGTTTTTATGTATTATGTATTTTTAAGAAAAAATGCATATATATAGTTATATCCAATCTACATTTTCTTTCTATTCCAATTTTTAATACATTTTAATTTCCTATCATTTTATTTTGTTTTTAAAACAAAAATAATAATATCTAAAACCAAGATAGAATGTGTTTTTGAGTTACATTTTTTTCAACTTTGCCGCATATATTTGATTTTTTGATGCTCAATTGTAATATTTTGTCATTGTTAGGCAATTAAGATTTTGAAATGGAAATAAACTCGCACTCTCGAGCCATTTGCGTTCATTATAATAACACCATAGACACATTCAAACCCATCTTTATTAGAATAAAAGACATGTATATTTTATCATCTGCATTATATGCGGAATACCCTAACTTATCTGCAAACTACTTCATACCAATATTTACATACACAATACATTCACGAGGATACATCTGCACATTTTTATCGATTTCTATTCATATCTAACATGAAAAAACATAAGGACATTACACCACCTCCTCCGCCCAATATCTCTCATCAATCCTGACCACTAGAGATGCAACATAATATAGATATAATAGTACCCGCTTTGCAATAATATATTGTTGATGGGTATCTCAACATCCAAATCCATTTTTTTTAAAGAATGTGATTATCACTTCAATATTTATAAATATCTACATTGATATTTTTTCTATTCATTTCAATATTAGATTAAATGCATGTATCGACATTTTGATACATTTTCCAATCATATTCGGTATAATTATTACAAACCATACATTTAATGTATTAATTTCCCTTATAAATCATCTAAAACACGTGTATTTAAGTTTTTGTAAAAGATATTTTTCCACACACACAGGAAGCCAAACCATTTCCTAAAACCCTATCCGACTCCTAGACACCATCAAAAGCACCTGGAAAAACCAAGCCCGTCATCACGATGTCTATCTTCCTCCTCCAAACCCCTTCCCCCCCTCCTGGCAGAGCCATCACCGCCCTCCGCCCTCCCAAACCCCTAGTACGCTTCACCCCTCCGCGATCCCTCCCCGCCTCCGACGAGGACCTCCTCCACTCCCTCGCCTCCGGTGCCACCCATCTCCCCGGCGTCCGCTCCTATGAGAACGATCTCGCCCGCCTCACCCTCGTCGGCACTGTCCCCGTCGACCAGGCCCTAACCGCTGCTGCCGCCGATGGAGGCGACGCTGCGCGCGAGCACCTCGCTGACGGGATGCAGACGATGGTCGTCGAGACAATGTACCCGGGAAGCCTGGATGAGCACAGCACGATCTCCACCAGACTGGTTGGCATTTTCTTCTCTTGTCATCTAAATTTTACTCGTGGAATGCAATTACCGGTTTTCGGTATTGCATCTCTCGAAACCAATGTTTGCTCGTGAATGGATGCTTCATGCGAAAAAATAATAGATATTATTAGTTTATCTTTGTTAGACCCACCAAAACCAAAAGAATGTTATTGTCACCCCAGAACAGCTAATTATATGCATTTAAAGTGCAAAGGTATCTGCTTTCACAGATAATAATCTCATTTCGAGAGGGTTGAATATGTTATCCACGGCACATTTCGAACACAATCAAGGATAGTTATTGTCACCACAGGACGGCTAATTATATGCCTTTAAAGTGCAAAGGTATCTGCTTTCACAGATAATAATCTCATTTTGAGAGGTTTGAATATGTTATCATAGCACATTTCTAACACAATCAAGGATACTCCCGAACTAAAAGCAAATCTTTTTCTCATGCCAACAAATGGACAAGGCTATCAACGATAAACATTGTTTATAATTAATTTTTTAAAATGTGAGTAGACTGGAATTCCTCTAGAGAAGTAGTAAGGATTGAATTTATCAGGGACTATTTGGCTGCAAAAGTGTAGTTATTTAATAACAGAGGTTGGAGAGGCATGGATGTTGCACCCCTGTGACGTTGTTGTTCATCATCATGGTGGATGCTTTAATCATTCTTTTAGAGGTTGTACATGGGCCATGTTGCTGGCTTTGGGCTGCCACTTGCTGGTGGCACTTTGGTGTACTTTGGTGTTCGATATGCTGATGATTATAGGTGTTCCCTATTGAGGATTTTTGTTTTTATAACTTGGTGATTAGCCTTCCTTTTTTAGGTCCTTTGGGAGTTATGTAGGCTCAAGATGAATAATTGAAAGTCATTCATCATATAGTTTCGAGGGGAATAAGCCTAGTTAGATTTTTGATCGACTAATCAGCTAGCTATTTGATGCAGTTAAGATAAAAATTTTGGAAATTCACTTGACAATATGAAAAAGTCGAGTATGGTCGACCTCTACATGCTCATTATACAACTTTAGCATGACATCTTCACAATAAAGCAAAATGGTCGACCTCTACATGCTCATTATATTGCCTTTCATGGGATGTTTGAGAAGCTTCATATCTTCATGCCTCTCACAGCTACTCTAGAGCAATTGAAGACATACTGGAATGCTACGATGGTTGGAGTCTTCCTGGCCTCTCTTGACTCACAGTATGAGACTGCTTCCTCTCAGATACTGACCGATGCTACCATTCCTCCCATTGAGGAGGCCTTCCATAGATTGAGTCAGATCAATATCTCAACTTTGCTCTAGTGTCGAATTCCTCTGCTATGACAACCTATCGTGGAAGAGGTGGTCCATCTCAGTTCCATGGAAGAGGATCACATGGTGGAGGTGGTCGTGGTCGTGGATCACCTTTACCTATTGTCATAGATCTGGTCATTCAGAAGATACATGCTACTCCAAGCATGGTTTCCCAGCGTCTACATGCATAACAGAGCATGTTCAACATTATGCATCTCCATCCACATCCGATCAACGATATGATGAGCTTGTGTCTTGACTTAGAGTCCTCATGCCCCCAAGCAGTACTCCTTCACCTGCTCCAGAGAATAGTTCGGACATTGCTGCTACTGCAGGAGCTAGTACCTCATGTAGTGTTCATACCTCTACTTTCTATCATGTTTCAGTTATCTCAGAATGGATCATAGACTCTGGTGCCACACATCATTTGTGTGGAGATAGAGATCAACTCAGCCTACAGGCAGGTTTCTCCAAGGAGGACTGTGGTCATAACAGATGGGATTCATTCCCCAATCATAGGACAAGGGGAAATCACCTTGATGCCCTTTATGCGATTCCATAATGTGTTATATGCTCCCGATTTCTCAATGAATTTACTGTCTATTAGTCAAGTCAGATTACTAGAGATTTAAATTGTAGAGCAATATTTGATCCATCATCTCTTTTTTTCAGGACATGGCCCGTGAGCAGGACATGCTCTATCGACTGGTCCAAACATTGTATGCTGCCCTATCCTCCATTCCACTGAACCAGTCTCTTATTTCCTTTGGCATCCGCGCTTCGATCATCTTCCGCTTCAGAAACTGCGTCAAGTCCTTCCTCAGATTTCACCTCATTCATCATTCAATTGTGAGGCATGTTAGTTAGGGAAGCTTCATCGGTCTGTTTTCCCTAGTAGTTAGAGTCAGAGCAATAGCTCCCTTTTTGAGTTTTTCCATGTTGACATTTGGGGTCCAAGTCATATTCCTGATCATCAGGGACACAGATTCTATCTAGTAGTTGTGGATGATTTTAGTTTTCTGTCTTGGATTTTCTTATTGAATAATAAATCAGAAGCTGAAATATAATAATAAATTTCATTAAGTGCAGAATGCTTTTTCAATCTTTGTCAAAATTGCAAGGACTGACAACGCGTTGGAATTTTGTACTCATGTGCTCTTTCAATTCTTATCTTCTCATGGCATTATTCATCAAACATCATGTGCTTATACGTCTCAGCAGAACAGTGTTGCTGAAAGAAAGCACCGTCATCTTCTTGATGTCACATGTACCCTCCTGATCCAGAGTTGCGCACCACTTTCTTTTTGGGGGTGATGCGGTTCTCATGAATTGTTATCTCATTAACCGTATGCCCTCGTCTGTGCTTGGAGAGAAGGTTCCTTTTCCCCTTATTTTTCCCGACAAAGAGTTGTTCTCTCTTAGCCCTCATGTTTTTGGTTTTTGGATCTGTTGCATTTGTTCATCGATTGTCTCCAGGGATTGACAAGCTCTCTTCTAAGGCTATCAAATATGTCTTCGTTTGGCACTCCAGAATTTAAAAAGGTTATCGTTGTTATGATACGCTACACAAGAGATATTATGTCAGTGCAGATGTCACATTTTTTGAGTCTGTCATGTATTTTTATCCTACAGGTGATAGGTTGACACTTGACACCTTCATATTCGGATAAAGAGGTCAAACATTCCACCACCACCCATACGCCAACCACCCTCATCAACATCTCCACTACCACCTCCTCCATCACCACCATCAGACCCACCACCTCCTATCGTTCTAGTTCCACCACTACTACATCACTACAACTGACAACCTGCTCCTGCTCTTGCTCATGGTCCGTCATCCAACACGCTTTAGGTTTGTTCTAAAAACATTACTTCTAATGTTTTTTTTGAGGCTCAAAAAAGGGGACACACTCACTGGTGCTCACCCCAATGCCATTACTTCTAATGTTGGGACTAATATTGTTTCCGAGTAAGAGTTACTTCAGGAGGTTGATGATCAGGTTGGTGGCATGGATGATCATGATCTTGTTTTACCTATTGCTATTAGGAAGCAGAAGCGTTCATGTGCCTCATATCCGATTGCTTCTTATGTCACCTTCGAGCGTCTGACGGGTGATTTCAAGAGGTTTGTTATCGCTTTATCTACCATGGCCACGTCCAGCTATGGAGGATGATATGGCAACTCTTTAGTCTAGAGGTACTTGGATTCTGGTCCTGGTCCCCATTGGGGCGTCTATAGTAAGTTGCAAATGGGTGTTCACAGTGAAGCAGAATGCAAATGGCAGTATTGATCGGTACAAGGCTCGCCTTGTAGCTCATGGCTTTACTCACACATATGGGGTCGATTATCTTGACACATTCTCTCAAGTTGTTCGTCATTCTACTCAATGGATTATGTTATCAGTTGCTGTGATTAGAGATTGACTTTTATTTCAACTTGATGTCAAGAATGCCTTTTTATATGGTAATCATCAGGAGGAAGTCTACATGCGTCAGTCGCCCGGGTTCGCTGTTGAGGGGAATGTTCACAGGTGTGTGGACTTCATAAGGCTATCTATGGCCTTAAGTAGAGCTCGAGAGCTTGGTTCCATAAGCTCTCATATTTGTTTGAGAAGCAGTGGTTAAGATGATCGAATGCAGATCGTTCTTTTTTCATATAGAGAACCTCCAAAGGTACGATTGCTATTATGTTGTATGTTGATTATATACTTATTATAGGAGATGACATACAAAGAATCAAGAGGGAGAAAGAATTTCTGGGTCGTGTACCAAGGATTTTGGAGCTCTTAGATACTTTATGGGATTGGAGTTTGCTAGAAATCAATAAGGGCTTGTGATAACTCAGAGGAAATATGTCATTGATTTTCTAAGTGACATGGGAATGCTTGGATGTTGACCTGCCGCCACACCCATGGATCCAAGCATGAAATTATATGATGATGATACTGATGATGTTGGTAGGAGAAGATACAAAGAGCCGGTGGGAAAACTTCTTTATATTACCATTACCAGACCTGATATTTCATTTGCTATCAGTTGCGTGAGCCAATTCATGGAATAATCTCGTAAGGCACATATGGATGCTATACAAATGATACTAAGGTATCTTAAATCATCTCTAGGTGCATGGCTACTATTTAAAAGAGGTGTCACCATCACTATCTCAGCATGCACATACACACTATGCAGGGTGCCCCAAGGACACGAAGTCCACAACTGGATTTGCTATATTTATTGGAAATTCACTTGTCTCGTGGAAAAGCAAGAAGCAAACTATAGTTGCTAGATCTAGTGTTGAATCTGAGTATAGGGCTATTGCATAAGCATGTACAGAAATGATGTACAGAAATGATGTGGGTTCGAGCAGTCCTTACAAATCTACGTATAGATGTACCTCTTCCCATGTCGCTAAAATGCGACAATCAGGCTGCCCTATTTACCGCTAATGATCCTGCATTCTACGAAAAGATGAAGCACATTGAGGTCGATTGCTACTATATACGTGACATGATCCAGAAGGGATTCATTACTACATCCCATGTCAGCTCAGGGGACTAGACAACTAACATTTTCACCAAGGCCTTACATAGAGGGTCATTTCAAAAGTGTTCATCCAAGTTGAGCATGATAGATATCCATGCTCCATCTTTAAGGGGAGTGTAGAGATATGTTTCTATATTTCTAAGCTTCTGTATTAGTTTATCTATTTCCTTTTCCTCTTGTATGTTTTATGTAATTTGCCCATAGGCTTCTCCTCTATATAAGAGAGCCCATGGCTCTAGGAATAAACATGTTTCTTATTTTTCCCAACCGTTGTAAATGGATGTCATGATTGCTCATGCTTGATTAACTACATCCATGATAATCTCCCTCTTCCAAAATCCTTCAAGATCAGATCAATGCAACTTGCATCATACGAGGTTTAAAAGGTCATGTACTTGTTGTATTCTATAATCATTTCATCGACCTTCTTGAAGTGCTGTTGTCGGTTACCACTTGCATGATATTATCAGACTCGACCTCTTTGATGGTATCTTATATGAGCTTGAATACATAGTTGAGATCCTGGGCATGCTCAAATTTATCCATAGAACTTGATAAACATTGTCGTCCCATCTTAATATAACAAGATGTTGACGATTTTCTTCCTAGAATAGCTCGTCTAGCCATCACATGTGATGGTCATGTCCACTGTGGTAAAAGTCAGCCGACTAGTCGAGTCGGGGTGGTAATCGACTCGATTAAGCCAAGTCGGCGATTAGTCGATCAACCTGACTAATCATGCCGATTAATCGGCCTAGTCAGTCGATTACTCGGACGTCTTTTACATAGAGATTTTTTGTTTTTGTTTTTTTTAAAGCAAACTTATTCTAATATGCTTAATGGTGTATTTAAAGTCAATTACTTCTTTTGTTTCATTATGATAGTATAAAAAATGTAAAGATATATGCAAATATATCATGATATATGTATAAAAAATGATTTATATATTTAACATAATTAAAAAAAATCAAAACCGACTAACGATCGACTAAATCCGATTAGTCACCCGACTACCGATTAATCATTAGTGAGTGATCCTGCCGATCAAGTACCAACTACCGATTTCTGCAACTTTGGTCACGTCGTACTCATGCTATTTCTTTGTTAATTTGGTAATGTATTCACCAATCACTTCCATATGAAGATATTTGTTCATTATCTTGTAGGGGGTTGGAGCTTTCACACCCCTCATGCTACAACAAACTCGTCAATTGTATGTTACAAGAATGGTTCCCTTGCCACATTTGCTAGAATACCCTCTCCAATAAAAAAACTCAGTGACTATCCTTTCTACTCGCTTCAAAACATTCCCAAACAATCTCCTCAATGTTTTTTGCTTTGGATATTTGCTCGAAATGTAGTCAATCGTGTTGGTCCTTCCATGAAATGTTTTGAGTTCTTGACCATTTTCTCCTTCTTTGGTGGTGCCTCAGTTGCTCCATTCTCGCCCCAGTATTAACATGGAATCTTGCACTCCCACCAACATGTACACGGCGTCCATGGCCGGTGAATCCCTTCTCTCATCACCAGTCTTCATTGAGTCTTGCATTGCCATTTTATGTGCATTCTTCTCTGACGTGATATGACTGTTAGCCATGCATGGGAAATTATCATCTGAATAAGAAGTCAAGACATTGAACTCTCTTTCAAATATGGACTCGCTAAATTGCTCGTCTCTTCCTACACTTTCCTTCTTCTCATTGCTCCTGTAGGCCTTCACTTGATTCCTAGCTTCTCCTGAGTAAGTGGGACATTTGGCCACATCCTTGAAGCCACCAACAATATATTTTTTCACCTAGTGATTCCACCTTCTTCGATTAATTTTCCATAAAATTTGTATCAAGGCTTCGCTTTCTGACCATTAAGATCAACTGCCTACTTCCATTCATATCTATTCTGACTCAAACTGCTCATTGTCTGAACCAGAAGCCATGATTTTTGCACCTTAAAGTGAATGCGACGGATGAATACATCATGCAACGATGGCAATAATACCAAAACTAATCAAAATGTCAAATATGAAATTATGATAAGATGAAAAAACTCCGCTTGAATGTTTAAAAGTTAACATCCTATTGCAGTTTTAATGTTAGCCTAACACGTTCAAACTTGACATAGACTTGTATGGACTCGTCGTAAAAACTTAAAAATCTTTATTTCAATTAATATAATGGAATGTAAGTTATGTAGCTGTATAATAAAAATCTAATAAATTCTTTAATAATATATCAAGATTGAAGGCGTCATTGTTCACATTTTCACGAATAGAATGGCGAGAAAAGTGAGGAAGAACACATGATATTTAGTCGATTTTACGAAAATTATATGGTGGAGCATATATTTATTCAAATCGGTGAGGACACCAAGCAAAAAAACCTCTAAAATCTTTTTAACACCTCAAGCAAACCCTAGAATCACCCACAGAAGCTCACTAGCAGGCAATCTCAACAATACTTGCGAAATGGGAAGGAAACGATAAAAAACCCTAGTTTCTATTAGAAAATTTGAAGGAATTTTCACAGCTGGCGATATATTTCTGACATGGTCATATATTGACGACATATCTGTGATATATCACATATACCATGAGAGGAAGACTTGAACCCTCCTTCAATAATGCTGATTCGGTGACGACATATAGGTGATATATCATAGGTTGGGGCTTTTCGGCACTATATTTCTTATAGGGCTCGTCACTCTTTCTCGGTTTTAATTAGTCGAATCTTGCTCGGTGACATTGCGCTTCGTTCTTTACAGTGCGGGTCAAGCTGGTTTATATCGAATTATATAATTGGTGAAGGGGAGCAGTAGTGCAAGGAAAAAAGTCCCGCAGTTCCGGGGGCTTGGATCATCTGGCGTTTAAATAGGACCTCGCTCCACCCTCCTACAGGGTCCATGTTGGTGCCTTAGGGGGTTAGTCTTGATTTTGTCTTCACCTCTTCCCTCCTCTCCTCGATATTTGATGCCATGCTTGAAACATGTGAGACACACACCAATTTGGAGAAGGAGCTCGAGGTGGAGGAGTTTGAGCAACAAACTTCTTGCATTTGAGAGGATCTTCTTGACGTTGAATTGGAGGTTGTATAGAGCCTCCACTTGAGTGTTGATGAAGATGGCTTGCTTGGTTGTGAATCGGGATATGTGGATTCTATGGTCTAATTGCAATTAGACATTGTTCTTTTGGCAGGAGAAGCCATCAATCATGGCTTAAGATTTGACAGGTTCAATATTGATCCATGTAGTAGTTTTGTAATAATTTTTGGTGATAATTGGTGAAGTTTTTGAGCATTCACCTATACAGTGAAGGCCCTTTTTTCTTTTAAAAAAAGAAGATTTGATGGGTTCATGAGATCAAAGGATGTAATTTGTCAGAGACAATTCGAGTCAAAGGTAGAGGGCTTGGACTGAACCAGAGAGGAAACAAAATCATGAAAATAAGGTGCTGACCAAGGGAAGAAGACGATGGGTTGGGTGCGGTAGACGGTTGTTGTCGGTTGAGAGCATGATCCGCAAGGGAGGTTACGTTGAAGTTGGGGAGTAAGTTGGCTATAAAAATACTCATGAGGATGCTAATGGGTTTGAGCGAGGATGAAGAGTAGGAAATGGGTGCAATTTAATGGGTGGCCATGAATATGAGAACGATCATCTCATGGTGACATGAGAAGTGGTTGCCATAAAAGTAAGCCACACCTAACAATGAAAGTGTGATCTCCTACGATGGTGTGAAGATGATAACCTTTCTCTTGACTTCCTATATCATCGTGGTTGTCATAAAACTAAGCTACAATTAGAGGAGATAGACTATCTATGCTGGAAGAGAGAGCCGATAGAGATAAAGCTTGGGATTGGAAAAGGTTTCGATATATTTCCCATGTAATCTATTGGAGTAGGAGGGAGGCTTATCAAAGAATGTGGTCTAGTATATAGGATTGCGAGGGTTAAGGTGAATATTGCTATAATGAAGTGATCGATCGGTTTGGGATATAGTGGCGGAGGCTTGACGCAAATCGATGTCTTTTCCACTCAAGGTCGTGAGTGATTGGTCACGATGACTGAATTGATCTCTCCAATACATATTGCTTGATCACTTAAGGGTAAACTAATCGGTCGACATGGGGCACATGTGAAAAAGATTTTTGTGATGTTTTGGGAGAGGGAAAGGGTTTACTAGAAGGTAAATCAAAAGAGAAATGAAGATATCTAAAGAAAAATTTAGAAACCTAAAAAGTAAGAGAGGAAATAATCAAATGGTACGTATTCTCCAGTTGATTGATCAACCTTTCTATGCTAGCAATTGATGTTCATCTCATTATTTTTCTCCTTCGTCGAGGAGAGGGTTTTGTGAGTTTGGAAGAGTAGAAATGTTCAACACAGTGAATGAGAATACTTGTAGGATTTTGGGGAGAAAATCTTCTTATACGAAATGAGAATACATGTAGGATATCAATACTAATAGGGTGGTGTAAATAGTAATATTCATAAAGAATGGACAAATAAAAAATTGCAAATATGTCCATTCACGGACAGAACACCAAGAACAACTTATGGAAACCCCTACAGGTAAACACCACGTCCCAAGTCATTATGACTTAGGAACAACAAGCACAACTTATGGAAACCCCTACGGCCTACGGGTAAACACCACATCCCAAGTCGTTCTGACTTAGGAATCCTGATCGATTGCTTTAATCAACCAAACACTATAGGAGTTTTACCCATGTATAGCTCAACTGCTTACAACAATGCTTTGGTCAACACCAAAGACTTGCCACAATTTGGATATCATGCTAAGTGCCTAATACAATGTTGCAAATGCGCCAATCGCTTTCCATTACTTGGATCACATGCTATAATAGTACAAGTGAAAATGAAGAGATTATATAATTGTTATCGTTGTTGCAATATTCAACCAAATGGATCGAGTATTCGACTGAATATTCTTATTCGTTGGGGGTGAATATTTCTATTCGATTAATATTCGGTTTAGCTGACCTTACTTAATGTGGGAAAAGGCTTTGTTGTTGCTGTTGTTGGTCAATATTCGGTCCAATCCGAACAGTCCTGGATATTCGGGTAGTTGGCCAAATATATGACCAATTATTGTACCATACTATTGATCATTTTTGTTTTTTTAAATTTCCCATTTCAAATGCCCCCTTGCGGGGTTTGCATTAGGTAGCCGACAACCAACACAAAAAATAGTTGGATCTTTAAACATGGATTTAAGCAAGAATCCATGTAACCGACCCTACTTAATGTGGGAGAAGGCCCTACCATTTTTTAAGGTTCACATTTGTTCCGGTATCATTATAAATGTCAAAGCTGTAACTTGTTAATTGATACTTTTATCTTGGACTCCCATCGATTGATGACCATATATGTATAAATATATAAGAATGTATATATTAAACACAATTTGTATATTTAAAGTAATTTAAAAAAAAGCACAACCGAATAATCCGAATATTCTCCCGAGTGACATTCTTTATTCAGTGACCCCTTCGATTGAATACCGAATACCGACTTCTGCAACACTGATCCTTATCTTTGACAAGCCCACATAGTCTAGTTCAATATATATATATATATATATATATGTGTGTGTGTGTGTGTGTGTGTGTATCAGAATGGGAAACAAAGCAGATAATGAGTTAGAACTCCTAAGATAATTGGAAACAAAGAATATAAGAGTCGATCACATATAGCATTGATCGTGTGGGAAGCACTTCTCTAACAAGTAGCAGACAATCAAAGAGCGAGCAACAAGCTGATTGCGGCTTAAAGATCTTTTCAAAACTTGATGGAATTATTTTTTATGGTTCTCAAGGTATATGGTGCAGAGATCTTCTGTTTGACGTATATGGCGAATGTGTGTTAAGTATGAAAAGTAGATTATATATAGATATTTTATAGACATTTAAGCTTCATAGAGCTGTTGCAAATCAAACTAGGAACAACATTGAAGTTCTGAACTTTCTTAAAACTCAAAAAATCAAACTAGGAACACAATCAATGTTCTAAACTTTCTCAAAATTTCAAGTGATTGATAATCAAAATGGATAGTTCGATCAGGTTGACAAGTGATTGATCAGTCGTAGGTTAGTGATCGATCAATCACATTACAGCTAGTGTATTAAAAATCAATATTTAAAAAGTGATATATTAGTCATAAGTCAACATGGTTAAGCAATCAATCATATAAACTTAGGTAATTGATCAATGGATAATCGATGACAAAAAATAATAGATCGATCAACTTTGATTGATGTATTAATTCATAACGAGGAACCAAAATTAATCAATCAGTTAGCAGGAGGTGATTGATTAGTCCTTAATTATGGAGTAAAAGTGATCAATCATCATATCGAAAGTAATTGATCAGCCTAGGTGCATGTGTAAATCAAGAATTTGAGTAAGAATGTGACATACTTAGAAACACATATGCAAGCATATATACCTGTGAGACTTTACAAGTATTATAACAAGTAAAATAAGACAAAACCTGGGGCTCTTTTGGTCAAAAGTTGAGTTCATCACTCGAAGCTTGAGACATCAATTTTTTTCATCATTCGAAACTTGAAACAAGATCTTGATCAATCTTGCAATCTGCAAAGAGAGATAATCACGTGCACCTATTGATAATTGTGTGTCATTATTCAAATATTGTGTGGTGTATTTTGCTAACAAAGGCGTACTAATCCCTTCATACCCCTTCATACCGATAGGATTTTCTTTCTTACCTTATGTAAGGTCAAAGTTGATTTTGTAAATCATCATTAAATCAAAATCGAATAAGTGTACACTTAAAATGACATTAATCACCTAGAATGTTGATTCTGGCCTGCATTAATCCTGTTTTGTCTCATATATTTATGTTGTGTGTGCTCATTGGTTGCCCATGTCATGTTCATGTTCTTTTTCTATGCGATTCGAATATCTTTTGCCGCTTAAATACATGTGCAATAGCATCGGTAGAATGCTGAATTATTATTTATAATAGGACAGTGCACTACTTCTATTTGTTGGATCACTTCTTGGACTAAGCGATGCTGCAATAACGTTGATTGCTTCAATCTCTTTAGAAGTTTAGGTAACATGCTGCTTGTAACTTGCCCACGCTCATTCTAACTTAAATGAGGCTTCACTTCTATCTATATCCATTGTACATGTACACAAATTACAAAATCAAGGTCTACGTTTCAACTCTTTTTCCAAGGTTAATTACTCCCATCTGACAGGCCGAGTGCTATGTCCTTGGAACTAATATTGTATTATCTGCTTAATTCAACTTTGAATTATAAATATCATACTCAAATTAGGAATTTGTTTGGCATGGCAGTTTTTACCGGCAGAGGAAGTAAATGGAAGGGCTAAGAAGCTCCGGAATAGGCTTTCATCTGAGTTGTTATTTGGCAATGCCTCTAGGAATATACTTGCGATGACATTTCGGCAGGTTGTCTTCCAACACATGTGGAGTATAGAAATTGCTTTGTTCCCCTCTGGAACAGAGCGGGACATGGAAGAGTTGACTAAAAGCAGAGAGGTACTGCTATCGTTTTATTTAGAATTATGTGCTCTTAACATCATGTGCTACCTCTGTTTATATAATGCTATCTATGTTGTATGCAAAATTTTTATAACAGATTCCATTGTATTTCACTGTGAGCTTTTCGGAAGACAAACTACTTGCAACAGTTGCTGAAGTGGTCTGCTCTTTTGCTTTCAAGAACATTGGAAACAACCACCCTCAGGGTGCTGGCGGTGCTACACTAAGTAGCTTTTGTCACTGGTTTCATAAACCTGAAATAATCGCCTCAGACGATTCCTCTGTTTGCTTGACTAGAATTTTAACATCCGACATAGTTGACGAAGCTAAAAAGAAGGTGAAATACTTCAATATGGCAAACTGGAAGCCCACTTACAGAGAAAGAGGTTTGAAAAACAAATGGTGGACACCCCCCTCTTATTCTGTCCTTGATAAAGTTGGAGGTCCTGGATTTAGTGCATGGACAAATGAGCATATACCTGCGTATAAGATTCAGATAGATGGGAGCAAATTTAAGGATGCATCATTTCAAGGGTGGCTAAAATCTTCAGATAATAGGTGGGAAGTTCTTTTGACACACTTCCAGCTGGTACACTTTTGCTCTTTCTTGTTTTTGGCATAGCATTCCTATTTCTGTCTTCCTATTCCAAGTTTGTTGTGCATATTTCTAAGATGTGTGCATGCTAGATAGAATAATATATGTGATTGCTGATATCTGCTCTACCTGGGATTTTTCTTTATTGAGGCTTAAATTTTTTTACATGAAAGTAATAAGCATACGACCTACATGAATAGGCTAAAAAATTGATTGAATTTGGGGTCAACTTCGTAGCTCATTTTGTGAGAATTAATCTTTTACATTTTAAAGTTATACATTGTATCCCCTTTTTAAAGATTATACCTTGAGTGCTTATTAATAAAAAAAGACTTATTAGTAAAAAAACACACAGCTGATCTGGTGTACATGTATTCAGTGATCTATAGTTTGCATATATGTGTATTGTTAGAAAATATAATCGGAAGTGTATCATAGAAATAAAATAAGAAAATCAGGAACACTGGATTTCAATGTAGAATCCTATTCCCTGAGGAGCGGGATGAAACCACGGGAGAACACCTCAAAGGGTTTCTTTATGCATTGCACTTTCAATTTATGCATTGCACTTTCTCACTGGATACAAGGAGTCTGGGGCTTCTTATATAACCTCCACAGACCCTTCAAGTCCTACCACTGGTAGATGTGGGACTAATCTCGGGATGTGGTAAATGGATCCCATGATAATGACACATACCCTAAAATGTATGCTTGTTGATCTACGACTGGATTCATAGGAATGTAGAAAGTTGGTCGGTGAGCTTACGGGAGATCAAATGAAGACTTTTATTTGTTAGGATTGGAAACAAGTCCCATTCTCGTTTTGGAAGGATTATTGGACTTCTTGCAGGACTTCAAAGGAGGTGCACATCGAATATCATTATGTTGAGAGATCACATGTCCCATTTATGGTAAGAAGTTCTGCCCATGTTCTAAAACATGGGTGGCTTTTGAAAAATAAGTATATCTAAAAGTTTGGGATTGATTCACTTGTGGATAATGCCACATGTGATCTGTGCCGAGGAGCTATTGGACCTTTGCTTATTTCCTTCGAATGCCCCATTGTTGTAAATATTTGATCAGATTGAGGCCACTTTGGGTGCATAGCATTACTGAGCATGTATTTTGGGTTTCGGTGGTAATGCATATTATGATGTCAGTTCATCCACCAAAACAATTTAATTTCTTTTTTTGAAAGGAAAGGGTCCACCATATAGGTGTATGCTCAAAAACTTCACCATTGATCACGGAAAAAATTACATGCATGTAAACATGTATTTGACTAATAATATTACAAGCTCCAACTCTCCATGAATGCCCTAGCTTGTGTTATGATATTTTCAGCATAAAATCTATTTTGGTGGAGAACCATGCCATTTCTTGCCAATCGGATCGTCCAAACCATAACGAAGCCCTTCCATCTCTCTCTCCGTACCGCACCAGTTTTGGCCAATAGAGTCCCAGAACTCAGGCACATCGGAATGGCCAACCGTTTGATTTCCCAATAGGTTATATGCCTCCGCCGAGTTCGCACATCTGAAGAAAAGGTGATCTGCCTCTTCTAACTCAGTCTATCTTTGAGAACACGTGGGACCGAAGGCTTGGACAAGCAGTGTAAGTCTGCCACCCATGAGAAGTCTCCCTTTTTTGAATATTTACAAAAAGATCTTTATCCACATGGGAATTTTCCAACTCCATATGCTTTTGCAGTTCACGACGCACCCCCCGAGGTCGAAAATCATTGGGCCCTTCAGCGCCATGTACGTCTTGCGAATCGAAAAACTCTCGTTGCTCCAACTCCAGCTATCCATGCCTTCAATAGGCCCCTCTACTCTATCCAACTCCGCTATCATCACCAGAAGCTCCTCCAACCGTTGATCTGAAAATCTGATCGAAAGTTAAGGAAGAATGAGTATCCATCCCACAATCCACCATCAAGCAATTCAGATCCGTATCCAACACCATAAGGCATGGAATTCTATCAGCTATAACACCCCATTTTCACTTCAGTCATCCATCCAGAATCTAAAGCCAATTCCATTCTCCGTGACCGGTCTCAAAAACGAATGAATCTCTTGTACCACACTGCAAATACCCCGTCAGAAGAAGGATGGGGCGTGTCCCAAGTCCCCGTAGCTGGGGAGAGTGGAGCCAGAGCCATCGATCTTCCTGATCAGTGAGAACACTAGATTGTCACATTCACCCCAAATACAGGTGATCCACTTGCTGAACAATGTCTCGTTCATCTCCTCCAAGCTACACACCAGGCCCGCCATCCTCCTTCGAGCAAGTGATAGTCTTCCAATCCACAAGCGGCATCCCATTTGCTTTTCATCTCATAATGCTCTCCAAGCATCCATGCGGAATCGCTTTCGCGAAAAATGTTTGATTTGTTGTTCTTCTTGCGATGCTCCTTAAGGGAGAAAGGCCTCCTACAGATGTCCTCATGTTCCTTTTCGATCGCTTATCCCTTCCCTTGTTGTCGACGGTGTTTCGATGCCACACGCTTCAGGTTGTTTGAATCCAACACTCTTTTCTTCTTTAGCCCCTACCACAAACACCATTGGTTTGAGGTTCCTCCAGATTCCTCACCAAGTCGTTCTTCTTTCCTGACAATTCACCGCAAGTTAAAGGGGATGGGCTCCTCGCCCGCGTCACCACCATCACAGGAGGTCGATAGAGCCATCCCGATTGCATCACACCTCTGCTTCCGATAAGGCTAAACTCGGACCCAATGAAGTTGGGAGGAAAGGACCCCTAAGAGGCAAGAACTAAATGCGGAGTTAATCGGGCTTGTAGCTGGACTTCCAGATGCAATTCGATTCGAACCTTTAGCCGGGTTTATTGATCTACTCGGGCCCGAAAGATGAGTTGCCCTTGGCACGCCAAGAGTTGGGTGGGGGAGGCGTTGGGTTCTGGAACCACAATCGAGTTCGGGTAATTGGAAGGTTATCGGGTTAGGCGAACCCGTATCCACCCCACTTAAAACCTTAGTTTTGAATGTTCCAGAATTTGAGGCAGTGTTACATGAGTCGAAAAGCGACACATTCAAGAAGAAGATGGCCGTCGAATTAGGGTTGCCTCCTTTTGCCCCCTGTCGAAGCCGCTTCGAAAACAATGTAATTTTCTAGGTGTCAACTTCCCTGTAAATAACTGTGACAAACGTTGACCTTCATGATTGGAGTTAGGATCTGGAGGGATGTGAACTTAAATGACACAATTCTAAATTTGTTTTTATAATGAATTTTGTATGCTTCCTAAACTTTTGTGGTTATCTTTTTTTATTAAAAAAAGTGAAACACTCAAGGTTTGTGAGCTTGCTGACTAAAACTATTTGTTGAGATATTTGTATCGCGTTATATGTATTTCTTACTTCTTTATCTTTCATGTACCTCTTATGTAATTTTCCCAGGGTTTTCTCCTATATAAGAGAGCCCTAGGGTCTCTATGTTAAGAAAACACTTCTATTCTTTCTACTTGGTGTCGGAGCGACAGTCCTAGATCGGAGTTCCCATATCCCACCAAAACCCTACCCCCCGACAACCGCCCTCTGCGAGCCGCCTCCAACTGGCCACCGCTGCCCCCTGCGGGCCGCATCCCCCAGGCTGCCGTTCCACCCTCTGCAGGCCACCGTCCGATCGCCGCGATCCCCCATTGTGGCCTGCTGCCACCAGGCCGCTGTTCGGGTGCTGTCTCCAAGACGTCGCATCGCTCAACTGTCACCCCTAGGCCACCATGATTCAGAAAACAGTCTGAAAAGGTCTAATTTTGACAGGAAAACATGATTTCGGATCTACAAATCGCGTTTTCTAGATCTAGCACACATCAATAATTGAAGAGGATGGTTGTATGAGTCTACACGTACAACCACTCCTCAGTATAATTGTGTAGACTCGATTAGAATAGTCTACTCCCCACTTGAGTTCCAGTTTTTCGGCTATTGTTTATCATGTCAAAGAACAATAATGATATATTTTTGTCATCTGGTGCCTTCAATTGTTCGACTACCATCGTAAAGATGGATGGGACCAACTACAAGTTGTGGTCCATGCAGTTTCGCACCCTCATGCAATGTAATAACAAGAAGAATATTTTAACCAATTCAAAGCTGACGAAACTGGGACTAATGCTTCTTGGAAGCAAGATGATGCCTATGCGCGGATTTGACTCCTAGAGACTCTCACCACAGAGACTGCCAACGACACCGTCAATCAGACCACAACCAAGGCTTTGTGGGATATCCTAGCCGCCATATATGAGTGTGCCAAGAATGAGAGCAAGATCCTCCAGTTGCAGTATGACATATTCTCGACCAAGCAAAATGATCGGCCTCTTCATGCCTACTTCTCGCATCTTAGAGGCATGTTTGAGCGACTTCATAGCTTTATGCCCATTACTACCAACACAAAGTAGCAACATGCATACTGGAATTCCACTATGACAGGGATCTTTTTGTCATCTCTTAACTCGGAGTACGACACAATACGTACTCAACTACTTACTGGAGAGACAATACCATCGATGGAGGAGGTCTACAAGAGGTTGAGCAGAATCACTAGTTCATCCACTACCATGGCCCAAACTCCCTCTACGATGGCGGCTTCTCGCGATAGAGGGGGTACTTCACAATTTCGCGGGTGTGGATCCCGTGGACGAGGAAGAGGACGTTAATGTGGTCAATGCACACACTGCCACCGTCCATGTCATTCGAAGGAGGCATGCTATCTAAAGCATGGGTATCCTACGTCTACTAGTGTAGCTGAATAGACAGACTACTCTGGCCAACTCTCATGATGCGAAGCTCGATGATATTGTCTCTAGATTGAGAGAGATGATCAAACCGTCCACTCCAGTTGCAGGACCTTCAGACGTTGCAGCTGCTACCAGAGCTTCTGTGAGTTCCTCAGATATATCTTATGCATTTACTAGTTGTAGCGGCTCAGATTGGATTGACTGGATCATGGACTCCTGTGCTTCTCATCATATATGTGGAGATTGAGCACAATTTAGTTTTTACTGATCTATCCCTTATGGTAGATCGGTGGTAATTGCAAATGTGGTTCATTTACCCATTGTTGGTCAAGGGGAGATTGTTCTAGCACCCTCGATGCAACTGTAAAATGCCTTACATTCTCTAGCATTTCAGATGAATCTTTTGTCTATTAGTCAGATATAAAAGATTTACATTGTCGTGCCATATTTAACCTATCTTCTCTTGTGTTTCAGGACATACTCATGGGCAGGGTAATTGGATGTCGCCGTGAGCAGAGAGGGCTTTACAGACTGGTCCAACCTCCTTTTGTTGGTACTGCTATTATTCCTGTTGGGTCAATATCTCTGTTCATGTGGCACCTTCGCTTTGGACATCCTCCTTTGCAAAATCTATGTCATGTCCTTCCTAGATATCTATTCATACTACCCTAGAGCAAGGGTTTAAATATCGATTTCGGATATCGTATCGATACCCTTTCGATACGAAATTTCGACGAACTTTCGACGACATTTCGACGACATTTTGCTCATATCGACCACCATTCGTGAAGAAATGACCCGAAACCGCCCTCATATCGTCATTTCGCTCGAGATTTCGGTGCCTTGTTGAAACCGAAATTTCGTTCGCCGAAATTTTGCGAAATCTGAAACCATGCCCTAGAGTGTGAGGCATGCCAGCTAGGGAAGCATCATCGTTCCTCCTTTCCAAGTAGCCAGAGTCGTCACAGTAGTCAGTTGTTTGAGTTATTTTATTTTGATATTTGGGGTCTTAGTCGTGTTCTTGATCATCATGGTTATCGGTTCTATCTAGTCGATGTAGATGATTTTTCAAGGATTTTGTGAGTTTTCTTGTTAAAGAATAAGTCTAATGCTAGTTCTGTCGTTAAATCATTTCTTATTGAAATAAAGAATATTTTTTTCTGCTCATGTGAAGTTTATTTGCACTGACAATGCCTTGAAGTTCTCCACATTACAACTATCTGACTTCTTCATATCTCTTGGTATTGTTCATCAGGCTTCTTATGCGTGCACATCACAACAGAATGGTGTCACTGAACATAAACACCGTCACCTCCTTGATGTCACGAGGACCTTTTTGATTTAGAATCGAGCTCGTCATTCGTTCCTGGGCGATGCGGTCCTCATCGGATGCTACTTAGTGAACCACATGCCTTCTACGGTCCTTGGAGAAAGAAGGTTCCTTTCTCGATTGCGTTTCCGGAGAAGGACCTCTTCCTCCTTACTCCTTGGGTCTTTGGGTCTGTGGTCTTTGCCCACAATTTTACTCCTGGTCATGATAAGCTCTCTCTAAGAGCTGTCAAATGTGTCTTCCTTGGCCATTCTCGTACCCAAAAAAGGCATAATGTTTTGATCTTGTAAGGAGAAAGTATTATGTGAGTGCTGGTGAACACATTTTTTGAGTCTATTATATATTTCTATCCTACATGTGACATGTTGTCTAACTCTAACTCGGGTGAAAATGTTTTTGTTCCACCACCTCCTTTACTGCCATCGACACCTCCTCAGGTTGAGCCACGATCATCTTCTTCACTACCACCTCTACCGCCATCTACCCTGACAGTCTCTACCACGATTTTACATATAGAGGCCCTCTACTCGTTCCTCTGCTCATGTGCCTTCCCCGTCATCTAGCACACCTCAGGTATGTACTATATACTGAACACATTGTTTCTACTGATGGCACTAGTGACACGCGTGTACCACAAGGCACTGTACAGGAGGAGCTGATACCAGAAAACAGAGAGGGTGATGATCTTGATGTGCCTATTGCCTTGAGGAAGTCGTGTCGTGTCATACCTATGCCACTTATCACTTAGCTGCTCATGTTTCTTTGGATTATTTTTCTTAAGAGTACATGAGGTTTGTAGTGGGACTCTCTGCTGTCACTATCCCACGAACATACCGGGAGGCAGTACGGGACAATAGCTGGCGACTTGCCATGGAAGAAGAGATGACAGCTTTGCAGTCTCGTGGTACTTGAAGCATTGGTTCTACTCCACCAAGTGCCTTTGTTGTGGTATGCAAATGAATCTTTACGGTGAAGCAACAAGCGGATATCGATATAGATTGCTACAAGGCAAGGCTGGTTACGTGAGGGTTCACCTGGGCATATGGGACTAGCAGGGTACCTTCTCACCGATGGCTAGACATTCGACATTGCACATTCTTCTATCGGTTTCTTGAGTCAAGATTGACCTCTTTACCAACTTGATGTGAAGAATGCGTTTCTATATTGGGATCTACAGGAGGAGATAACATGCAACCACCATCAAGTTTTGCTGTTGAGGGAGAGTCTTATAAGGTGCGCATGCTCCACAAGGCGATTTACAGCCTGAAGCAAAGTTCGAGATCTTGGTACCAGAAGCTCTCAGTGTTGTTAGAGCACTAGGGGTTTGTGCGGTCTACAGCAGATCATTCACTTTTTGTTCAGAGGACACAGAGAGGTACAATTGCCGTTCCGCTTTCATTGATGATATTATTGTTACGGGTGATGATGATCATGATATTCAGGTTGCTAAGGAGTTCCTAGGTCAGCAATTTGTAAGGATCTTGGCAATCTACGTTACTTCCTTGGGTTAGAGTTCGTCAGGAACCATCGTCGTCTTGTGATGACCCAGAGGAAATTTGTGACTGATCTTCTTCTTGGGGCTTGTATATCAGTGTGCAAGCCTACTACTACCCCTATGGATCCGAGCATGAGATTATATGATGATGACACTGAGGAGGTAGATAAGAGGAGATACATGGAGCTTGTTGGGAATCTCCTTTATGCTACTATCACCAGACCACACATATCCTTTGCTGTGAGCAAGGTGAGCCAGTTCATGGAGCAGCCCGAGAAGGTACATATGGATGTAATCTATGTGATTTTAAGATATTTGAAGACTTTGCTAGGTACTAGCCTTATATTCAGCAGAGATGCATCCCTTGAGGTGACAACTTATGGAGGTGCAGATTATGCAGGATGTCTTAGAGACAAAAAGTTTACATCTAGCTTTGCGGTTTTTGTTGAGAGCTCACTCATGTCATGGAAAAGCAAGAAACAAACAATGGTTGTTAGGTCCGGCACAGAGGCGAATCGATGCGATATCCGTGGTTCAGGTTCCAAAGAATGCGGTGGTCTTTGCCCATAGGGCTCTTAGGGGTCGTGGCGGTTCTCATTCGAAGGACATCAAGGATCCAATGGGGCGGACCCATTTATCCCCCTGTCCGATTGGATCGGTCCCTCATGCGGGCGAGCGGAGGCGGATGGATCCGCCGAAAGCTTCTCCTTTGGGGATATGCTCGGGGGCTCCTGGGCCTTCCCTCGAAGGTGATACGATTTTGCAGGTGGGGCCCGCGACTTCAGTGGCGGGCGCGACCCACTCTTCCCACGACGTCGTAGAGATGGCCATCGCGATCATGTCATCTATGGAGAATGCCGAAGTGTCGAAGCAGGGGGAGAGGGGGAACAACAAAAGGGCATCGACGGAGAATGCTGAAGTGTCGAAGCAGGGAATAGGGGGAGCGGCGGAAGGGCATCTTTTGAGGATGACTTCTCTTCGCAAGGGAGTCTACTCAAGCAGAGGGCGAAATAGGGGGCTGTGGCGGAGGCTCAGTTGACATTCACGCCGACGACGGATCAGTTGTGCTCAGAGGGGGCTTTCGATGGCCAGAGGATGCAGATGGCCGCAGTTATTGAAGCCGGGAACGCGACGGGGAATGATATAGGGAATGCTGGGGTTAAGCTTGGAGAGGTGGGACTTCAGAGGAATCAGCCTGAGGAACAAACCAGGTTTGGGACAACATATGGGAGAGGAGGTACGCACTCAGAGAGAAGGAAGCGAAGGGAGGCACTATGTGCTTCCTTGCAGCACGACAATTTGCCGAGATACTGGATATAGGCATCGCTGAAAGGTTAAGTGTGATCCCTCCAAAGACGTCAAGACATGGTGCTCTTTAACGAAGATGCTCTCTTGGAACGTGAGGGGGTTGAGCCGCCCTGACAAACGGCTAGGAATCAAGAACCTAATAGAGGAGGCTGGTGCTGACATCACCCTGCTCCAGGAGACGAAGTTATCAAGGTGTGAGGTCAGAGTATGGAGGGAGTTTGGTGGTGGTGATCTTTTTGGGATGGCGGAGTTGGAGGCCCGAGGTGTCTCGGGGGGTATCCTCACTGGCTGATCGAACGATATGTTTGAGTTGGTGGGGATTTCGAAGACCATCTTTTGCCTTTCGGTGACATTGAAAAGGAGGGCTGATGGTGGCTTTCGTGTTACGAACGTTTATGGGTCGAATGGGTCGGATGGAGGGTCCTTGGCGGCAGAGTTGGAGAGCCTGTGAGCGGTTTTCTCGGCTGAGATCTGGGTAATTGGGGGCAATCTCAACGTTACTCTTCTCCCTAAGGATAAACCGCATTCTGGGGGAGGGAGGGACCTGGGTTCGGAAGGCTTCAGAAGAGTGATGCATTTATTGGGGCTGTCTATTATTAACACGGCTGGATGTGCCTACAATTGGCGGAACGTCAGATCACGATCCAGACTGAACCGCTTCCTATTATCTATCGTGGTGATGGAGTCTTTTCCTTTGGCCAGGGCTTGGGCACTTTCGCAGGCGTACTCGAACCACATCCCCATTCTTTGGTTTGTCAGGGGAGGTGAGAGCTAAGAGGTTCCACTTCCATTTCGAGCGTAGTTGGTTGCTAGAGGATGGATTCAAAGAGCTGGTAGTTGAGCAGTGGAGAAGTCAGACTCCGACAGGCTTGGCGGTGTCGACATTTGCAGTAAAGCTGAAGCATCTCAGGTCTACACTTACGAAGTACGGAAGGGAGATCAGAGCACAGGAAGAGCAAGGAGAGTGGAAGCTCAAGCGGGGGTGGTGAGGCTGGATGGCCTGGATGATGAGGGGGGTTTTGATCATGAGGAGGTAGCGGAGAGGCTGGGGCTGCTTGAGGAGCTGATGATGGAAGACAGAAAGGAGGAGGCCGAATGGAAACAAAGATCGAGGCAGAAATGGCTGAAGAAAGGTGACACAAACACGAGGTTTTTTCACTCCATGGCATCTGGGCGAAGGAGAAGAAACTTTTTACATGAAGTGGAGGTTGGGGGGTGCGGGTGTCAAGGGAGGAGCAGATTGGCAGTGTGATGCGAAACCACTTTGCAGACTTCTCGCGCATGAGGAAGAGAGATGGCTGGAGGTGGAGGGGTGTGGGGGCGAGATCTTTGGCCAGGGGACATACGGAAGGTCTAGTAGCATTTTTTTCAAAAGAGGAAGCAAGGAGAGCTGTGTGGGGGCTGAATGCAGATGGGGCGCCTGGGCCCGCTGGGTTTCCGGTTTCCTTCTATTGTGAGTTCTGGGACCTTCTGAAGGAGCATGTCTTGGAGGCTGTTAATGAGTTCAGCGTTGCCAACAAAAGCTGACACATGGTGAACAAAGCGTTGATCTTCCTTTTACCAAAGAAGGAGAATCCGATGTGTGTGGATGATCACAAGCCGATAGCGATCTCCAATGCGATCTATCTGATCGTGGCGAAGGTGCTTGCGAACAGGTTCAGGCTAGTTATGGACTCAATGGTGCTTCAGGGTCAGTCTTCTTTCATCCCGAGGCGTCAGATGGCAGAGAGCTTGGTTGCGGCATCAGAGATTTGCCTTGAATGGAAAAGATCGAGGAACAAAGGCGTGCTATGGAAGATTGACTATGCCAAAGCCTATAACTGCGTCGATTGGAGTTTCTTGTGGACTTCATTACAACGGAGGGGATTCCCGGTGACTTGGGTACAATGGATGAAGAGGTGTGTCACGACATCTTCGTACTCCATCTTGGTGAATGGCAAGTCGGAGGGGGATTTGGTGCAGCCGCAACGTGGGGTCAGCCAGGGGTGTCCGCTTGCTCCCATGCTATTTGTTTTGGTGGTGGATTGTCTAGCGGTATTACTCAGCCATGCGGTGGAGACGCAGTGGTGCGAGGGCTTCCGCATGGGGATCATCTCGATCCCTTTGCTACAATATGCAGATGATACGATCATTTTTCTTGGTGGCTCGGAGGAGTAAAGCGGGAATGCAGCTTGCCTCGTCGATATCTTTGGCAGTCTTTCGGGCCTTAAGATTAACAACCGGATGTCGGTGGTTGTGAGCTTTAATTTGGATGAGGGTGGGCATGGCAGACGTGGTAGGCTGCCATTTGGGGGTCTACCTATTCAATATCTGGGACTACTGCTGATGGATGACAATAAGGAGATTAATTGGGACAGCGTAGTGCGTAGAATGGAGGAGAGGCTGGCTGGATGGAATGCGACTGCTCTTTCTAAAGGAGGGAAGTTGACTCTCCTCAAGCATGTCCTTGCTGCTGTCCCTATCTTCTTCTACTCGACTCGGCTAATGTCGGTTGGGATTCGGAAGAAGGTGGAATCTTTGATGAAGGCCTTCTTCTGGTCGGACAGAAGGCAACAACGATCTGGGCTACATATCGTGGGTTGGGATGATGTAAAGAAGGGATTGTGTGATGGCGGTCTTGGTGTCCGTGATGTTGAAACTATGAACAAAGCCTTAATTGCCAAGTGGATTATCCAGATTTGGGGATCATCGTCATCGTTAGTTGTCAGATTATTGAGGAGCATTTATGAAGTCAACGGGGAATTGAGTGCCGACAGGAAAAGATTTGAGTCATCGCTTTAGGCTGGAATCCGCAATGTTCTGCCGACCGTCTCTACGTCCAAGCATGGGGAATGAGCAACTGTTCATATTCTGGAGAGATGACTGGACGGGAGAGCATGTCCTTGGTAGGAGATTTCCTCGGCTAGAGGCATTAGCGGCGTCGAAGGATGCTCATATGTAAACGTGTACATGACATGTGAATGTATGTACATGCGTGTATATAAATGTGTACATGACATGTGTGTATGTATATGTGTGTTTATATAATGTTAATATGCTTTGTATTCTAACTATTAAAGAATCATCTTCTGCAACTTCCTTGTCGTACCATACCCTGCCAACACGAGGGTCTCGCTGGCCGGTTAATGAGCTTTTGGGGGGGGGGGAGACAAGTGCACCTCCCTTGCAAAGGGAAACACCCTCGTCTAGAAATGAATTTTTATTTGGATTATTGGATCCCTCTGCGATCCGTTTGTCATGGAATTAGTATATAAACATGTGTGTATGTGTATATTGAGTCAAAAGTATATGTAATACTTAAAGCTAAAATACAAATGTGTATGGATAGTATATGTAATGTAAGTGTGTGTAAATTACGTTTACATGTGTGCTCATATGTATAAGTATGCGTGTTAATCTAATATAAAAACTTAAACATCGGTAAAAATTATAAAAAATGGGAAAACTTTTGCTTTAGGCGCTCACATTCAATGTCCATTGCCTCAAGTCAGGCACTCGACTGGGCAGTGCCTGAGGCAAAATGCTTTTCCTGGATGGAGGCAAGGCACTAGGGTCTCGCCTCGGCTGAGCATCTAGACGAGCACATGAAGAGCTTTCGACAACACTGACAGAGCGTGGATCTGCTCTTTCTTAAACTTTCTTGGAAGTCTAGAGTTAAGGGTCAAGATCCTTGGTTGCCCGATTGTGTCCAAGGCTTAGGATGATTTTGGATTCCTCTGCCTTTGATTTCTTTATTAGAAGCTTCAGGGAGGGATCACTTCATTTGATGTTGTCACTTATAGGGCAATCAAAGAGTTTGCTTTTCCTAGAGGTTGATTGAGCTCTGTGCCTTTTTCTATTTCTGGTTGGGCTATGTGGCTTTAGAGGATGTGTTAGGTAAATTTGGCTGAGAATGTATCATATATCATTGTACTCAGAGTGGGTGTGCACACAGGTTAAGCATGAGTCAATTTGGTTGTCCTATACCTTCATTTGAAGCATTTGGTTGACTTTTATGTTTGGTGACTACTTACCTCGAATAATCAGGCCTTGTCCTTTTTTATCCAAAAGATAGTTGGAACGTTTTCAAATCTGCTCTATTTGATTTAAGTTCAGCTGCAGGTTGTGAAACTATATGAACTGATTTGAAATTAAAAACAAATGATGTTTACTCATTTACATTTTGTTTTGTAGGTAGAGTTCGCTAATATCTTGGATATGTTCTATGAAGACAAGTACACTCTCCCAGAAAAGCAACTTTCATGTGGGCGGATTGAAAGATTATCTCGTACCTCCAATAGTCAGGTAATTTGAATTTCTTTTTCGGCTTGACTTCAAGGAGCTTAGTTTCAGAATGACCATCAAGTTACAGATCAAAAAGGAATTCTAGAATATGAAATAGCTACTAAAGTTTATATATCTTGCCTAGACAAATTCTCTATTTTTCGAATAGTTAGCACGGTCCTCTTTGAAGGTCATACTCTTTTCAGGAGTTGTCACTATTTATCAATTATGGATGGCAAAGAAATGGTCTTTCCAGGATGAAGTAAAATGTTTGATTCATATACTAAGGGAAAGAGTTTCCATTTCATAAAAAGATATGTGGAACTCGGGACACCTCATGGATAACCTTTATAAAAAATAGTGAAGCCTTCTCCCACTATAAATAGGGTCAGCTACATGGATTCTTGCTCAAATCCATATTGAAGATTTGACTATCTTTTACATTGGCTGTCGACTACCTAACGCAACCCCCACAGGGGAGGATTTGAACCTTGGTCTTTTGGATGGTAGGCACACTGCACTACCACCAGACCATTTAAGTGGGTACACAAATAAAAGAAAAAAATAATTAAGTAAATAAATACTTAATTAATTCATATTTTTGTCTAGTTTAAAATGAACGAATAAACAAGAATTAATCATGATGTAAATCAAACAACATTTTAATACTTCCAAGTGATCTTTTCATAGGCATTGCACCCAATTAGGTCGATCCGTATTGATTATAGAAATATGAGTTTAATTTGTAAATTTATTAGTGAGCAATGAAAATTTTAATTTATAAGAGTAAATAGATTGACATGAAACAACAACGATTAATTATCATTGCTATAAAATAAGCTATTATTTAATTTTTGTTATTTTTGATATGAGTTTTATCGGAATTCCTTGCATCCATCTCAATTCATTTCAATAGCTATAGACATTCATGGACAGATAGTAGTTGTGCATGCTATCTCCTTTGATATGCAGCCTTCCTGTCCATGGTATTAAAATGCTAGCCTCGAGGCGTATGCCTCATATGGAATTGATGAGGCGTACACCTCAGAAGGTCGAGGCGGTCCGAGGCGGTGAGGCGATCGAGACGAGGCAAGGCGGTCTGTGAGGCATTTCTGGAATTTAAAGCATTTTTTAAGGATTTAAATTGTCTTATTGGTAGTTTTAGATGCTTATAAATGTATAGTTTTTTAGGATATATATTTACAAGATGAATGCTTGGAATTTTAAGATTGTTCGTTTTCATATTAAGCATTAAACTTTTCTAATTTTTTCAAGAAATTCTTAATATTGCACTTTTAAATACACAATCCATAAAGCTTAAAGAAAAGCTAGTGTTAAGAAAGGTCACATAATGAGCAACGTAATATACCAACTAGAAAAAAGCAAGATTAGATTCAAGGCATGTCAATGTTGTCTTATTTTATATGTTAGTCATATAACAAGTACATCTAATAATAATTTTTTATTCACCTCAATATTTTTAACGAAAAATTTACTGTCTTTGATATTTTAATGACAATTATAGATAATGATTCTATTTTTGATTGGGTAAAAATTTAGTAGTTAGGTTTATGCAAGGATGCAAAAATGGTCTAAACGGTCGTTTAAACGCATGCGGTGCCCAGCCGCATCGTTTAATGAAAAACGGTCCATAAAAAGCTAGGCCCCTTAAACGACCTTAAACGGCCTTTTAAACACATTGATCTACTTTCTAGTTTCTTCAAAGGATCACCATTATCCATGACTTTTATGTTGTCTATTTCGACATTTGACTATGAATTCTTATTGTTTATGTTATCTATTCTGAAATTTGGATGAAACATTCCTTGAATTTGACAACATTTGATATATATTGTGAATCTATGATTATATTCTTATTTATTTATACTTTTTTTTATTAATTATATATATGTAATAATTTTTTATTAATTAAAAATGCAAAACCTCATAACCTATTTAATTTCCGTTTAAACTCTCGCATACCGTTTAATCAGTGATCAGTGACCCTACCGACTGAATACCGCATACCGCTTTTTGCGACCTTGGTTTTATGGAATTTACATATCCTCTTTCACGTTCTTATCTTCATAATTTCATCATATATTGCAATGTTATATATTATATATATGCCAATTAATATAATTTCATCAGTAAATATATTTATTATAGTTTTTATAAGTATTTTCCTATACAAACTGAGGCTTACACCTCGACCGCCTCGAGGCTATGCCTCATCTCGTCTCTAGGGAAAATGCCTTATTCCACCTTTCATTTTTTCAAACCTTGTTCCTATCACAATTTCCCTTAGATATTTATGGTAATGGATCTACCTGACATTGAAATAAATTATGACGCTTGTAACACGGGCACAGACGATGGATAAAGCACGATTGGGTGTGGGGGGATGGAGAAAAGGCGAATGTGGAGAATACATGCCACCATGCAATGGAGATGGCTTATGAATAATGGATTGAGGTCCGAAGGAAACAATAGGACTTGCATGGTGTGACATGTGAGGCGTGCCTTGAAGTGGAGGGTGGAGAATAGGGGTATCAGATTTGTTTCACGAAGACTTGTAGGGATCCGACTTTGATGCGAGAAGGTGGCTGATCAACATGGCTCACACCGCTTCTTGCAATAAGTGCTAATAAGTGTAGATATTCACACATAAGGATGCTCCTAACAATTTCTGACCAATTATCTAACTGAATTTATCATGAGCTATAAGAGCTTATATTCACACATTATGGAAAGAGAACACTGAATTGTTTATTCATGATGTCATATGGTTCTCTTATATAGAGAGGAAAAGCCCTAGATGGAAAATTACATAATAGAGAAGAATGAAATAGAAAATACATAAAATATAAGGAAGGTAAATATATCTCTCAACACCCATCCTTAAAATGCAGCATAGATGTCAATCATGGTCAGCTTGTAACAACATCTTTGGAATGACCCTATGGCTAGAGCTTTGGTGAACACATCTGTTGTATGTTCTCCTAAGTTGACGTGAGCAGTAGAGATAAACCCGTTCTGACTCATATCACGAGTATAATGACAATCTACCTCAATGAGCTTGGTCCTCTCGTGGAAAGCATGATTATTGGCAATGAAAATAGCAGCCCGGTTATCACATTGCAACTGCATAGGAAGAGGCGTATGGGTAGCCAAGTTTGTCAGAACGGATCTTACCCACATTATCTCAGTGCTCCCTTGCGTTATGATGGCTCTGTACTCTGCCTCAGCACTATATCTGTGAACCACGATCTGCTTTTTGCTCTTCCATGATACTAAAGAACTCCATATGAATACAACAAAACTGGAGGTAGATTTCCTATCGTTGAGGCATCCCACATAGCTCGCATATGCACAAGTCGTGATGGCAAAAGTGTGACTACCCATTCGGCTCATCATCATCGACTATCGGCTCAGCAACTACCAGACAACTGGAGGAGTCTCTGATTATGGGGAGTTGGACCCTGGAGATAGAGGATGACACGCCCTATAGCTAAGACCTATGACGAAAGAACAGAGGTTTCGGGTAGAATGCAATGGATGTCCCTTTGCTAAAAAACAACGCTGTACCTGGAGAAGATTTTAGATACCTTAGGATCATGTAAACCACATCCATGTGGTCCTATTTTGGCTGCTCCTGAAATTAGCTAACTTTGCTCACAACAAAAGAGACATATGACCTAGTGATAATTACATAGAGGAGCTTCCCAACGAGCTTCGTGTGGTCCACTTCCTTGGTATCATCATATAGCTTCATGCTAGCATTCATGGGGGTGGTGTCAAGTTTACAATATGCTATGCCTGTCTCTGAAAGGAGATCTATAATATAATTCCTCTGGGTCATCACAAGACTCCGTTGGTTCATGGCGAATTCAAGTCCTTGGAAGTATCGTAACTCGCCAAGGTCCTTGGTGACAAACTATTGTCCAGTAAATTCCTCAACTGTACTAATGCCATGTACACCATCTCCTATAGCAATGATATCGACAACATAAATCAGAATGATAACGATACTTCTCTGAGACCTCTATGTAAAAAGTGAATGATCTTCAGTCGATCTCATGAATCACTGATGCTTTATCAAGTTCGAGAGCTTCTGTAACCATGTCCTATGACTCTGCTTAAGACCATATAGTCCTTATGAAATCTATGGTTGTGCAGTGTGTGTACAACTTAAAAGATCAGGGTTTAAATCCCCTTATGAGGGTTGCGTTAGGTAGTCGACAACCATCGTAAAAAATAGTCGAATCTTTCAACATGGATTTGAGCAAGAATCTATGTAGGTAATCCTACTTATAGTGGGAGAAGGCTTCACCATTTTTTATCCTCTTCAGCAATGAACCTAGGTGGTTGTTGCATGTATACCTCCTCCTGCAGATCATCATATAGAAAAGAATTCTTCACATCCAACCTAGATATGGACCAGTCTCGTACCATGACTCTTGAGAGGAAGATCTGACAAGTAGAATGATGGGCCACTGGAGAGAATGTGTCTTGATAGTCCACCTACGGGTGAACCCACAAGCCACAAGCCTAGCCTTGTAGCGATCAATATTGCCATCTGCACGGTGCTTCGCTGTAAACACCCATTTGCAGCCAACCACTGATGCCTCACTGCGAGCAATAACCAAGCTTCATGTGCCATGGGACTGGAGTGTTGCCATCTTCTCTATAGTAAGACGCACTGACTATCCCACATAACCTCTTAATATGTTCGTGGGATCTCCACAGTTGAGCGACCTATGACAAACTTTCTGAAGTCCGCAACCCAAAGAAACATGGGCAATGCGAGGATACGTAACACACATATGCCTCTGCTATCGAATAACAATGGACTGCTCCATATCCTCTGGATGATATGTTACCTGAGGTGCAAGATGCTCAATATATAAAGTATCTTGCAGAACAGATAAATGATCAGTGCCGCCAGTAGAAACCAAGTGCTTAGACTTTACCTGAAGCATACTAGATGAAAGGGAAGGCACATGAGTAGGGGTTACACTCAGCTTCTTGTAAGTGTAAAAGTACAGCCAAGGCAGAACCATAGTAGGAGGTGGATGTGATAAAGATGGAGACAGTGGTGGCATAGGAGGAACCATATGAGGAGGTGGTAGGCGATGTAGGAGGAAGTGGTATGTAAACCTCCTCACTAGACTCATACGAGATCATCCTGTCATCTGTAGGAGTAAAGCATGGAAGGAAATATCGCGATATCAGTGATATATCGTCGATATATCGATATCGAGATGAGACCGATATCGGTATCGATGTGACGATATATCCTCATTTTCAGGCATTTCCTTCACAAAAGTGTGTCGATATGAGCGATATTTCGGCGTATATCACCGAAATATCGTATCGACACGGTAACAAAACGATATCGATATCGATATGGCCTTCCATGGTGTAAAGTACTTGATTGACTCAAAGAAAGTGATATCATCAATAACGTAATACTTCTGTTTAACCGGACCCTTTCTCGGTCCAGGAGAATCCTATAAAGACACACTTGACAGCTCTGGGAGAGAGCTGTCACGATTAGGGGTCAGATGGTGAGCAAAGGTTATGAATCAAAGACACGAGGTATTAGGGAGAAAAGATCTTTATCGGAAAATACAATTGATAAAGGAAACTTGTCATCTAACACAGAGGACATCATCCAGTTAACCGGATAATAGACAGTGGGGACGGTATCTGATTAGTACAAAACTCTAAGTCATTATTAGAGCGACCATATTTAGCCATCGTAAAAAATGTTTTTTATTTTATAAATATAAGATTGAATGACAAACTCAACCTCGGACTTGTTTTTCAAAGAAAAACCCATGATAGTTTACACTCATCATCGACAACTACAAGATAAAACTTGTGTCCATGATGGTTAGAGACACGGTAGGGACACGAATATCAAAATGTATCAACTCAAATAAAGAACTACTTTTATGAGTCCAACAATTAAGATAACTAGAATTATGATGCTTCGCAAGCTTCGCACTGAAAGCTTAACCGAGACGAAATCTAAGGGATGACTCTACACAACTTCTGCAGAAGAAGGTGTTTGAACCAAAGATGCCACATGTAGGAGAGACTGACCCAGTGGGAATGAACCAGTCTGTGGAGACCTCCTTATCAACAGTTACATCCAATCACCCCTGCTCGTGAGTATATCTTGAAAGGCAAGATATGAGGAATCAAATATGCATGATAATGTAAGGCCTTCGTGATTTGATTGATAGAAAATAAATTCATTGAAAAATTAGGAGCATGAAGATTATTCTGCAAGTACATGGACTGTGTCAATTGAATCTCCCTTTGTCATGCAATGGAAGAATGCATCCCATCAACAATAACAACTGATATACTAGTATGAATTGATTTGTAGGAAGTAAACTAAGCTCTGCCTCTACATAGGTGATGAGACACACCATTGTAAAAGTCAGCCTGACTAGTCGAGTCGGGGGAGGGGGTAGCCGACTCGACTAGGCATAATCAGCCATTAGTCGGTCAACCCAACTAGTCGGTCGACCAGTCGACCGGCTTTTACATATATTTTATTTTTGTTTTTGTTTTTTTAAAAGAAAACTTACTTTAATATGATTAATGTTATATTTAAAATCAACTGCTTCTTTTCTTTCGTTAAGATAGTATAGAAAATGTACAAATCTATGCAAATATATAAGAATGCATGTATAAAAAATGATTTATATATTTAAAATAATTTAAAAATCAAAATCGTCTACTGACCGACTAAATCTGATTAGTCACCTAAAGACCAATTAATCCTTAGTCAGTGGCCTCGCCGGTCGACTACCGACTACCGATTTCTGCAACCTTGATAAGAGGCACCTGAATCCTTGATCCCCTCCAAGATCTTTGCCCTGTGACAACTAGCAAGGGCATAGACCCTACTTGAAGTACTAACAAATGCGAAGGCGGCAATGTCAGATGGGCTTGATGGAGCATCAGATGGTCCAGCAAGACAAGGCATGATCTCCGTTAGACATGAGAACAACTCATCGAACCTTTGGTCAATAGCATGAGCTGCAAAAGTCTCAACCTGCTCACTTGCACGGGCAGAGGTCACAAAATAATGCTTCGAATATCATATATCCTCAGAGTGACCAGAGCAGTGACAATAAGTGCATTGTTGATGTGGACGAGCACCTCCCATGCAATGGGCACCACATCATTTGAATTGAGAAGGTCCTTCCGTGAGATGGGGCATGGACGAGGAGGTCTGATAGTAGGCTGATGAAGGGATTATGATCCTGCTTTGTCTGTGGTATGCTTCGTCTACGGGATGTATGATAGCATCTGCAAGTAAGTAGGATCGTACGACATCATACCCATATCAAGAACTACCAAAAAGACTTTAACCATGTTAGCCTTCCTTCATGCCTTCTGTTGTTCTGGAGATGCTGCTAGAGGCATGAAGCTGTGGAGCTTCTCAAACATGCCCCTGAGCGACGTATATAAGGTATGAAGAGGACGGCCATTCTACTTGATAGTGAAGATGTCATGCTAAAGTTGCAGTATCTTCGTCTCATTTTTTTTGCCTGAGTAGGTGGCGACGAGGATGTACCACCTCGCCATGGCAGTAAGCTAATGCATGATCACATTGATATCTCTACGATCAAAGTACTAGATGGCCAAACGTGTGTGGGCGTGTTATTTGCTTCCCAAGAGGCATTAGCCCCATTCTTGTTAGTCGGCTCCTCCTTTGTCAAAAAGTGCTTCTTCCCATTGCACTACATAAGGCCCATGAACTGCATGGTCTACAACTCGTAGTTGGTCCCATCCATTTTGACTATGAGCATTGGACCTTTTAAGACACATGTAGATGGGATGGCGACCTTGGTCTCTGACATGTTGGTGGAAAAAGATGAAGACTAGGGTTGTAGATTGAAGCGAACATGTCTACACGAACATATAGTGGATCAGTTGTATATGCAGACTCATGCCACAAATGTTCCTATCAATCGAGGTAGTGCTCTAGGGCATGCAGATGAATATGGAGGTCTGATTTCACCTGAAACTGCTAAAAATCAAGCCGATGGGAGACCTTTGGGGACGCAACGGCGAAAGCCAGTGCGCTAAGTGGAGAGAATGAGACCGCGGCTACGATAACCACACATGGCCGCTGGAGTGGTTGTGGCAACCATGAGGGTCCCACGATGGGGCTACAGTGACATGTGTTGCTGCAAGGGAGCCAACAAGTGGCCCACAATAGGGTTGCGATGTGATGGAGGCTCACACGCAGGGCCGCTGGGTGGTGAGGATCCTCGTAGGTGCTGCTTGGGTGGCTAATGGGTAGCAGTGAGCACCAGGGAGAACCGTACAGGTGATCACTTGACGGCGGCGGCTTGAGTAGAGGTGGTGGAGGGAGAAGGGGACTAGGGCACATGGCTTTGGTCTAGAACTGTCGTTCTAATAGCATATAGAAAGAGAATACTAAGTTGTTTATTCATGAGGTTATAGGATTCTATCTTATAGAGAAGAAAAACCCTAGAGAGCAAATTATATGCTATAGAAGAAAGAAATAGAAAATACGTAAACGATAAGAAAGATAAATATATCTGTCAACACATATGAATACGTTGAAGTATGTCGTCAACATGACCAAGAAAGTTGGCGATTAAGTCTGGATCCAACAGGACGTTCATTTTGGGGATGAACTATAAGTTGTCACTGTAGTATGCTATTTTCTTTTATATTTTAAAGATTATGTGAGGTACTTTCATGTCTGTTGAATAATATGAACCAATATTCATGATTATCGGCATTACACCAGCTACGCAATGTTATATTTTTTGTCTATTACGTTCTTAAATATAAAAAATAGTAAGTTAGTTTTGCATTTAGGATGTATCAAATATTTCGTATCATTAAAATTCATTAATTTTCATTGTTCTTTTAACACGCTTTGGTATGATTCCATATCATTGTCAGCAAGCAGGCGGCATGCCCCCTGCATGTCATCATATCCATTTCCAGACTTGGTGCGACAGTGTGGGCATTGGCACTTAAAAACCATTTGTAATGCCACATAACCATTAAATGATAAAGAACTCCTGACAAAAACATGGGAATTGGGGTTGCATGATATTAATTCATTTGTAATTGAAAAAAAAGAAGATTAGAAATGGCACTGACTATGTAGTTTTTCATCTGGCTTGTTCTTTGTTCTCTCAAGCATGAAGCATCCTAGTCACGAGTCTCTCTCCTTTTTACACGTTTTTACCTCAAAATGTATATTTACTTTGTTCCATTTTTTAAGAAGAAAACTGATTCCGGTATACATATTTTACCATGTCAGTATTCAATAATATTTGTACGTGTAATATTAGTTCATTGAAAAATCATCCTGCTTGAAATATCTTGTAGATGACCAGCGTGCCCTCCTTCCCCCAAAAAAATTCCACAACAAATTTGTAGAAATCATGAATGGCGTCTTAAACTAATAAACTCACAATAAAACTCGTATGCAATACAGTTGTATCTGATTTGCACAGTATAAATGATTATTTTTTAATTTAATGGTTTCTTTTCTTATGGCAGGGTTCAAAGTGGAAAATGGTGCTTCTGCCGGTGGCTTGGGGATGTCTTTCTGTTTCCATCGGTATTCTGGCTCACTTTCTTCCCCATCATTTAGTCTCAGCCAGGAAAATGATTGCTCAGCCCAAGTTGGATGTGGTATCTGATAATAATTTTGACCAGATCCTTACTCTTGGAACACTTGAGGTGAGTTTTGTAACTTTTTGTCTTGCCTGTTTTGGAAAAGCAACTGAATAAAGAATTTTATTAACAATTAGTTTTTCGTAAATGAGAGGGTTCGTTTGTCAATTTGATGGAATACATACACAAATGTTGCATACTACCTTTATATAAGAATGCGAATAGATTATATTTATTTTTATCTTGATGTATCAAAATCTCAGTGTATAAAGCTTTACAAATTGAAAAATCTGGTATTCGCATCAACCTCCTTGAGGCAAATCTGCATGTATCGCTGTGTCCGGTCCATTTCTATCTTCTATCTGGGCATCCTCCTCCCTCACCACATTTTGTTCCACCTTCCTTCTCGTCCCTTGAGAGGCCACTCTTATTCTTAATCCTGTCAAAAGCGGACACCACTTCCATGTTACATGTTTCTTTGCAAGTCTACCGGCTTTCAACCTTCACTTGAAATCTAAATGTTTGAGATACAAGGACCTTAATCTAGTTGCCCGTGTCTGGGTCACATATCACCTTGTCATAAGTCATAACCCCTCGTCAATGTTCCTTCATCATTTCTGAAGCTAATATTTGTCAAACTTAAACAAGGCACACGATGTCCTCATATCAGAGAGCCATAGCGTGTGTGGTTCGAGAAAAAGCACATGAGGGCTATAACAATCGTAACATGAAAAGCTCCGATCATCAAAATGAAGGCAAGAAAATGATCTACGCATGAACAAGATGTGGGCGAGGCCTGCTTTGCCACATAAATCGACAACTATGAACCAAGATGTCTATTAGGTCCATCTCATCAACCATGTCAAAGAAGTCAGATATCGTGCGGGTTTGACAATACTAAGGTTGTCGAAGTCGGTAGTCGGTACTCGGTCGGAGGGGTCACCGACTAAGGATTAATCGACAGTTGGACGACTAATCGGATTTAGTTGGCCTTTAGTCGATTTTGACTTTTTTTAGTTGTTTTAAATATATTCTTATACATTCTTATATATATTTGCATAGATTTAAACTTTTTCAATACTATAATACATGCATAAAAACGTAACAAGAATACTACACCTACTAAAAATATATAACATTCATAATAATGAGCATAATAAATGTACTAACCAATAGCATTAGCAGTAAAGGAATAGCATACAAAAATGAACCATCCTTATGTAGATGTTTATAGTAAGCAGTAGCATTAACAATAATGCAAAATG
This sequence comes from Ottelia alismoides, assembly GCA_037367405.1. NCBI lineage: Eukaryota > Viridiplantae > Streptophyta > Magnoliopsida > Alismatales > Hydrocharitaceae > Ottelia > Ottelia alismoides. The sequence goes on from JAZKJV010001406.1 coordinate 101,083, forward strand.
AATAGTATGAACTATTGATATGCCTTGAATCCTAACCATTTGATGTCCATCCTATGCCACCATATGCTACTTGGTTCCACTTACAATATAAACTAAATATACAACATGATAGCATGGTTTTTTTTTAAAAAAAGACGGGTTATAAATGGTTTAAACCATACACGGATGACTTCTGCAACCTTGAGAAAGTATAAAAAACTAAGAACACAAACCAAGAGAAATATAAGCCATTGGGAATACAACAACAACAATAAAACCTTTTTTCACAAGTAGGGTCAGCTACATGGATTCTTCGCCTCAGATCTATCTTGGATCAATCTCGGGCTTATATCCACAAAACTAAGATCCCTTCGTATAGTCTCCTTCCAACACTTCTTGGGCCATCCTCGCCCTCTCTTAGCCGGCTCAGCATCCCAACACTCGCATCTCCTAACTGGTGTATCAGCTGATCTTCTTTGCAAATGACCAAATCATATTAAGTGGTTTTCTTGCATCTTATCCTCGATCAGAGCTACACCAACTTTCTTTCTGATTGCATCGTTCCGAATCCGATCTTTACGTGTGTATCCACACATCCACCTTAGCATTTTCACTTCTGCTATAACCATTCTCTGCACATGTCTATGGTTCACAGGCCAACATTCTGATCCATAGAGCATAGCGGGTCTCACGCCTGCTTTGTAAAACTTTCCTTTAATTTTTAAAGGAATTTTCTTATCACAAAGAATAACAGAGGCTCCTCTCTACTTTAACCATCCTGTATTTATTCTATTAGTAAGATCTCCATCAATTTCCTCATAATGTTGCAAAATACATCTTAGATATCTAAAAGAATCTCTCTTCCGAATGTTATCGTCACCAATCTTCACCGCGATTCCTTCGCCATTGCTTCCATCGAAGGTGCACTCCATATATTCCGTCTTAGCCCTACTTATACGAAATCCTTTAGTCTCCAAGTCATGTCTCCAGAGCTCAAGTTTCTCATTTACTCAATCTCTAGTCTCGTCAATCAACACAATATCATCAACAAATAACATACACCAAGGTAACTCATTCTAAATGTGACTTCTCAACTCGTCCATAATCAAAGTAAAAAGAAATAGACTCAAAGTCGAACCTTGATGTAAACCAATGTTGATGTCAAAATAGCCAGCCTTTCCAGACAGGGTCCTTACACAAGATAAAGCCCTATCATACATGTTCTTTATGATGTTGATGTATCGGACATGTACTTATTTCTTCTCCAAAACTCTCCACAATATCTCTCGCAGGACAGAATCATAAGCCTTCTTCAAATCAATAAAGGTCATACGGAGTTTTTTCCTTTTAGCTCTATAAATCTTCATTGTTCTCCTCAGCAAATGGATGGCTTCAATAGTTGAGTGACCTGGCATGGATTTGAATTGATTTTCTTTTACGTTGGAAACTTACTTCAACCTTCTTTCGATTACACGTTCCCAAATTTTCATAGTGTGACTCATCAACTTGATTCCTCTGTAATTTGAACAATTTTGAATGTCTCCTTTATTCTTATAAAGAGGCACCACAATACTTTTCCTCCAATCTTCAGGCATTTTCTTGCTTCTCCTAATAACATTGAATAGATTTGTAAGCCAAGTCAAACCGTGCTCACCTAAAACTCTCCATACTTCTACAGGAATGTCATCCGGTCCTACACCTTTCACAGGTGTCATAACTTTCAAAGTCTCCTCTACTTCCTTTTTTGTATCCATCTATAGCTTGCACGATTCAAGTAACTTTTATTCCTAGCTAGATCATCCAAAGTGATCTCTTTATTTCCTTTCCCAATGAAAAGTTTATGGAAGTATTGCTCTCATCTAGTCTTTTTATCCTTCTGAGTAACAAGCACGTGACCTTCCTCGTCCTTAATGCATCTCACTTGAGAAATGCCTTTGATCTTTCTTTCTCTTGCTTTTGCCAACCTGAATATATCCTTCTGGTCCTCCTTAGAGTCCAGATTTTTATACAAAAATTAATAAGCTTTTGACTTAGCTTCGATTACAGCCTTATTTGCTTCCTTCTTCGGTATTTTGTAGTTTGTGACAGCTTCCTCTGTTCCACTATTGTAAAAGTCAGCCGACTAGTCGACTTGGGGGGGGGGGGGTGGCCGACTCGACTAGACCTAGTCGGTCAACCCCACTAATCGACCGACTTTTACATAGAAGTTTTTTATTTTTTTAAAATCAAACTTATTCCAATATGCTTAATGCTATATTTGAAGTCAATTATTCCTTTTGTTTCATTATGATATTATAGAAAATGTACAAATTTATACAAATTTATAAAAAATATATGTATAAAAATAATTTATATTGCAAATATATAAGAATATAACAACAACAACAAAGCCTTTTCCCACAATTAAGTAGGGTCGGCTACATGGATTCTTCGCCTCCATTCAGATCTATCTTGGGTCAATATCGGACTTATATCCAAAAAACTAAGATCCCTTCGTATAGTCTCTTTCCAACACTTCTTGGGCCGTCCTCGCCCTCTCTTAGCTGGCTCAACATCCCAACACTCGCATCTCCTAACCGGTGCATCAGTTGACCTTCTTTGCAAATGACCAAACCATCTTAAGCGGTTTTCTCGCATCTTATCCTCGATCGGAGCAACACCAACTTTCTTTCTGATTGCATCATTCCGAAACCGATCTTTACGTGTATGTCCACACATCCATCTTAGCATTTTCATTTAGCAAATATATAAGAATATATGTATAAAAAATGAGTTATATATTTAAAATAATTAAAAAATTCAAAATCGGCTAATGACCGATTAAATCCGATTAGTCGCCCAACTATCGATTAATCCTTAGTCAGTGACCCCGTCGACCGAGTACCGACTACCAATTTCTGCAACCTTGCTCTGTTCTATCCTTAGACATAGGTTTAAAGCACACTCTTTTAGTTTTTAGTTTCTCTTGCACCCCTTCACTCCACCACCAAGCATCTTTTTGACTTGGAGCTCCTCCCTTTGACTCGCCTAGCATCTCTTTGGCTACCTTTCGGATACAAGATGTTACCACTCTCACATCTCGTTTGCACTTCCGCTACAATCGCAGGATAAGTCTTCTAAAACCTTCTCCCTGAAGCTCGATTGCTTCAGTGGAAGATTCTACCATTCAGTTCTAGTGATCTTAGAAACCCGCCTTTTCCTTACCAACCCGTTTATCTGTACATCCAAGAGTAACAAGCGATGTTGGGTTATCAAACTCTCTCCTGGGATTACTTTGCTGTCTTTATAACACAACTGATCTCTTCTTCTCAACGCAAAGTAATCTATCTGTGTTCTAGTTGGCCCACTCTTATAAGTAATTAAATGCTCCTCCCTCTTCTTGAAGAGAGTGTTTACCGTGAAAAGATCATGTACTGTTACAAAATCCATAATGACTTTTCCCTCTTCATTTCTATCCCTAAAACCATGTCCTCTATGAACACTAGCATACCCTAAAGCATCTTTTCCACATGTCTATTAAGATCTCCACTTATGCAAATCTTCTCTCTTTGTGGGATTCCTTATAAAATCTTATCTAGATCCTCCCAGAAAGCTTGTTTAGTCCTTTCGTCTAAACCAATTTGCGGTGCATAAACTGAGATGATATTCGGAATTTCTTCTTCAAGCACCAATTTTAGCAAAATAATCTGATCCTCGAATCTTTGCACCTCAATCACGCAATTCTTCAAATCCTTATGAACAACCACTCCAATAACATTTCTACCCTTATCTTTACCTGAATACCAAAGTTTAAAGCCTGTCTTCTCGATTTCACTTGCTTTCTCTCCTACCCATTAGTCTCTTGAAGACATAGTATATGAATTCTTCTTTCCATTGTATCCACTCCATCAATTTTCCAGTTAAAGTGCCAATATTTCAACTACCAATCCGCAACTTCCGTTGCAATCTCTTTTGGACTAACTTCTTTAGTCACATGCGTCTATTATGCGAGAACCCTTGCAAATTTTGGACTGCATCCGGGCGGTGATGCGACGGAACTAGCTTAATTACCCCCATGCGTTCCTCATGCGAGAATCCTTGCAAATTTTGAACTACATTGAGGATGCGATGTAGCGGCCCTTGCCAATTTTTCATTGCATTCGGGCGATGCAACACGCCGCAAGTAGGGAACGCCCCAACAAAATTTGTATGTTTGCTTAAATCTATGTTGAAATAATCCGACTATCATGAAGTTGTTTCCGACTGTTTTACGTTGGTTGTCGGCTATCTAATGCAACCCTCCTCATTTACCCGGGAATAGCATATAAAAATTAAATAAAAGCTCATGTAAAAATCGATCGATTAATCATCCAACTAGTCGACCCAATTAGTCGGTGGGGCCGATTATTGGCCAACTAGGCCTAGTCGAGTCGGCAACCCCCGGACTCGACTAATCAGGTCGAGTAATCGGATGTGTGAGATGTTGTTTCATTCTATTGATGCCTCCTTTTATGACCTTGTCGCACAAGCGACACCCAACCGTGTTCGAATCGGTCCTCTCGATGAGGTATGCATATTTCCACCCTGGATCGGTAGAACTGGGTGGAACATAGAATGTGGATTCTGCCGTTGTTGGCGTGGAAGGGGTAGCCATAATGATCGACCTAAACATGGTACAAAAATGATGTGTCATTGAAAATAAGAAGTGCAAATTGCAAACTGGTTATCCAAAAATGATGTGTCATTGTAACATGATTACATTATACATATATAAAAATTTAAATGAAGCTACATAATTTATAAATAAAGTTGACCGCATATAACGGATGAAATACAGATAACGGATGACCATTAAAATCGAAATATACCCCAATTCTCAATCACTGATCTCGTTTTTAAAATATAACAAGGATAGTATTAAACTTTCAAACATAAAAAAGCAATGGAAGCAAAAAATTGTATTTAAGATAGAAAAAAGATTCTTTGTGTCACATTTCATAAATTAAGCTCATAATTGAAAATCAAGGCATAATTAGGGTTATTTCTAATTTACCATAAGATCTTTGTACCTTGCCGGGACTTTTACATACAATCTCCAGAAGACTTCTTATATTACAAATATTGTCACATTCTAAAAAACTACCATTTTTTTACATAAACACAACTCCACAAATATAACTTCACAAAACATAAATAACAGAGTATATAATCCAGCAAACTTCAATAAACGTCAATAACAATCGGAAGTCCATAATTATATAAAATTATCTCATTCAAAAAACTAATAAACCCCATTAAATGGTCATTTGATTTTGAAAGCATATCCCATAATCTAATAATAAGGAAGCATTCGAATCTCTTGGAGTAAGCAGAGCTTATACTTCAAAATTACGATGTGCTTCGTTATATGTAATTGAGAATTTTGACCGTCAAATTAGTCCAGTGATGCTGAAAATATCATAATCAACTCAATTTTTGTTAACTTGGTTAAAAGAAATAAATAGAAAGACTCGAATATCAAGCACGAATATCCTAGACAGCAGCAAGGACAGTTTGTTGCTGCTATCGTTGTTGCGGAAGGTTCTTCCCAAGTTGTTGGATTCATCGTCCTAATTTAACCACAGGGAAAGGGGACATTTGTTACCTATAATCCAAAAGGAGCTGCGGTGGCGAGGGTAGAGGGCGGAGGTGCTGGAGCGGCGAGGCGTCGAGGGCGGAGGCGCTGGAGCGCGGAGGCGGCGAGGCGTCGAGGGCAAAGGCGCTGGAGCATGGAGGCACGATGGAGGAAACTTAGGGCAATTCCAATGCGGGGATCAAGAGAAAACGAGGTTTAGTGAAAAGGATTTTTTTGATATATGGATCCTAAATCGGATCCCAAACGACACCGCATATGGACCGACTAAGCGGCCGTATATGCGGTTTAGGCGGCCCGCATATGCAACTGGACCGCATATGACCGCAAACTGTAAATGCGCTTCGGATAGGCCACCGCATACGCATATGCGGCCGCATGAACCGCATTTCTGAACCTTGCTACCACCTAAAAGACCAGGGTTCAAATCCTCCCTTGTGAGGGTTGCTTAGGTAGTCAACATTCAACAATCATCATAAAGAATAATCGAATTTTTCAATATAGATTCGGGCAAGAATTCATGTAGCCGTCCTTATGTGTAGTGGGAGAAAGCTTTGCCATTTTTTGTCTTGTTAGTTAATGAACATACATTTATATTTAAAAATATATGTATTAAACATACTTTTTCTATTTAAAATAATTAAAAGGATTTAAGTTAATATTTTCAATTAGTCATACGAATACAATTTACTCTTTAGTCAGTGACCCTTTCGACTAAATATCAAATTCCAACTTTTGCTAAAAATCAAATTCCAGCTTTTGCAACACTGGTTGTTGCTGGATTTATGCCTTCCAACTTCTGGAAGGAGATTTCTGCGATTCTCCCTCATGTGATTCATCTTATGAGGCCGGTGTTAGGTGACGACTATAAATTCCATTTTTTGACTGATGAGTGGACTGGGCAAGGGCCATTACATGCTCGTGTCCCTTGCCTTTTCACTCTAGCAACTGATGCAGGTTGTTCTGTAAGGGATTGCTGGGAAGGCAACAACCGATCCGACTCTTTCGTATTGATTTATCATATCAACAGTTTGCGGAGTTTTTGCAGCTTTAGGAGACTTTGTTGTGATGGATTGTCTGATATTGTGAATCATTGGTCTTGGGTTGCAGGCTCATGGTATGTAGGCATACAAGGCCGTCTACTTGTGTTGACGGTTTTTGATCCGGCGGGTGCCTTGAATAGTTCATAGACATATGGAGGTGGAAGATTCCGCTGCGGATCCAGAGTTTTAGTTGGTTGCTGAGGAGGGGTCACGTTATGATTGGCACACGAAGAGCTGTGTTCTTTCCTAGGAGCGACATGTCACATCACATGTTAGTGCTGTTTGGCAGAAGAGAATGTTGAGCACCTATTCTTTGGTTACAAGGGAGGCGTGGGTCGCGACGCTTGTTGAGATGGTATCTACTTCCGATTGTATTGGTTTCTAGGAATCCCTGGATGTTTTGGGACATGGGGTTAGCCCCACCAGGATTTGGGTGGCAGCTATCCTACTGTATATGTAGCTTGTACGGGATGGGTCTATATTCCGGAGCGAATGAAGTTATACTTCAGTACCTTCCAAATACAATTAAGCAGATTCTGCCTTCTATCTGGAACCGGTTTTTCGAGCCCAGCTCCCCTGCCTGATCAACTCCACTTGCCAGTTTTGTTCCCAAAACTCAGTCACATAACAATCATCACACTGGCAAAAAGCATCGAGCACAAGCATCTGCTTTTTTCACAGTTTCAACTGGAAGTCTGGAACACCATCTGATTCATTTGGCCATTCCCCTGGTCAACGTGTTTTTGTGCTACTTATTCTCGTCTTCCCTATACTTGTGCCAATATTTGGTAAATATTTGCATGTGGTTGCAATTGGAAAGTTTCGCTGTGTCATGTATTTGAGCAGATGAATTGATATTTCTGTCTTTTCTTACCAATTAGAGTAAATAACGATTGAGCTTTTGTCCTAGTGAATTTTGTTTTTGGTCATACTTTCTGAACTTGTACCAACTTATTGGCAGTTGGAACCGTTGTGCATTTCTGTTGTTGAAAAGATCAAGGATTCCCTTGGCTATGCTGGGGAGATAGTATTCGATCCAAATATTGGTGCTTGGACTGGGGATCTACCGGCTTATTTCAAGGAGAAAAGTAATTCAGGTGCCCGTGAGGTTATTTCTAGCAGTGCGGAGGCTACAACATCCACTTTAGATGGTGATATGGTAGATAATGCCGAACTTTCTGCTAATTTTCAGTCGTTGTATGGGAAGAACTCAGGGGCACAGTTGAGTTTTGCACAGGACATTGCTAGCTATCAGGTAATGGTTTCTTGTAGTGGAAATGCAAACTAGTTCATGGTGCCTTTGCTCTTGTACATTGTTGAGATATTAGTCATCGTTTGTGTCTTTTTATGTATTATCTATTCTTCTGGCCTTCTCTATGTAATTTGCCAACATGCTACTCTCTTATATGGCCTCATGAATAAGCAAGTCATTATATTCCCTCAATAGGTATCAAAGCGACAGCCCTAGACCGGACTTCTCGTGCCCCACCGTGCCATAACCCCTCCATCGTGCACTAGCCCTCTCTCAAAGCAAGCACCGCCATCGAGAGGGGGCCTTGCACGGCTTTCCACAGCGGCCGCCGCCGAGAGGGCTGTAGCCCACTGCTGTCGACAGCTCCAGCCACCACCGGGGGTCCACAACGCCACCAGGTGCTACCAACAGCCTGCACTGCTCATCGTCGGACCCCTGTGGGGCCTCGCACCAGCCGTTGTACCCCTGTGGGCCCCTCCAAGCCACCACCAGACCTCCCCGGTCGCAGCCACGTGCTATTGCTGCACCTCCTACAGCCCCATGCCGATTTTTCTCCTCTCCATTGCAAAACTGCAGTATGAAACAATCTGATTTTGACCGGAATACATGATTTCAGACCTAATAAACATGTTTTCCGGTCCTAGCGCGGATTGAGGAGTGACAAGGATAGTTGTACGAGTCTACACGTGCAACCAATCCTCTACATGCTCGTGTAAACTCGCTCGAATTGGTCTACTTCCTCGACCGAGTTCTGGTTTTCGGTTGTTATCCATCATGTCAGAGAGAGTGATGTCTTCTCTCTGTCAGGTGCCTTCAAGGTCTGACTCCCATCATGAAGATGGACAAAGCTAACTATGAGTTGTGGTCCATGCAATTTTTGACCCTTATGCATTGCAATAACAAGGAGCACATTATGATAAAGCCAAAACCAACGGACAAGACTATGGACAATGTTTTATAGATCAAGATGACGTGTATGCACGTGTTTGGCTCTCCGGTACCCTCACCACAGAGATCACCAACGATATTGTAAACCAGCTCACCGTCAAGCCAATGTGGCATATTATGACCGTCATCTATGCTCAAACGAAGATTGAGACCAAGATTTTTCAGCTTACCGGGCCAAGAAGAATGGTTGTCCGCTCATACTTTCTACTTTTCACTTCCAGGCACGTTTGAGGAGCTTCATAGCTTCATGCTTGTTACTACTGCCACGGAGCAACAAATGGCCTATATGAACTCCATGATGGTTGGGATTTTCTTGGCAGCACTCAATCCAGTGTACGAGGCAGCACACATGCAACTCCTTATTGGGGTGACCATACCTCCTGTGGATGAGGCTTAAAGTTGCCTCAACAGGCTTCTTATCAATCTGCTGCCACCACACCGACCTCTTCAGCGATGGCTGCATCTCACGACGGAGGAGGTTCTACGCACTTCAGATGGCATGGTCCCTGCGGCAGAGGAGGTGAACACCAACATGGTCCCTGCACCTATTATCGTCGTCGAGGACACTCTGATGACACATGCTATCAGAAGCGTGGATATTCAGCATCTACTCGAGTGATAGAGCAGATTGAGCCTCCAGACACTCTAGTTCCTCGAGCAACTCCATGTCGTGATGACATCATTTCCTGTATACGGGAGATCATGTTTCCTGTTGCCGACACCACCTCTACAATTTCCTCAGATGTTGTAGTTGTTGCTAAAGCCTCTTCGAGCTCCTCAGGTACCGCATATGCTTTTACCAGTTGTAGCAGGGCATATATGACATAGTGGATCATGGACTCTGGTGCTTCACACCATCTGTGTGGAGACAGAGCTCAGTTCACTTCTTACAAGTCTATACCTCATGGTAGATGGGTTTTTTTTGAAGCCCAAAAAAAGGGGGAGACACTCAATGGTGTTCACCCCAATATGTTAAAGAAGCAAAAAAAGAGAGACGAATGTACAAAAGTGCCAGAAACCGTACAAAGAGGCAAGACAGCCTCCAACCAAACTGAGGAAACTCAAAAACTAGCACTCGCTCTAGTCCTCCACCCGCCTTGCACTGCGATTAAGCACGTTCTCCTTGTAAAAGCGCTGATTCGAGAATATGGCCTCATTCCGACCAAGCCAAATCGACCATATCCTCGCCACCGGAACCATTAATCGTCTTCTATCTCTATGCCTATTCAGGAATAACGAGTCACAGAAGGCCACCACGTCAATAGTTCGCACCCAATTCACACTCGGATCCTCCTACAGCCCTCGTCATGATAGATGGGTTGTCATTGCAAATGGTGTTTACTTGCCCATCACAGGATGAGGGAGGTGCATTTGACGTGCCTATAGAATATTTTATATGCTCCTGATTTTTATATGAACTTGCTTTCTATTAGTCAGATCACGAGGGATCTGCATTGTCATGACATTTTTGACCACTCTCCTCTTGTGTTTCCGGACATACTCACGAGCAGGGTGATTGGATGTGGTCGTGAGCTGCAAGGGCTCTACAGGCTGGTCCAATCTCCTCATGCCGGTGTCTCTACTACCCGTACTGGACCACTCTCACTGTATCTGTGGCATCTTCATTTTGGCCACCTTCCTCTACAGAAGCTATGCCATATCCTCCCACAGATCTCCACATGATTTTACTTCTAGTGTGAGGCTTGCCAGCTTGGGAGGCATCATCGCTCATCTTTTTTATCTCATTATAGTCCCTTAGCCTCGAATTTCTCTGAAATTCCATCGAAGTTCTTCGAAATTTCCATATCTTTAGTGCAGAGATATATTTATTTCATATATTTCGTACTGTTTCTTGATTCTTTTTACTTATGTACGACTTATGTAATTTACCCATAGGCTACTCTCCTATATAAGAGAGCCTAGGGTTCTTGGAATAAACAATGATTCATCTTTTTCCCAACATGGTATCAGAGCGATGGTCCTAGACCGGAGCTGCTATACTGAAACCCTAACCCTAATCCCCACCACATACCTCTCGTGTGCCGCCCATCCCTTCTCTCGACCTCGGCCTTGCGCATGCCTCCAGGTCATCCGACGTCGCCGGTATCTGCGGCTGCCTCGACCCTTCTCTCTCGTGTGCTGCCTGGTCTCTGATGCTGCTGATGACTCCGCAAGGCTCACGCGGCTGCACAGCAACACTGCCAGGCCCTTGCGCCTCTCTAGTCTGCCGAAACCCGCTGCCTGGGCCCTTAGGCCACCTGCTGCTCCCCTGCAGGACCTCTAGATCACCGCCCAGGAACCCCTAAGCCCCTTTGCTTTGCTGCCAGGGTCCTGCGGTTCTGTTGCACCGCTGTTAGGCCCTCACGACCCTGCTTCCCTTCGCTTACTCCACAACCTCTAGCCCACCATTGATGGGTTTGGTTGCTTGAGTCTGCATGTGCAACCAAACCCCTATATGTCAGTATAGACGACGAATTATCTACTCGACAACCGTAGTCTTCTGTAGTTATCATGTCGGAAAGCTAGGTTGATATCCCCAGCACGGATGCTTTCAGAGGTCCAGCACCCATTGTGAAGATGGATGGGTCGAATTACGAATTGTGGGCCATGCAGCTCATGAGCCTAATGAAGTCGATGGGTAAGAAACACATTATTACCGATGAAGAGCCGACAGAGAAGACATGGTTGTATGCCTCGTGGGAGGCTGACGTTGCATATGCTCAGGTTTGTTAATTTGGAACCTTGATTCCAGATATTGCAAACGACGTCTTGCATCAGTCCACTGCCAAAGAGATGTGGGACATTCTTGCTGCCACGTACTCTCAAGCCAAGAATGAGACAAAGATATTACAACTTCAGTTTGACATCTTCACTATAAAATAGAATGGTCGACCATTACATGCTCATTATACTGCCTTACGCAGGATGTTTGAGAAGCTTCATAGCCTCATGCCCCTGACCGCTACCCCATAACAATTGAAGACATACCGTAATGCTACAATGGTTGGAGTCTTCCTGGCTTCTCTTGACCCCCAGTATGAAGCTGCCTCGTTCAGATATTTGCTGACGCTACTATTCCTCCCATGGAGGAGGCTTTCCGAAGACTGAGCCGGATCAATATCTCCAATGCTATTCCAGTGCCAAATTCCTCTACTATGGCAACCTCTCGTGGAAGCGACAACTCCTCTCAATACCGTGGATGAGGATCACGTGATAGAGGTGGTCGTGGTCGTGGACCACCTTGTACCTATTGTCATAGATCTGGCCATTCAGATGATACATGCTACTTCAAGCTTAGTTCTCCAGCGTCTGCACACATAGAAAACCAGACTCAGCATTGTGCAGCTCCACCTACATCAGATCAATGATATGATGAGCTTGTGTCTCAACTCAGAGAACTCTTGCCCCCAGGAGGTACCCCTTCACCTACTACAGAGATCAGTTCAGACGTTGTTGCGAATGCAGAAGCCAATACCCCAGGTAATGTTCATGCCTCTACTCCCTTTCATGCCTCGGATATTTCAGAATGGATCATAGACTCTGGTGCCACACATCATTTGTGTGGATATAGGGATCAACTTACAGCCTACAGACATGTCTCTCCAGGAAGGACTGTGGTTATTGTAGATGGGACACATTCCCCAATAACAGGACAGAGGGAGATCACCTTGACACCCTCTATGCAGTTGCATAATGTGTTGCATCCTCCTGAATTCTCGATGAATTTATTGTCTATTAGTCAAATTACTAGAGATTTAAATTGTAAAGCAATATTTAATCCATCTTCGCTTGTTTTTCAGGACATTCTTACGGGACAGGTAATTGGTTGTGGCCGTGAGTGGGGTGGGCTTTATCAACTGATTCAAACACCTTATGCTGGCCTATCTTCCCATTCCACTGGACCAATCTCTCCTTTTCTTTGGCATCTGCCCTTCGGCCATCTCCTGCTTCAGAAACTTCGTCAAGCCCTTCCTCAGACTTCTTCCCGTTCCTTGTTCAACTGTAAGGCAAGTCAGTTAGGGAAGCATCATCATTCTGTCTTCCCTCGTAATCAGAATCGAAGCAGTAACTCTCCTTTTGAGTTTTTCATGTCGACATATGGGGTTCAAGTCGTGTTCCCGATCATCAGGGACACATGTTCTATTTAATTGCTGTGGATGATTTTAGTCGTCTGTCATGAGTTTTTTTGTTAAAGAATAAATCAGAAGCAGGAAATGTGATCATCAATTTCATTAAAGAAGTGCAGATGTTTTTTCAACCTCCGTTAAGATCGTAAGGATTCACAATGCTTTGGATTTCTGTGCTCATGTGCTCTCTCATTTCTTGTCATCTCATGGTATACTCCATCAAACATTATGTGCTTATACGTCTCAACAAAACGATGTGGCAAAAAGAAAAAGTTGTCACCTTCTAAATGTAACCCGCACTCTTCTGATCCAAATTTGTGTAACACATTCTTTCTGGGGTGATGCGATTCTCACAGCTTGTTACCTCATTAACCGTATGCCTTCCTTGGTGCTTGGGGAGAAGGTCCCTTTTTCGCTTGTTTTTCCTGACAAGGATTTGTTTTCTCTTATCCCTCGTGTTTTTGGATCTGTTGCGTTTGTTCACATGTTGTCACTAGGGAGTGACAAACTCTCTCCCAGGGCGGTCAAATGTGCCTTCGTATGGTATTCCATAACCCAAAAGGGTTATCGGTTGTATGATCCGCTACACAAGAAACATTATGTTAGTGTCGATGTCACATTTTGAGTCCGTCATGTATTTCTCTCCTACAAGTGACAGGTTGACAACTTCAGATTCAGATAATGAGGTCTACGTTCCACCACCACGACCCATACGCCAACCACCATCATCACCATCTCCACTACCACTACCTCCATTACAGTCATCACCTCCACTTCCTTCGCTTATTTTGGTTCCACTGCTACCACATCATTACAATCGAAGGCTTGTTCCTGTTCATGCCCATGGTCCGTCATCAAGCATGCCCCATGTTTATTCTGAAACAATGATAGTAATGATGGAACTAATATTATTTCTCAACAGGAGATACCTCAGGAGGTTGATGACCAGGTTGGAGGCAATGATGATGATCTTGATTTACCTATTGCTATTAGAAAACATAAGCGCTATTGTGCCTCATATCTGATTGCCTCTCATGTCACCTTTGATTGTCTGACGGGTGATTTCAGACGGTTCATTACAACTCTATCCACCGTGGTCATACCCCGGACCTACTAAGAGGCCCTGAATGATAGCAGGTGGTGTTTGGCTATGGAGGAGGAGATGGTGGCTCGTCAATCTCGAGGTACATGGAGTTTGATCCCGGCTCCCACTAGGGCGTTTGTTGTGAGTTGCAAATGGGTGTTCACAGTGAAGCAGAATGCGGATGGCAGTATTGATCGATATAAGGCTCCTTTTGTTACTCGTGGCTTTACTCAGACATATGGGTGGATTATCTTGATACATTCTCACCAGTTGCTTGTCATTCTACCTTGTTGATTTTGTTATCAGTGGTTGTGATTAACGATTGGCCCCTACTTCAGCTTGATGTCAAGAATACATTTTTATATGGTGATCTTCAGGAGGAAGTTTACATGCAACAACCACTAGAGTTTGCTAATGAGGGGGAGTGTGCACAGGTGTGTAAACTTCACAAGGCTATTTATGGCCTTAAGCAGAGCCCGAGAGCATGGTTCCAGAAGCTCTTAGATTTGTTCGAGAAGTAGGGGCTCAAACGATCGAATGCAGATCATTCCCTATTCATACAAAGAACCTCCAGAGGTACGGTTGCTATTATGGTGTATGTGGATGATATTCCTATTCATACAAAGAACCTCCAGAGGTACGGTTGCTATTATGGTGTATGTGGATGATATTCTTATTACAAGAGATGACATACAAGGAATCAAGAGGGCAAAAGAATTTCTGGGTCGTGAATTTGTCACCAAGGATCTTGGAGCTCTTAAATACTTTCTGGGACCGGAATTTGCCAGAAATCGGCAAGGGCTTGTGATGACTCAGAGGAAATATGTCACTGATTTGCTAAGTGACACAGGAATGTTTGGATGTTGACATGCCACCACACCCATGGATCCAAGCATGAAACTATACGATGATGATACCGATGAGGTTGATAGGAGGAGACACAGAGAGATGGTAGGAAAGCTTCTTTATGTTACCATTACCAGACCCGATATTTCATTTGCTGTTAGTCGGGTGAGCCAGTTCATGAAGCAACCGCATCAGGTCCATATGGATGCTATACAGATGATACTCAGGTATCTTAAATCATCTCCAGGTGCAGGTCTACTGTTTAGAAGAAGCAAGGAGGTCACTATCTCAGCATGCGTAGATGCAGATTATGCAAGGTGTCCAAAGGATAGGAAGTCTACCACTGAATTTGCTGTGTATGTTGGAGATTCTCTTGTCTCATGGAGAAGCAAGAAGCAAATCGTTGTAGCCGGATCTAGTGTTGAGTCTGAATATAGGGCTATGGTCCAAGTTAGTACAGAAATGATGCGGGTTAGAGCTGTTCTCACAGATCTATGTATAGAGGTTCCCATTCCTATGACACTGAAATATGACAATCAAGTTGCTATATTTATTGCAAATAATCCAACATTTCATGAACACCAATCACATCGAGGTTGATTGCCACTATATACGTGACATGATTCAGAAGGATTTTATTTCCAGATCTCATGCCAGTTGGGAAGACAAGTCGTCTTTTTGGAGCTCAATTGGAGGAGGGTGGTCAGGCTCCGAGGAAGGGAGAATTAAAATTTGTGTAATCGTGTGGGCGTTGTGGTTGGCTGGAAATGATTTAATTTTTAGGGGAAGGAGGTTTTATGTTGAGAATGCCTTGGGGCACGCCTCTGTCAGTTGTGGCGGATGTACTTTTTTTTCGTTATATATATATATTTTTGGATAGATCTCTAAAGGAGATCTATCCCACCGTTCTCTAAAAAAAAGCTTAGGGGACCAGACTGCAGATATATTTACCAAAGCCTTAGTACCTTTTCAGAAGTGCTCGTCCAAGCTGAGCATGATCGACATCTATGCTCCATCTTGAGGGGGGAGTGTAGAGATATATTTATTTCATATGTCTCGTATTGTTTCTTGATTCCCTTTACTTATGTACGACTTATGTAATTTACCCATAGGCTACTCTCCTATATAAGAGAGCTTAGGGTTCTTGGAATAAACAACTATTCATCTTTTTCCCTACATTTAGATCACTGAAATTGTAACGATACCTTATTTCTTTTTCCGTGATTTCAATAAAATATCACCAAAGTATCAACAAAATTTAATCGAAATTGCATGTCATTTCGGCGAAACAACAAAAATAAGGGAATCTACCCTTCGCTTTCATTGAAATTTGCATATGTTAATGAATTTTCACGTATTTATTCTTTGATGTTGAGTTGTTAGAGTGCTTTATGTTATTTGAAGAAGTTTCTTCAGTTAGTTTCTAAATTTTAGATCTAAATCCAAATTAAGTCAGCCACAAGATTTAAGAGTTAAATTCAAGTATTTAATTGAAGATTTTTTATTTTTTCTTTAATTTAATATATGTGTGTGTTTTGATTAGTAGTTATTATATGTCATCTCATTCTTATTGACAAGGTGATTATCACGACTTTTGCTTCCAAATTAGCATTTGATTCTAATTGTAGGCAACACGTTACTCTCCATGTCAACATGTGTGATGATTATGATAATAATATTACTTCAAAACTTATATTACAATTCTATTTTATAAATAATTGTGCATTTCTATTTTATTTATTGACTTAGGAATACTAAAAACCTTAATATTTGGGAAAAAGTCTGATTTAGAAATATTTCTAAGATTTTCGACGATTTCACCAAAATTCTTCGAAATTTCTCTTTCCTGAAATGTACAAATGAAACCGAAATCTGAGATTTAAGGCTTTTCTTTCTTATGGCTTCTCTCTATTAAAGGAGTACGTACGATTGTGTGAGGATTTGGTTGTTAGCTACCTTCAAAATCTTGTGATTGTAAGTATTTGCATACTATTAGGTTTGGATATAGATTGTGCTTGTGAATGTTATGCATTTACTTTGTGTTAATTGATTTGTTTGTCTTGTATAGTATATATTTCATGATCATAAGCTATACAATGCATCTATTTGACGTACATGTTACAACGATTTCTGTTTGTGAGTGTATGTGGGTGCCTTATTTTATTCCTAAAAGTAAATATTTCTCTATGTTGAAAGTATTTTAGTTTGATACAAGTTCTAACCTATCATTTCAATATTTAATTTCTTAAATAAGATATCATTTTGCTTGTATTCTTTGTTGGCCTATGTTTTTCTCTGTTATTATTGCACATATCACCATTATCTTCATATTCAAGAGGTGAAACTAACGACTTCTAACTATTCCAAATCTGATTTTGATTTTGAGCAGTATACTACTTTTTTTTACTGTTGGAGTGATTGGATGGAAATTTAATGTAACATATCATGTTAATATTTTATTTTAGCAAAAAACTGTGTATTTCTATCTCATTTATTGAGTTCAAGAATATTAGAAATCTTATTTTAGAAAAAAATGAGATTTCAAGTAATTTCTTCAATTTCCAGCCATTTCACCGATATTCCACCAAAATTCTACTGAATTTCTCTTTCCAGGTTGATTGAAACAAAATCGAAATTCGACATTTAAGGCCTTGCATAGTCGAAGCAGGTCACTGATATATAAGCTCATTCACTTAGATATTTCGAGTTTGAGTCATGTTCTTATTCACTAGGGACGTTTTTTTCTTCTTGTTGTAGATGATTGTTCTATACTTTTTTGGGTCTTTTTGTTAAAGAATAAGTCGGAGACTAGGTCTGTCATTAAAACCTTTATTAATGAAATAAAGAACATTTTCTCTACCACTGTCAAGTATTTGTGATCTGGCAATGCCTTAGAATTCTGCAATCTATGGTTATCCAAGTTCCTCGGGTCTCTTGCATTGTACATCGGAACTCGAAGGTTGTTGTCGAATGAAAATACCGTCATTTACTTGATGTGACCTGAACCCTTTTGATTCAGAGTCGTGCTCCTCACTCTTACTAGGGTGATCACCGTTATCACCCTGTTGTAAAAGTCGACCGACTGGGCTGACTAGTCGGTCCGACTAGTCGAGCCGAGGTGTAGCCGACTTGACTAGGGCTAGTCGGTCATTAGTTGGTCTGCTTGACTAATCGATCCGACTAGTCAACCTAGTCGGCTGACTACTCAGTCGACTTTTAATAGTTTTTTTATTTTTTTACTTTTTCAAAAGCAGACTTATTCTAATATTCTTAATGTTATATTTAAAGTCAATTACTTCTTTTATTTCATTATGTATAAAAATGATTTATATATTTAAAATAATTACAAAAATTCAAAATCGACTAATGGATGAGTAAATATGATTAGTCGTCCAACTGTCGTTTAATCCTCAGTCGGTGATCATTGCCAACTGAGTACCGATTACCGATTTCTGCAACCTTGGAGGTGATGCGGTCCTCACAACTTGCTACTTGGTGAACCGCGTGCCTTCTTCTGTCGTAGAAGAAAAGGTTCCTTTCTTGAATGTGTATCTTGAGAAGGACCTTCTCTCCCTTACATTCCAAGTGTTTGGTTCTGTGGTCTTTGTTCACAATCTGATGCTTGATTGTGACTTGCTCTCCCCTAGAGTTGTCAAGTATGTCTTTGTTGATTACTCTCATACCCAAAAGGGATACCGTTGTTTCGATCTGCTTCGACAAAAATACTTTGTCAGTGTTGATGTCACATTCTTTGAGTTAGTTATGTATTTCTCTTCTACATGTGACATGTTGACTCCATCTGACACAAGTGAGGAGGTATACATGCCTCCTACGGCTGCACCACCTACAATGCCTCTACCACCTCCAATACATACATATGCTTCTGCGACCGCACTTAGACTGCCACCAGTTCCTTTACTCAGTTTCTGCCACATGCATTTACTCGCAGGTCTCATACTATTCCCCCTACTCATGGACCTTCCCCATTATCCAACAAACCACAGTTATGTAATGAGCACATTGTTCTACTGATGGCACTACTGAGTTGTCTATGCTGAAGGATTCTTTGTAGTATGAGCATGTACCCTCTAAGGAGGGTAGTTTACTGGTTCAGGAGGTAGCATATGATCTTGATGTGCCTATTGCTCTGCGAAAGCAGAGACGTACTTGTGCTACATGTCCTTTGCAGCTCAGTTCTCCTTGAGAAGAATCTCATATGACTTCGGGAGACTCGTCATATCACTATCAACCATGGAGATACCGCAAGCATATTAGGAGACCATACATGAAATTCAGTGGCATCTTGCCATGGAGGAGGAGATGGTCACGCTTCAGTCACATGGCACTTGGAACATTGTTACAGAGCATCTATTGTTGGATGCAAGTGGGTGTTCATGGTGAAGCACCGAGCAGATGACGGTGTAGATCATTACAAGGCGAGACTTGTGGCACGTAGGTTCACTCAGATATATAGGGTGGATAATTGGGATATCTTCTCTCTAGTGGCTAGGCATTCTACTCGGTGTATACTTCTTTATGTTGCAACGATACGGGATTGGCATTTCTACCAGTTAGATGTGAAGAATGCTTTTCTATATGATGACCTACAGGAGGATGTCTACATGCAACAACCACCTGGGTTCGCTGTTGAGAGAGAGTATCAGAACTCAGAAGGTTTGCAACTTCACAAGACGATCTATGGCCTTAAGCATAGTCTAAGAACATGGTTCCAGAAGCTCTCATACTTAATAGAGCAACATGGGTTTGTGAGGTCGACCATCGATCATTCACTTTTTGTTCAGAAGGCTCATAGAGGTACAATTATCATACTTATTTGCATTGATGATATCATTGTTACAAGGGATGATGAGCATGGCATCCGGGCTGCCAAGGATTTCCTAGGTCAGCAGTTTGTGAAAGGATCTTGGCAGTCTACACTGCTTCCTTGGACTAGAATTTGCCAGGAACCAATAAGGTCTTGTGATGACCCAGAGGAAGTATGTTATAGATCTTCTCGCTGAGACAGATATGGTTGGCTGTAGGCCTGCCACTATTCCCATGAATCCGAGCATGAAGCTGTATGATGTTGACATTACGGAGTTAGACAAGAGGAGATACACGAACCTTGTAGGGAAGCTCGTATATGTGACCATCATCAGGCCGGATATATCCTTTGTATTAAGCAAACTGAATCGGTTCATGGAACAACCTAGACAGACACGTATGGATGCATTCCATATGATTTTGCAGTATCTGAAGGCCTCACCCGACGCTATCTTCTATTCAGTAGAGGTACATTCCTTGTTGTCACAACTTGTGCATATGCAGAATATGGGGGATGTCCCAAGGATAGAAAGTCTACCTCTGATTTTGCAGTGTTCATAAGGAGTTCCTTGTTGTCATGGAAGAGCAAGAGCGGACAAGGGTTGCCAGATTCATTGCATAATCAGAATACATGGTCATGACACATGGAGTATAGAGATGATGTGGGTCAGATATTTTCTTACTAACATAATAGTTGAGGTGCCCCTTCCCATGCACCTCCAATGCGACAATCATGCTGCTCTCTTCATAGCCAACAATCCAACCTTCCACAAGAGGACCAAGTATATCGATGTAGATTGTCACTACACTCGAGACATGATACATAAGGGTCTCATCTCCACCACTCATTTTAGTTCAGGAGGTCTTACAACATATGTACTTATCAAGCCCTTAGCCTAAGGGCCTTACCAGAGATGTTCCAAGCTGAGCATGATCGATATCTGCGCTCCAGCTTGTGGGGGGTGTTAAAATATTAGTTATTTTTGTGTCTTTTATGTATTATCGATTCTCCTTGTCTTCTCTATGTAATTTGCTCGAGTACTCTCCTATATGAGAGGATTTCATGAATAAGCAAGTCATTATATTTCCTCAACATACATGTGTCCAGGATTTCTAGTTATAAAATCTCATAATTCTGCTGACATTTTTTGCCGGATAGTGCTAGCTTGCAAGACAATCTCCATGGCCAGCATAGCAAATCTTAATGTGCAAAAAAATACAGCCTTCCGTAGTAACTTAATAAAGTATTTCTGTTTTCTCCCGGGCTTTCTCTTAACTTAATAGGGGTTCCGAAGAGGAGCTCACATCTTAGTTAAGTAACTAAAAACATTGTGTATTTAAAATAGAAGAAAATCATAGGCTTGGCATGATGGTTTTTTTATTTTTGTACTTGTGTCGGTTATGCAGCGTGAGAAATGAACCACTTAAACAATGCCTCCTACTACATTCTAGGCCCATGAAGAATCCAAGGAGTTATATTAGTGCCAATTTGAACATATTAGATACATCCAGCAGTATAAATAATTGGGTAATTTACAGATCGGGTCCCCATCTATAGACCCGATCTCAATCTAGGTCCTAATCTTTTATTTGTAACAATTAAGGTCCTAGCCCCGTTTGTGGAAATGGCTGAGGTTACTGCCGTTAAAATATGAAATTGCCTTGACATAATTACCCCTAAAAGGCGTGGAACCCATCACGTCACTCCATCTTTCTCTCTTCCTCCATTGTTGTTTCTTCTCTCCATTATCTTCTCCTCGCATCTTCCGTCAACACCCAAATCTTCCAGTGTAGACCATCACGCCACGCCACGCCACTCCATCTTCCTCATCTAGCGCTTCCTCTTCTCACGTAGTCCTATCTATCACCGTCCACATGTGGTGGCCAGAGTAGCTGCTTCTCCGCCCACTTCAAGCAGCACACACACCCTCTTCCCGTGACCCTCCATCTAATCTAACACCTAGCAAACCATTGGTTGAGGAAACTCCCCCTTGAGCGGCTACCCACTAATCTGCAGGCATACTTCAAGCAGAGAATGAAGTGGCTAAGGAGTTCTTCTACTTGTGCTGATCCAAGAAGCGTGGGGACCCTCCTTTTCAACCGCAAGCAGCAAACTAGTATCATGAGTAACTAGGTTCATAGCCTCATCATCGAAGGGTAGCCACACGGAAGTCCGAGGTGGTCTGCCACTTCTCGTCTGCTCTGTGGTCCTAGACCCCTCCCCTCGTTACCGCCAGTAGCTGGACGAATAGGAGGAGGAAGGAGAACTCTGTTGAATCGTAGATCTCCGAGATATCTCCCTCGCATTCAGCTATATCGTCTGAGGTTCGTGAAGCACGGCTGGAAGATGCCCCCCTTCACACAAGAAGCCATGTTCCATCTCAACAGGGGAGGGTCGACCCACCATCACTCCCTCACGCCCGTTTGCCTGAGAACGTGCTCCTCCGCTGGAGCCTCCTTATACTCTCCAGTTGCCAATCGAATAAGGGGAGGAAAAGGTAGGTGGTTCCATTCCAGAACCCATCTCACCACCACCACACCGAACCCCCCTTGTGAATCCCTCCGCCTGCAGCAGAGAAGGGGCTTTGTGCTCCCGTTGAAGCCCATTCACTTGAGAGTTAACCAATCTCTACATCTCGAAAATATGTGGGCTTCATGGCGGCGTTGGTCCTGATCAATTGTCATTTGCTCGCCAAGGAGGAGAACAAGGTCTTTGAAGGGGGAGAGAGGGAGGTCAGATGTGGGCCCATGGATTCAAACGGGGTAGCAAGGGAATGGGGAATTGAATTAAATTTTTAAGGGTAATAATGTCCAGTCAATTTCATCTTTTAACGGCAATGATTTCTACCGTTTCCACAAACGGGGCTAGGACCTTAATTATTACAAATAAAAGATTAGGACCCAGATTGAGATCGGGTCTATAGATGGGGACCCGATCTGTCAATTACCCTAAATAATTAGGATATGCTTTGGCACTCTTTTCGAATATGTTGAAAAAAACTGATCGAATTATTTTTTTACCTACTTTTGATCTTTGTCTAGGTGGTATTCACAAATGAGGGTAAAGTGATCGGGTTCCAACCAACAAACCGTGTGGGTGTCAATTACTGGGCTGTCAACCCCTTCGCAAAGCTTCTTTATCGCGGGAGGAAACTTTCACCTGGTGAGCCTCTTTTACACCTGCAATATAGAAAATGCAGAAAAATAAAGCTTATATTTGCGCTTTCTTCTTGATCTTTATTAATTGTTGGCAAATCCGTCGGGGTTCCTGTCAGGTCTTCTTGAGCCAAGGCTTAAGATTCCTCGACCGGAGAAGATTATCCTTGTTGAGCTTCTGCTGTCGGTCAATCCGAAGTCATGGTTTGCCTTGGCACGCCAATTCGAAGTGTGAATGTGGCAAACGTGATGTATGAGATACCATATGCACACTGTTTCTTTAGCATGCCAGATATACATAGGGGGGCAGTCATATCTCCCTTGTGCATCTTGGTACGGTGGAACAGCTACTGCTAACACAATCTCTATGTAGCAATTGATGATGTGAAGATTTGAAAGCCTCTTATGATGGTGGTGCCTTGTTTTAGATGTTCAGAAGATATGGAATGCAGCCTTTCAGAAGATGTTGAATACATGCAGCTAGCTTTCCAAGTGTGGAATATCAGATGCATGTCTTTTGACTATCTTATGCATATTTACGAGGTGATATGATGGTAGGGATGTAGAGTTCCTATACTAGTTTTAGACTTTTTTGACGTTAGGGAAAACCGGAGAGTAACAATTCTAGTTGTAGAGTTTTTTTGATATCCATAAGCACCATGTACATGTTAGAAGGAATTTGACATTTGTTTTAGTTTTTATTTTAATGCGACAGTTGGGAAAAGAATGAAAAGTTGAAACTTTTAATTCTGTCTTTCTTTCCTTGAGTACTCACTCTAGGCCTCGGTTGTTGTGTAGGAATAGAGTGGAGAATGGAATCATTACTCCTATGTCGATTCCATTCCTTTGTTGAATCATATAGCCCCGTTTGTTTGATTAGAAAGGAATTGCAATGGAATGGAATCAAGACAAGAATGGAATTAACAATGGAATGGAAAGGAAAAAGTTTTTCCATTCCATTGTTTGGATCATATTAGGAATGAGAAATTTTATTATGAGACATGTTCCTTTCTTATATTTGGAAAAGGAAAAGAATAGAAAGAAAATAACATTCTTTTTCGTTAAGTAGAAAAAATAATTGTTATTCTCAAACTTATTTTTTCATATAATCGATATATTTCATATAAAAAAAATCAATAGTCAAATTTAAATGGAAAGTAACTTGATTTTTTCATAAAATTGATATATTTGATATATCCATATCCGTATCAGCTACAATATTTTATTACCATATCTATATCCATATTCTAAAGAAATTAAAAATGTTATGAGTATCTGTATTTGAAAAAAAAATAAAAACACATATCCATGTTTGTACAAGTATTCACTAAAATATAACTCGTGTCCATATACTAAAAAACTAAATATGGTATTTGTATCAATATTTATAACTACAAAAAAAATAAAATTCATTTACATGTCCTGCTTCCGTAAAAAAACATTATCCACGTCCATATATGTATCCGTAGAAAAATTAAAATCCATATCCGTATATATATCTGCTAAAATATAATCAGTATTCATATCTTAGAAAAAAAATGAACATTGCATCTGTTTCCATATCCATATTAGAAAAAAATCATATATCCATGTCCATATCCATATGTGAAAAAACACATATCTGTGTTTGTATCCATATCCGTAAACTAATCATATCTAATATATTTTTTCAATTGATATATTTAATATATATGTATTCGTATCCGTTGGAATATCTTGTAACCATATTTGTATCCATATCCGAAAAAATAATCTGTATCTATACATGTATTCGCAAAAAATATCACATATCCATGTCAGTATCCATATATGCATATATTTGTAATTTATCCAACCTTTTGCATCCATATGTTTGTATCCATGTCAGTATCGATATATCCATGTTAAAAAAATCATATCCATGTCGGTGTCTAAGAAATATCCAAAAAAAGAAAAATACATATCCATGTCGATAACCATATATTTGTAACAATGATATATTAACTAAAAAATATTGAAGAAGAACACATTCATTAGCATCGGTAAGGAATGGAATCGCAATTCCTAGGGGGTACCAAGGAATGGCAATTCCCATGAATGAGGGATTCGGGTTTCCGTTGTAATCGTTATTCCTACATAAAGTTAATCTAACAAACAAAGGAATGGAATCGAAAGAGAAATAATGATTCCATTCCTTCCTCAATTCCAGCATAACAAACGGGGCCTTAAGGCAGGAATAACAAAGAAACCAGATTCCCTCATATTTGAGAATTGCCATTCCTAGGTACCCCCAAGAATTGGGATTCCATTCCTTACAAACGCTAATGAATGTATTCTTGTTCAACTTTTAATTAATATATCATTGTTACAAATATATGATTATCGATATGGATGTCTTTTTATGATTTTTTTGACACTAATTTGGTATGATTTTTTTGATATGGATATATGGACACTGACATGGATACAAATATATGGATGCAAAAGGTCGGATACGTTACAAATATATGCATATATGGATACTAACATGGATATGTGACTTTTTTGTGGATACAAATATGATATTGTTCAATATTTTTGGATACGGATACAAATATGGTTACAAGATATTCAAGCAGATATGAATACACATAAATATTAAATATATCTATTACATGTATAAAATATATTAGATTGAAATTTTTACAGATACAGATATGAGCACAGATATGTTTGTTTGTTTTTTTTGATATAGATATGGACATGGATATGTGATATGGATATGGATATAGATACAGATGTAATTTTTGATTTATTGTAAGATATGGATATTAATTATATTCTAAGGAATACATATACAGACATGGATATGAGTTTTAACTTTTTTGTGGATACAAATATGGACATGGATGAGGAGTTTTTTGTAGAAATGGATATAGATATGGAAATGTGTTTTTTATTTTTTTTGCAGCTATAGACATGGATACGAATACCATCTTTAATTTTTTTAGGATACTGGTATAGATTACATTTTAGTGGATACGTATACGGAAATGGATATGTATTTTTATTTTTTTTGCTAATACGGATACCCATACCAATATCAGTTTTTTTATGATATAGATACATGGTAAAAAAATATTCTAGCGGATGTAGATATAGATATATTAAATGTATCAATTGTATGAAAAATAAAGTAGTTTCTATTTATATTTGACTATTTATTCCTTATACGAAATATATCAATTATATGGAAAAAATAAATTGGAAGATATCGATTATTTTTTCTACTTGGGAAATATATCAAAAGAAAGTTATTTTCTTTTTATTCTTTTCTCTTTCCAAACATAAAAAGGGATTGTGTCTCATAATAATGTTTCAATTCCTAATGTAAACCAAACAATGGAATGGAAAAACTTATTCCTTTTCATTCCTTAGTTAATTTCATTATTGTCTTGATTCCATTCCACATCATAGGTGGCCATGTTTAAAAAAAGTAGATTAGATTGCACCAAAGTCCATGAACTAACTCAATTTCGAAATCGTAATTGAACTTTGAAATGAAACAACGACGTAGGTTTGAAATACAATGAATGACTAAAAATCAAGCACCCCATTATTACTTTTCAAAAGGTTAGATATGGCATCAAAATTCGTGTATAGTAAAAAATAGCATACAAATTCTCATAAACCCCACCAATAATGCGGTATTATCCTTATCCTTAGAAATAAAATAAAATGAAATGTACATTAAATCAAGTTACAATGCCTATAACATACTTGATATTTTTCATGTAGTATGATTTTTAAATTATCAAAAATCTCAAATTATATATTGATTTTCGCAGGTTGATTCATTATACGAAATTCACATCAATCGACTATAAAATCGTATACTCTTTGCTACATTTCTCTATGATTTGAAGTTTATTTTTAAAAATAAATTTAAATTTCGAACCAATTAATTATCACAATTAAAAAGTAAGATTAGTAAGATTAGATTTTAAAATATACATTACTTTGATGAAAAAATTCATGCGAAATTATTAATATTTAGTAATGCAAGTAATATGTTATTTGTTTATACTCCTTAAAATGCGTGTCCATTGAGTAATATATAATGGTATAATATTTATTTATCAATATCACTATTGTATATTTAAGCCTCACAGTAAATAAAATGAATAATCCTACGAAAAATGTATAACTTTTTTGAGAAAAAAGCTATGAATATCGTATAACTTGAACTATGTTTGTAAGTACATCATAATTTATACCAACTCGATCATTGTCTAAGAATTCTATTGGATATAAAAGTGATTCTATCACAGCAAAAAACTGTAAGAGCATGAGAGTATTGATTCTGGATCACTAAATTATGTCTTCTCTCTCCTAGTTGAATCTAGTGGTCCAGAATCACTACTCTCTTGCTCTCACAGTTTTTTGCTCTCACAGGATCACTCCTCATATTGGATAAGCTTATTTTCAAGTATGTTTCGGATATTGGGAATCAATGAACATTTGACATGACACATCATAAAGTTTACAAGTTATTTTTAGATGTAATTGAAGGCAAAGCGGGAAGACTTTGTGAGACTCTTCTCGATAAACTAGTCGATTTTTCGAGACACTCCATCATTACCCTTCTCATTCATTACACCAATGCGGATTACCTCATGGTCTAATCAAACAACATATTTCTTCCAATATATGTATTACTAAAAGTCAAATTAGAGAAGAAGCTTGTCAAAAAAAATGTGTAAGAAAAAATGTGTACGGGAAATACTTCAAGAAGTTACTTAGGGGCATCATGTATTGATAAATAGAGCACCAAGTTAGTATAGATTAGGAATACGTGCATTCTAACCCATTTTAGTGGAGGGACAAACTATCTGTTTACACTCATTAGTTCGTAAGGGCTTTAATGCAGACTTTAATAGAGATCAAATGACCCATCATGTACCTTTATCCTTGGAAGCTCAAGTCGACGCCCGTTTGCTTATGTTTTATCGTACGTATCTTTTGTCTCCAGCTATTGTAGACCTCGTTTCCATACAAACTCAAGATAAACCCCGCATCAAAGTGCGGGTAATTTTGTCTAGTACTCGTACAAGGAGGCCAAAACCCTCGAAGAAAATTCAAAGGAAACACATCGCCTAGTACTTTATATCTAAGCATCTCCTTTTATCTTCACATCTTACTATCTCCTCTCTCCTTCATGGTGTAGCATCTCCATAATATATTTGATTGCAATCTCGAATCTAAGCATCTTACTTATAAGCAATCTCGAATCTAAGCATCTTACTTATATGATCACTCTATAAGTCTTCACACACACACTTTTGCATCTCCATTTTATAAAATCTTCGAAACCACTTCGTCGTATAAATTCAGGATCATAGCATTGCAGCACTCCTCTTACATTTCAATATAGGATTTTTTAGCATTATATATCACGCCATCAAAAGAAGTATAACATCTCTGTTTGTTTGCAATTAGCATCTAAGTTCTTATTTTAGTGTCTTATTTCATAAAATATCCTTATGTATATTTTAGTTTTGATCTCTTCACTTCTTCACAATTTTAAAATTCCCACGCTTTAGATCTTCGAATTTTAACATCTATTGTAGTTTGTTCACTCTCTCTATTTTGGACTGGGAGGTAGTTTGGCATATCTCGAGTTTTGTCACTTGTTTGGCATCTCTAATATTTCTATGGTTAAAGGTGTTCACTCACTCGTGCTAGAGCTTTGGACCTTAACTATGATGTGTGATGGAATGGCTTGGCGACATGTAAGACATCTTAGCATAGTCGGAGATGTGAGCAATTCCAAACAATGCTTAAATGTGATGCTCATGGATGTTTAAGTAATCGATCGTCATCATCGATAACATAGGTAGTGCTCCAATGTCATCAGATCCGGTGTCAGTGATGTTCGATAAGAACATCGAAGAAAGAAGTGGTCTTAATATATGACACAAAGAGGATGGCTAACTGCTTAATCCTTTCTAAACATGTTGGCGATACAACGTTCATAAAAACCACAAGCTCTAAGAATTGCCCCGTCATGGTCATTTTTAAGATGATGCTGACATATCGAATGATGCGTGGCATGCATAAGCATAATGCAAAATCCATATTGGATCATATGTTGTGTGGGTAACTGCGATCGAGGATCGTGTGAGATAGATGATAGTCATGTAAGTGCTTCTAGCATACGATTTAGTTCAAGGAATTGATCATATCCCTTCCCTCTCTTTTGTTCATTACCACTAAAATAAAAGAAGAAGAAAGTGGATGTTGTGTAAGTAGAAAGAAAAAGAAAGGAGAAGTTATATATGAAAAAGGATCTATGAGACTGCATTAACACCTCCAATATCATTTTGAGCTAGGAGGAAGAAGGAAGCTATGTTGATTTCCAATATTTATGCATATTTCTACATTTATAATATCCATGTAGGTTTGTATATTACATTGTTTTGCAAATATAAGCACAAAATAATTCAATATATTTTTAGATCTAAATATTCATTTCTATTATTTTATTTGGTTTTGTAGTTTTAGGTTGGTTTGCTTGTTTTATTTACTTAATGTTTTTATGGATTGAGTGATTTGGTTAGAGAATTGTGATTAATTTTATATATCATTTTTATATAAATCTGATTTTTAGGAATGTCTTTGTTTTCGTATAACACGGACTTTGTTTGTAGGATTGCGTTCAAGTTTGTACATAGATTTGAACATTATATATAGGATTGTGTTTGCTTTTGTGTTTTTAGATTGATTTGCTTTTGAAAACTATAATTTGGGGTTGTATTTTAATGTTCTAAAATACTGTGATATTTGTGACTAAATTTGATTTTTTTTTAAAAAAATTGATTTTTCATTTATTTATACTAGATCAATGGAAGAAATAACAAATTCATATATGCCAACAATTCTAAAACATTCACTTGAGAACCACCAAGTTGTTCTCTAATGGTTAGCAATAAATAACCATTTAATATTGACATGCAATGCAAGAAGAGATGTTGGATGGCCACGATGAACCATCTTTAAGTTAAGAATTTAACACAAAAGGGGATGTTTTTAATTCGTGCATTATATTTACATCGAAAAATGGTTTCGACGCGAAACAATATTATGGAAATAAAGATAAAACTACGTTCACCATCATATTCGCTAAATATGCGTTCGAATGAGGACTTGTATGAATTCGACAAAGAACTAAACTTGTAATGCATGCACTGCTTATATAAATATAAGCAAGGATAGAAAATCTAGTACATTGTACTCGAACTAAAAAATGAACAAACATTGCGTCCATTTAAAGAAATGTGTTCATATGTAAATGTCACAGATACAAATCTTGGAAATGCAAGCAATGCACATAGAGATCTATATGAAGGGTTCATGTGATCTTGTCAGAAAATTATCTATAGAGTTCATCATTTTGGATATACCAAAATAGATCACAAGAAGCATTTAAGAATAAGATGTTAGAAACATATGGAGTCATGAGAGCTTAGTTTCTATTGGCATATTTTAAATATAAACAAAGAAGAAATATGTATTTTCATTGTGTACTACAACTTTATTATGAATTTCTATTGTTTTGGGCAGATTCACTGATGTATAAGGACTACTCTTTTGGTGATGTTATATGATTCAAAACGACCTTCAACACTAATGGGTAGTACTTGAGGCCCTTTGAAATATTTATCGAGTTCATCACCACCTTCACATGTTTGTATTCAATGTTGTCTTATTATATGGTGAGATTAGTGATTATATTTGAATGTTTATCCCAGACATTTATTAAGGATCACTTTGAAAAGTACTCAAAAATCATGTTTATGGAATGAAGATGCTGCTATATGTAGTGTCATTGGAATTAGCTTCTACATACTCATTATTTGTTATTCTCCTATCATATAATGCAGAATGCAAGACCAAGAACTTGGATGATTTGATTAGGGGTTTGGTTTTCCATCCTTCTTCTCTCAAATATTTAAAAAAAAGGTTGATGTTGACCTTTGATTCTATGGACAATCGCGAACACTAAATTCGACTCCCTTGAACTTCTCATGCATTCTACTTGCGCTTCGACCTTCTGATCATGTCACTATTTAATTTGATCTCATTTTTCAAATATCTGGTAAATTAAGTGTATGCATGAGTCGATGACAAAACCCCTTGTATGGAAAAGGGGGATGAGATGCAAAGCATATATGGCTTACATGCTAATTTTTTGTTATTAGGAAAATAGAAAATTCACCATAACTGAGCTAATCGATTATTACATAATATACTAGAATGTTAGATAGAGCTCAAAATTATTTAAATTATTTAGATAATCTGCTAAGGCCATATCTCCAACATCAATACAATTTCAATGATTTTTTTTCCATTTTGAGCATATCAATGCAGATAAATACTATAATGAACTTTAAGGAGAGTTGGAAGTAAGAAAATATTGTCTAAATCATGATGCCACTAGAACAAAATTGAGCTATAGTGATGATGGTTCTTTTAAAATCCGTCACTAAATTAGTCATCGTTAAATATAGTGACGGTATTATTCATTGCGAAATGAGTTTTCGTACTCAAAATTAGCTACGAATATCATATCTATCATTATATCATTAGCAACCGTCCATAGAGCAATGCTTATTCGTTGCTATTTTCAAAATGTCAACTAATCGTCGTTATTTTTTAGTTCAAAATTTAGCAACGATTAATTAGAAGTTTGAAAAATAACAGCGGATAAGCGTCGCTAGGTGGACCGTTGTTAATGATATAACAACATATACGATATTTGTCGTTAATTTTGAGTTCGAAAAATCATTTCGCAACGGATAATATCGTCCTTATATATTTAACAATAGCTAATTTAGTGACAGATTTCGAAAAATCCGTCACTATAGCTCAATTTTTGAAGTATGCCTAAGTTAATGACAATTCAAGCTGCCAAAACTTATACACCACATATATTTGAATTATTCCAAAATGAATTTGAAACTTTCTTCAGAATTTGAACTATGCGAAAACAAAAGCATTCCTAAAAAATCAGTCCAAAAAAGGTCATGTATCTAACAAAAAAGGAGGAAACAAAAGGAAAATAAAAAAGAAGGAAGAAGAGTTAGTTATAGAAGGTGTAATATACTTTGAATCTTAACCATCGGATCTAGGTTGATGAACCATGTATGCATCCTCTCTTGATCCGTACCATACTCCAGAGGAGAGGGGGGTCTAGGTGTTCTATTTGTATTTAGTATGGATCCGTTTGTTTTTCAGGGATCCGTATGTAAGGGAGTACTATAAAAACTCTTTAGGGTTAGGTCTCTATGTATCCTCGGTATTTTCTTTCGTTCTCCATACAATGAAAATCAATCGTCGTCGTCTAAGGATATAGCCCAATTACGTGTGAGTCTTATAAATATGTATGTTTGTATCTTACTTATTTGATCGTATTTGTGCGTGTTTGCTTCCACGATCCGCAACTGAAGGCTATAAACGTTCGTAGGAGGAAAATAACATATTAAATAGAAATCATCTAAGAATAAGAAAAACATGCGCCAAAGTCAAATGCATTTCATATCTCAAAAAATTGGAGGACAAAAATTCAATTATAATTTTTTTATATTAAATATGCGTTATTCATTTGAGTCTTTATTTTCGTGGATTCAATTATCTAATATATATTATAATAGCTATCTCTGCAATATTTGAAGACATCCATGTCTCAACTATAATTTAGAAGTATTACTCTTGCTTTTGTGTTTCTGAACAAATATTTGTTGGAATGTGTATTTTTGTGAAAACCTTTGTAAACCTTTGTATAAAAAAGTATTTTTGTATGGATTTTTTCATTATTGTATGTTTGCTAAAGTTCACGTGCAATGAACCACTGCTTGATAACCATGTTGGTCGTTGTATTTCTCTAAATGATAAATTTCTATGATGAAATTTTTTTGTATATGGGAAATGTGATGTTCTAGAGCATTTATTTATAATAATATGCATATATAAATAAAAAATTGACAAGCAAGAAGTTTTGTATCATGTCGACAAATTTTGTATGATCTAACGAACTTCATATAAAAATTTTGTATAATAAAACATGTTTCCGTTTTATGTTTGTATAAGCAAAGCAATATTTATCGGATTACCTTTGCTTTGAAGATTTTGGTAATGTATTTGTAAGAATGTGCATTTTTTGTATGAAAATTGATAAGCAAGAGGTTGTTTATGGTAGTGACAACTTTTGTATGATGGAATACACTTTTATATAACAATAATTATCTCTAATAAGTATGCTCAACCATGATAGCTTTATATAAGAGCACCAAGTCTTTGACTAATTTTGCATGAAGGTGTCAAGTTTTATATTTCAAAAAAAATGTATGCATTTTTTCATCAAATACATATACATAAATATATTGATCATCCATATTTACCGAGAGACATGCTTACACATCAAGCTCAAAATTCATATATGTTCGCAATTAACAAATAATATGACTAATTAATCTTAGTAATAGTTGTAGAAAATTAGCAAACATAGAGAAAATTACATGGAGGATTTGAAATTCATTTTTTGTTTTGATCTTTTTCATATATCCAATTGATATTTTTGTATCATATGATCAACAACTCTACTTGCTTGAATTTCATATGCATTTTACCTGTTAGAAACTTGAATACTGTAATGTGAAGATGGGTCAATGTCAGTTCTTAGAATCTTGTTGTGGAATATGTAACTTTCAAATCTTCCATGTTTGAATTCTTCAATCTTCATCATTTCAATCAAATCTCATTTTGCTCATCAAAACTAAAATTACAAGAATGTTTATTTTTTGTTGGAAACAAGTTAAAATAAGAAAACTAATTAATATATTGAAAAATAAAGCACATACATACCGAATTTTTAATTGACTTTTTATCTCCATAATGACTCTCCCTAACGTTGTAGGATTTGAAGAACTTCTCAACTATCATCAAATTATGCTTATAGGAATAAGCGAAGGTAGTAACCATGAAATAAAGATAGCATTTTTTATGGATTTAATGGAATAGCCTTTGGCCGCCTCACCTCATATTTCGGTATTTTTTTATTTTTTATTTGAAAATTACTGGCATGTATTTCCATCACTATATCCATCTAATATGTCATTTCAATGCTGTCAGAAATAGAGACTCATATGCCCTCCATCAAGAATAAGTCGATTACAGCAATTATAAGGTCATTAAAATTACATGTTCTGGATGGAGAGCATAGGAATCATTGTTTCTGACGAAACTATAATTACATATTAGATGGATATAGTGATGAAAATACATGACGGTATTTTACAAAAAAAATCACTGAAATATTGGACGGGAGCAGCGAGGACAACCCCTTTAAGGCTTTTTTATATCCTATCAATGAAAGGAATTCCCAAAAAGTAAAATATCATTGTGAGTAGCATTTGTTCACTACAAGAAACATTGGAAAATGGTGAGCACGCCTTGGCATGGACTTGGCGAGTGTGTGTTCTCGTTCGCGTTCGGACGAGCACCCAGACAACACATGTGCTCTCTTGCATCCTCGCCCACTTGAATTTCACGTGCCATCAATTGGCAAGTGGGGAAATATGGGCAAGCACTTGACCATCAATTGACGAGCGCTTACGTGTGCTTGCCCATGTCTACTAGACAAAACGATATTGGGCTCATTGTTCTTCATTCCATGCTGAAAACCACCCCAAAAACTCTACTCCGACAAACTTTGCCCCCCATCCCTTACCTCTATTTACCCTTATTTGGCTCATCAAGACATACTATCCCCTTCCGAATATATAGGATGTCTAGGGTTTACAATTTTTATTGGATTACAATATTATGCTTTGTCAAACAATAAGTTCATTAACTTATTGTTTGAGTATTAAATGATAAGATTGATATATATTAGATATTAGATTTGATTATGATGTACTAATCTATATGCAAATCAACATGCATGTAAGGTGAACGATGAAATGTCTAAACCATTACTATTAGAAAACATAATGTAATATATGCATATATTCATTATTGCACAAAAAAACAAAAATATACTAATTATAATAGACATATTTAGGATGTTTAAATATTAGTATGACGTATTATTATTAGAGATGAAAACGGATCGGATACGGATCGGATATGCCTATTTCCATATCCATATTCGCTTCATCTCTATCGAATACAAATACGGATACGGATATGATTCGGATATGCATTATGGAAACCATATCCGTAAAAATACAGATGCGAATCCCAATCGGATATTTATCAAATTCGAATACGGATCGAATAAAGATCTAATCCAAATATGAATTGAATAAAGAATGAAATCTCAATATGGATCCAATAAACATGGAATCCGAATACGAATTGAATAAAGACCACATACGAATATGAATTGTTTTTTTTATCAAAGTTCATAATGATTTTAAAAATAGCAATGAAATATAAATAAGATGCGTTATGACAAAAGAGAGTGTCGAGGTGACATCTATTCTTGATCGGAAGCAGAAAGGGGATAGGATTTCATAAGTTTTGTTAATGCTCATATCCAAAGAAATAAAAAATTATTAATATCATTAATATATTGTATTATATGATGTATAATACTAATACAATAGCATAAGGTTATAGCTTATATTATATTAACTAATATATAAAATAATATTAAATATTGTATTCGGATATCTGGATCCGAATCCGAATATTCAAGCCATTACCATATCCGTATCCGTATTCGGAAAATTTTTATAACCTATATCCATATCCGATCCATATTCGATTAATATTCGGATACGGATGTTCGTATCCGGTAATTTTTCGAATATGGTAAGCGGATATTCGGATATATCTGTATCCGTTTTCATCCCTAATTATTATGTGTATACCTTAGGTGCTTAATAGAGTTTTTAGTACACATATGTTGGTTTGTATGTGCGTGGTAATCAATATGCTCATGTGTAGTGTAGTGTGTGTACTACATGTAGATGATGTGATTATGTATGTATATTAGGTTTTCAGGTTTTATATATTACATTATTTTCTCATTAACGATATATGAGTTATGTCTTCCAAGTCTAACTTATAAAAGTTCTTCCTATTTGGTGAAAGAAGGTATTCAGTTTGTGTATAAGGATGTAGACATTGTACATTATGTAGAGTACACAATCAAATTCATTGTATGTATCATGCATATTGTGAATCTAATATGAATTCTTTATTCTTTCTTTATTTTAACGATACAATTGAATTTTCAGGCCCTCATAAAGGAGTCAGAGAATCATTCCAATCTTGCGATCAAAAATCTTATCTCTATGTCAACATGCTTTTGACGATTATCAAGACTTTCTTCAGTGGAAAGAAATATATGGTTAGTTATAGTCATTTTTATATCCATCCGCAAGGGTTCACAATTTAAACAAGCATGTGTAGTGCATCATTCTTGTTAAATACTTGACAATTAAATTGCATGCTACAAACTTCACATTGTTTCTTTATTATATAAACCATACATGATTATGTGTAAAGTTTTCAGGTTGTGGATGCATTACGCAATGGAGTATTAGCACTAGGAAAATAGCATGAGGTTCCCACAGAGTCCTCGTTATGTCGAGATTTATTGGGATCGAGCACTTCACTAAGAGGACGAGGTTAGTACGTTTAATGGTATTTGCTATTGTATCATCACTCACACTCCATCTTCATGTATGTTTACACGTGATTTTGCTAGATGATTTCTTGAGTACTGCATGTTCATAAATATGTTGTTACAACTTGTGTTATTTTCTTCGTCTCCATTATCTCATGTACACATTCTAATGTGTAAGCTCTCGCAATGTTTTTGCATTGTTTAAATGTTAAAGGTTGTGCATGAGTATATTTTTGGGAATGTTTCATATGTGGGAAAGTGTATGTGTGCATGCAAATATATATGGATGAACATATGTCTGTATGAGTGACTGCTTGTGTGGATGTACATGAGAGAGTATGTATTTGTGTGTAAGAATGTGTATGCATGGTTTGTCTGTAGAAGTATATTTGCATGAATATTTGCATATGCATGAAAGAGATAAATGTGTTTTTCTAAACGTGTGTATGAGATAGAGCATGTATATAAGTGTATAGGAATGTACGTGTGCAAGGTGGGTGGGTGTGGGTGTCTGTGACACAGAGAGAGAGAGAGAGAGCAAGTATATATGAATGGTTGTGAATATATGAAAGTAATGTGGGAATGTACGTATGTGAGAGCGAATGGGTATATGAGAGAGAGGGAGCGTGTGTGTGTATGTGTGTGTTTGAATGTGGATAAATATGTGTATGTTTGTGTATTATTGTGTAAGTTTGTATGTGTGTGAATGTGTTGTATTATGTGACGTGTATTACATTCTGCGTATGAGAGAGAGAGAGTGTGTGTGTGTGTGTGTTTCTGTGTGTGTAAAGTAAGTGTTTGTCTTAGGTTCATGTGTGTTTGTGTGTTAAAGTGTGCTTATGTGTATGCTAGTGTATGTTAGTATCTATTATATTTCAGAATGTGTATGCGAGAGAGAGAATGTGTGGGCGCGCGCGCTCGCACGCATGTTAGAGAGTGTGTAATGTCTGAGTGTAGTACATATCAGAGATAGTATAGTGTGTGTCAGGGATAGTTTTTGAGATTCTTGTGTTTGTGTGTTAATATGGTATTTGTGTGTATGTAAACTGGAAGGATCGGGTCTCCAACTTTGCATGTAATATGCTTGCATACGATACATGTTCGACAATGACTTTATAATAGGTCTACAAGTTCAGTGGGGCTCTAAAACCTTCACGAACCTAAAAAAATTTTCATCATGTTCTCAATGTGGGCGAGCATAGGTAGGGATGAAAACGGATACGGATATATCCGAATATCCGCATACTGTATTCGAAAAAATACCGGATACGGATATCCGTATCCGAATATTAATCGAATACGGGTCGGATATGGATATGGATTATAAAAATTTTCCGGATACGGATATGGATATGGTAATGGCTTGAATATCCGGATCCGGATCCGGATATCCGAATACAATATTTGATATTTTTATATATTAATTAATATAATATAAACCATAACCCCGTGTTATTATACCAGTATTACACATTATATAATACAATATGTTAATGATAATAATAAACTTCCATTTGTTTGGGGATGGACACGAACAAAAGTTATGAAGTCCTATCTTCTTTTTGCTTCCGGTCAAGAACACATGTCATCCTAATGCTCCCTTTTGTCACGATGCAACTTGTTTATATTTTATTGTCATTTTTTAAATTATTATGAACTTTGATAAAAATTCAATTCATATCCATATATGGTCTTTATTCGATCTGTATTCGGATTTCATGTTTAGTGGATCCATATTTTGATTTCACTCTTTATTCGATTCATATTTGGATTAGCTCTTTATTCGATCCGTATTTGGATCTGCTCTTTATTCGATCCGTATTCGAATTCGATATATATCCGATTCGGATTCGTATCCATATTTTTAGGGATATGATTTCCTTAATGCATATCCGAATCATATCTGTATCCGTATTCGTATTCGATAGAGTTGAAACAAATATGGATATGGAAATAGGCGTATCCGATCCGTATCCGATCCATTTTCATCCCAAAGCATAGGTGTTCTCTAGGGCATGGCCAAGTGCTCTCCCACTTGAGCCACTGGAGAACACGGGCAAGGATAAAGTGCTTGCCCATTATTGTGAGTGAGGACTTGGCGAGGGCACATGCTTGCCCACATTGCTAAGCATCTAGTTGTATACCGAGGATGACTTGGGAGACCACATGTGCTCGTTCCTTACACTTGGCGAGCTTTCGGCGAGGACGGAGTGAGGTACTCTGTGCTCGCCAATACACCTTTTTCTTGTATTAATTGGACCCAAAGAGAATTTATCCTGTAAAAAAATGATATATTATATCAACAAGTATATTGAAACAAAAAACATTCAGAATAACTATGTTTCTTTGAGCATAATATGACAAGAGTCCTCAGAGGTTTCTTCATGTTGTAGGTGAAGGATATGTTTAGATCCTTAAGCACATCACGGAAGCGTGAGGATCGCATCGTATGCAATCGTGAGCGACTAGTCGCACTAGTTGCTCGAGGCTGCGGAAATTAAAAAAATTATGTGATGAAACCACATGACCCAAGAATGCTTCTCAGATCGTTTCATCAAAACCACAAACAAGTAATAGGATTACCTCTTGAAGTGTGGTTGTGATCGAGTCTCTAAACGAAGAGACCTCCTATCTCAAGTTCGATCCGACGGAGGATACGCTTGCGAGGTTGTTGATGAAACACGTGCTCCTCGCAATCCATGTTGATGATCCAAGCGGTGAATCTCCTGATCTCGTCCCACGAGATCCGACATCTTTTTCATGAGTGAGGCGCATCGAAGGAGATAGATATCTATGAGCAAATAATCCGGCAGCATGACGACGATGCTGCGGCGATGGAGACTCTCTCTAGGACATCCATGGTGGACGGCCATATGAGAGAGAGAGGGCATGTAGAGAATGAGAGAGAGAGAGAGACTTATGTTCTCATTGTGTCGTTGTAACCAAGAAGAGCAAGGGGTGCCTCACCTTTTATAATATTTTAGGATCCATGGATCTCAATCCATGGACAACACAAATCCAATGGCTTACATTGATTTGTGTTTCTTTTAATGATCAAGATTTTATTGGTAAAAAATCAACAACAATTAATTTAATTTAGATTAAATATATATTGATAAATCAATATGATTTATTCTCAAATTAAATTAATAAAGCATGAAGATTTATGGAATGAAGATTGCCTCCTTCCATAATATGGGATTTGGTGGCAATCTCATGTAATCTCATGAGATTACATTATTCCATGAAAATCTCCAAGATTTAAAACAAAAATTGTTGTAAACTATTCTTTAAAAATAATTCACAATTATTTTGTGAATATTGCAATCTTGTCATTGGAAAAATGTGAATCACATTCACAACCCAAGATAAAATGTAAATTACATTTTCAATTAATTGTCCAATGTGAATCCAATGTGATTATCATGAATTAATTATCCATGAACTCTTTCAAGGACAATGCTTTTTCTCCGCAGATACTTGGAGGTAAGGACAGGGCAATTATATTGTTCCACGTATAGTGACTTGGATACTGAGATCACATCTCAAATCCAGATCTCGGACCTCCCATAGATGCTTGATAAAATCAAGACCGCAAATCTAATCTTCTCATTGCATCTGAATCACATTCTTATCAATGTCCAACATTTGATCCAAGATCAGATTACTTCTCTACTGAGAGGAGTCACTAAAATCTAGACCCGTTTCATCACTCCCTAGGAATGGAAGCGTCATTGTTATACAATCGTTTATGATCACATCACCCTCAGGTATTCCCAATACCTATACATCCTGCATACTGGAAGACCTAGAATAAATCCGAAGTATTAGATCTCTTTTCACTGTCTACTTCAGGGTTTTATCTTTAAGTTTCTCATTTGATCATTGTGAGTCGGTATAGATCATATACTTTCCAAAAGCATATATCATACATTGGTCTTGATCATATACTTTCCAAAAGTATATATCAAACCTACAAAGTCAGTCAAGCTTCCAAAGCGAGACGACCGTGCACGGAATTTGATTCTTCCCAATATCTCATGAGTGAGCTCATGTCTTCCGGTTCAGTAATTGAACCTGTATGATCCCTTTGAGAGATCGTATTACTCATATGCCCTTACATGCACACCAGCATGCCGGTGTATAGACCTTGATTAGGTCGTCAACCTATTGGTCTGCCAAATGTACATACTCAGACATATAGTAACACATCTGTCTCCTGTCAGAGGATGCGTGCCTGTATCGTGACAGCATACGATATAGGACTTTGGTTATCTCAATCTCGTTAAGTCAACTCTTTGACCTAACTTATCTAACACCTCTGAATCTCTATTCCTATACAGAGGACTTGCATCAAGAGGTCGGTTAGATGTCATCCTTCATAGAGGATTGCCATCTCCTACTCAGGCTGGAGATCATCTCTTAATAATCATTTGATGGTGCTTGATGAGTCCTCAATCTAACTCTTTAGATATTCATCCAAGCACCAACCTCTGTGATTCAATAATTGAATCAATAGTTGTATGACATTAAGATGGCCATGGTACATAACCCTAATTGTACTAAGGGATCTATTATGCCAATTAGTTATTCTTCATTTCAGATCAAGGAATGATATTTGCAATAATATTTATTGCATAATGGCTCGTTGTGGGCTCGCATGTCCAACAGTAGGTTCCATTTCAACATTATCGAGATAAAAACAAACCATCTTGATGATACGAAATATTTTTGTCAGACTTTTATTGATAGTATATTACAAATATTCCTCTTCTCTCATATATTTCACCTTTGTTTAGTATACAATGAATTCACTCATGTAGTTCCAAAAAAAATTCGTTATTGGTCATCTAAGATATCATATATCAAAAAATAGTATTCCTAATAAATCCATACCATATATTCAATTTAAGAAAGGCAAATTATATGGACAGTTATATATGCATTCAACCTCAAATGTTTACCTTCTAAATCATTCATTCCATTCCTCTTCTCTCCTCTTTAAATATTTTTAAGAAGATCATCTTCTTCATTGATATATTTAAAATGTTTGTTCTATTTGATAGTACTAATTGGTGTTCCCTCTTCAACTCTAATAATGGGAATTTCTTCAAATAGATTGTCTAAATGACTTATCAAACTATTGAGTGATGGAAAATTCTCCATCTTTGGATATACAATCTTTTTATTCTTTTCGATATTGTTATGCTTATAAAGGTCTATAAATAGTTAATTGGAATTAAGGTTTTTATATCAAAATATAAATATTATCACCATTTTCCAACAAATTTAGCACCACCTCGATTATCGGGTAGAAATGGTCATCTCCATTCAATCTTCTTCGCAGGCACTTGTCCACTTTTGGAGACAAATAAGATGACAGGAAGGAAAGTAAGAGTGCAAAGTGTTACATGTTCATCTGACTAAATCCAACATACAAAAATGTTTACAATGATCTTTATTTAAATACTATGAAAATGTAAAAATACCCAATAGTATATACTTATCAATAAGAGGTTAGGGAGCTTGCACCATGGTGCATGAAACTTTACATGCACTGGTGCCACAAATGCTCATTTTTTTTAAATTGAAACCTCATGGGATTTACTTAGACCTATTAGTGGAATATGTGTTCCAAATTTTGTATAAAACAGGGTACTGAACCAAATGACCAACATTTCTTCATTTCTTCTTTTTATACATATCGAAATGAGTAAGATATGGGATGGCATGTATGGGATAAGTATATGAAGCAACGCTGAAAAATCGCCAAAATACACAAGGTACAAAATAATTCTACATCCTTTTCTTGATCCACAACATGGAAATCTTTCTTTCTCTTCAGAAGAAAACTCCTTAAATAATCTTGACTTCTTAATCCTACCCATCAACTCAATCGGGTGTATATGACTATATTTTTGGTATGATATAATACATTAATCTTATTATTATGTTAATTATAGGAGTTGTCCAATAAATATTTTTATCTATAATTTAGATAATTCTTTATGTCTTTATTTTATTCGCAAAAATACAATAGTGTGAAAATAATTCAAAATTAAATTGCATTAAAAGCAATTAAAGAATAGTATGCACAATTTTCTCAAGTTAGAAACCCATTTCTATTAGAGGACCTTTTTCATGACTAATGTCTTCTCAAACTCAAAGTATTTTTTGGATTTCCAATATTTTTCATCTTTAACTTCAAAAGGGAGACGACCTTATTCCAAGTTTGTTTGTGTAAGTTATGAGTAACAAAATTAGGTATAATAAAATGTATACTTACACGCATAACTGAGTAGTTTCGTATTTACGTACATAACCCTCTATAGTCATGAACTACACGAGAAATCCCAAATAGTTCTTAACTCTTACATAACATAACCCGGTGTTGCGTTCCATTTCTTTTTATCTGTTATCTTTAATGGTTTCTGTTAAAAAAATAAAATTCCCTCTAGCGTTCAGTCTTATTTGTGAGTATGCCCTTTCATTCTCTTCTTCATTCCCGTTCCATCTACATGTCGTTTCTAATCAAGTGACACTAATGTATACCACTCCCAACCAAGTGTTGCTTCCGAGCAGAGCTGTTGTCGTTGTTGTTGTGGGATGAGAGAAGGGCGAGGAGGGAGCAATGAAGGAGGGGCATCGGAGCCATCATTGCTACTGCTGTATAGAATAAGGATGGAGGAAGGAGGAGGAGAGGGGGATGCAAAGGAAGGGGCGATGCAGCCGCCAACGTTGCTACTACGTGGAGAGGAGACGGAGGAGGGGCGCGGGAGTTGCCGTCGCCACTGCTACGTGGAAGATGATGGAGGAGGGAGGCGTCACAGTTGTCGTCATCACTGTTGTGTAGAGAGGAGATGGGGGAGGAAGGTGATGGAATCACCACCATTGATGTTGCGTGGAGAGGAGACAGAGGAGGGAGGAGGAGAGTGGAGGTGAAGGAAGGGGTGCCACAATTGTTGCCGCTTCTGTTGCATGAAGATGAGACGGAGGTGGGAGGACGAAAATGGGAATG
Source organism: Ottelia alismoides (assembly GCA_037367405.1). Taxonomy (NCBI): domain Eukaryota; kingdom Viridiplantae; phylum Streptophyta; class Magnoliopsida; order Alismatales; family Hydrocharitaceae; genus Ottelia; species Ottelia alismoides. The sequence continues at coordinate 144,625 of JAZKJV010001406.1, forward strand.
GGCAGATGACAGGGTTGTAAAGGGGGTGGTTGAGGGGCAGGGTTGGAGGAGGGAGCGAAAGAGGCCGGGGGAGGGTACTGATGGGGGGCAACAGAGGGGGTTGGAAGGGGGAATGGAGGGAAGCATTAGATGGGGTAAAGGTGTGTGCGGAAGGGGTTGGAGGATGGGGTTGAAGGGTGGCAGAGGGTGGAGGTGGCTGGCAGGGGAGAAGGTGTGGGCGAATGGTGATGGGTTGTGGGTAGAGGAGGAAGGAGGATGCTACAGGAGGAAGGAGGAGGAAGGGGGACTTTTTTTTATATCATAACCATTGGATTGAAGATGGGTTAAATTAACTTGATAGACTGGTTGAGTTAATGGATTAAACCAATGAAGGATTATGGATGTGAGAGGAGTGACTATTCGAGGTTTCACTTGTAATTCATCATTATCGAGGGTTATGTACGTAAATACAAAACTACTCAATGTTATGCGTGTAAATACCAAAAATAAAATTAGGGATCTAATTTTCTTTGCATAGTTACATGTTTAATTTTCTATTCATTTTTTTATATTTTTATTTACAACTTATAAAATTAACTAAAAATAGATAGAGAAAATTCTAAAGAATTATTTGTAATGTTTGCTTATAAAACTCACGCTTTCATCCTTCACCCTTGTGTTTTTGTAGTATTTTTATAAAATAGTATGTAGTGCACATTGGAATTTAAATGTGATTTTGGTCTATCGGAGTTCTAAATAAATATGTTTGAGTTTGAAAAGAGTTTTAAATAAATATGTATGAGTTTGGAAAGTTGCCAATATTAAGAATCAAGGTTGATTTTTTTCTTCCTTATTTAATCGGATTTTTTTTAAAACCTCAATTTTGATATATATATATATATTATTTAAACAATAGAAAAAATAATTAGAATGGAATATGGAGAATTGCCTAATTTTTTGTATACAATAGAAATAAGTATTCTGAATTATTATTATTACGTACATAGTCAGTTATTTTGGGTTCTTTTCTATCTCTCCCCACTTGTGAGTTTTCTAACCAAGCTAGGTTGAATGTGTCTCTAGGTTAAGATCATAAACATATCTTATAGATATGTTTATTATAGTATTATGCTGTCAAAATATATGTACACACTTTTGGTTCTCTTTTCTTTTCTTGTTCTTCTTATATTCTTTTTTTATTTATTTATTCATAGTGTTAATTTAATATTTTTATATATTTTTTGTAAAAGAATGATAATAATACAAATTTACATGTGTTTTACAAAAGATTTTAAACAAAACAATAGACCAGAAGAAATGAATCTATGATTCGTTACATGCCAATCTAGAAAATCTTCCGTTCAAGGAAGGGACAAAAACAATATAAGCATCTTTTTACTCCCTTGCATTTATTCTTTTTTTTAGATCTCCCATACAAAGAAATCTCCCCAGAAAACAAGTTATTATATTAATAAACAAAAGACTCACCCTCCACGTCAATACACTTTCTATTGAGGTGGGTACCAAATTATTTCCATGCCAAACTTCTCATATGGACATGTGGGCAATAAATGCTTGGCCATATTTTTGTTGGTGGATCACATGCCACAGCCACAGGCTTATTAGCCACGTCATCCACTGCCCACGGTGGGCCCTCTTAAGCGGATGCCAATGGTCGTCTCGCAAGCACGGATTAGAGCCTAGTGATAATTTTCTAAATTAAAATTTACCTAGAAGGTTGGAAGCTGGGTCTAACTGTAAATTCCAAATTTATTTGGATGAAATTCTAGTAAAAAAAAAGGTTTGCCCCCGCATCGCATGGAAGGAGTTGAAGTCCACGGATCAATCGGGTTCAGTCCCGCCCATGCTCATAAACGTCTAACTCCTATAACTGTAAGGAGACAATGACATCGATGATGGAGGCATCTCCGACCACAATATATTCGTTTTCGTATATAGGTATAGTAATAGATTTATTTATAACTGTGTAACAAATTTTTATGATTGCATTCACCATTATTGATATAATTGTTGTGAAATTACTATATATGGTATATCTATTTTACGTGTAAACTATCCCAAACATGTATATTGTAGTTGATCTATTAAATATTTATGTTATTATTCGTATCCTATTCGTATTCATTTTACATTCTTACTCGTTTAGTAAAACTTTTTTCACATTCATTGATATTCATATATGTATTCGTATTCGTATTTTAAAATGGGTAAGGATATGATTATACATATATTCCTATATGTATCCGACCATTTTCATCCCTACTCTCGGACCATGCTTTCACCTTTGCTCCGCATTTAACCGTCTTATTCTCCATCCGATTTCTCTATTTTTACATTCTTTATCCTTAAAATAATAGATGATGTAATCAACTGACTACTTTGGGGGCATGCATATTTTTATGCAATGGAGGATAATTTTTTTAAGAAAATGTCTAAAACATTATTTACATAATATAAAAATGGTTTCCGCATCTGTTTCTAATTATAGTTTTCTAGTGGTACTGTTGCAAAGGTTAAGTCAGTGCTGCTGGCAGGGTAACTCTATTGGGTACTGTTGCAAACGTTTTTTTTTCGCCTCTGGCCTCTAGTGACCACCATCTTCTCACCGTCGACCTCGCGTGCTTCCCGAAGAAGGCCAGGCCATTCAGATTTTTCGACTACTGGGCTGCGCGGCCTGGTTATGAACAAATTGTCGAGCACGGATGGAAGCTCCATGTCCCTGGGAACCCTCTATTTCGGCTGGCTCGTAAGCTAAAAAACGTCAAAGCTGGGTTAAAGGCATGGGCGGTTGAAAATGCAAATGTCCTCAACGACTCCAAACATGCAAAGAACTTCCTGGATAAACTTAATGGGGAATTGGAGACAGACCCAATTGACGATATTATGGCACAGTTGGAAAAAGATGTCAAAGACTATTTGAATGGGATTGAGGATGATCTTGAATCTGCCTGGAGACAGAAAAGCCGCATCGACTGGCTGAAACTAGGGGATAGAAACACAAAGTTTTTTCATCTATCCACCAAGATTCGTGCAAACATAAATAATATCCCGTCTCTTGTTAATGACTGTGGTCGGACATTAGATAGACCGCAGGAGGTCTCTACAGCAATGGTGGAACACTTCACATCCTTGCTCGGTCGTGGGCAGCTAGAAGAACAGGTGAATAACCTTCCCCCACCTTGACGCTGCCTATCCGGGCAAGCTAGGGAGTGGCTAACATGGCCATTCCTCGAGGACGAAATTTGGGAGGCGCTCAGATCTATCCCTTCAACGAAGGCTCCAGGCTCTGATGGATTCAACTCTGGATTTCTGAAAAGGCATTGGCATCTTGTGAAAGGAGACATCTGTTCTGCTATGGATTTCCTTTACTCGGGGGGGAACATGGTCAGGCAGGTTAACCACACCTTTTTGACCTTGGTCCCTAAGATATCATCCCCTGTTGGCCCTGCTGATTTCAGGCCTATTGCGTGTTGCAATGTCATCTACAAAATTTTTGCCAAGCTCCTAGCCTCACGTCTGGGGGTTGTCCTGCCACACATCATATCTCTCAACCAAACTGCTTTTATTAAGGGACGCTCTATTGGTGATAGTATTCGGCTTGCGCAGGAGCTTGTTGGGGATTTCAACAGGAAATGAAGCAAGAATAAGGCCTGCCTCAAAATTGACTTGTCCAAAGCTTTTGACTCAGTCGACCATTCCTTCATCCTCGAAGCATTAAGGGCTATGGGCTTCTGCCACCGTTGGGTTAAGTGGGTTGAAAATTGCATCACAACAACCTCTTTCTCGATCCTGGTGAACGGGTCCCCTTACGGATTATTCAAAGGCACACGTGGCCTTCGGCAGGGGGATCCACTGAGCCCCCTTCTCTTCTCAATTGGGTTAGAAACTCTCACTTGCCTAGTTGACGTGGCAACGGCTGAGGGACGTCTTCTGCCTTTGGGAAAGGGGCGGAGCACCGCCCCTACGCACCTCATCTACGCGGACGACATTCTGTTCTTCTGCAAGGGCTCCCGTAACTCGTTGGCTGCGGTTAGGGACATTTTTAACGAGCTCCATACTCTATCGGGCCTCCAACTGAACGCGAGGAAAAGCAAACTCTTTTGATCTAATCACAGCCAGGAGGACTTCTCTACTACTCTCCAAATCGGGATCCTTAGCCAGGCACTCCCGACTACCTACCTTGGCATCCCGCTCGCCCCTAGCAATGGGGGCCGTAGCATATCTGGGGCATTATTGGATAAGGTTAGGGTCCTGCTTGATGGCTGGAAGGCAGCGACCCTAAACATGGCCGGTCGCACCCAACTTATTAGATCCGTCGTTGCGGGTGTTCTCATTTTCTGGACATCTGGCACCCTTATCCAGCAAGGTGAGGTCCATAAGATCGACATGCTTTGTGTGGATTTTGTGTGGGGTCGTTAGCGCCATGATATTGCTTGGACAACTTTGTGCCTTCCTAAGCATGAGGGGGGTATTGGCATCAGATCTTTGGCTACATTGCGTGAAGTTATGATTGTTGCGTGGTCGTGGAGGCTTCTCACCACGGATTACTCCATTTGGGCTGTTTACCTACGCCACAAGTACTTTCTCGGCCGTTCTTTTTGGGAGATCAATCCTTCCTCTTCTCACTGCAGGACTTGGCGGGCCATCCTTAACGGTAGGGACACTATCCGACCGGCGATCTCAAATGGGACTCCCCAATATAGATGGATTCACTCTCCGAATGGATACTCTTTTGCAAGTGTCGTTGACCTTGTTCGGCCTAGAGCTGCAACTCAAGCTTGGGCATCCCGCCGAAATACGCTTTTACCACTTACAGAGCTGCCATGGAAAGACTTCCAACCACTGATAGGCTCTCCAGATTTGGGATATGTGTCCCAGCAGTTTGCTTTCTTTGCCAACAAAATTGGGATTCCCACGGGCACCTGTTCCTTACATGTGGCTTCTCTTACAACATTTGGAGTAGCTCCTCTCTCGACCTCGATCTGCCGTGCCCTCCGCCATTGCTGCTACCTGCGATTTTCGACTGGATTGGTTCCTTCTCAGACCTGCAGCTGCGTAATAGAATCTGCACCCATCTCGCAATTACGATTTGGAGCATTTGGGATAAAAGGAATCACCGCTGGACCTCCGGTACTCAAGCCACAACATCAAAATTAACGGAATTCGTGATCCGAACCTCACGATTACTGTCTTGATGTAATTGCATGCGAGATTTTGTTCTCCTCGCACAATTCTGTTTTAGACCAATCAAACACCCTCACTGTAATCTGCAAGCCATCACGGCCATATGTATACGTTCTTTTCCCTTTGGAATATACTGATTACTTACAAATAAAAAAAACTCTATCCTTTTTTTCAACCGATCCATCAAGATCGAACGGCTATGAACCTCCTGGAAACGGATGCGCGACGTGGTCTGCTCCTAAGGAAGAGAACGTGCAACGTGGGCCATGTGGCCCCGCCTCTCGAGGTGTCAGCAACCCTCTACCGCATATCTCCCCGGGTAAGCACCAACCGTCCGATCAAGATGAGGCTCGTCTCGCGCGAGCGCGCACAGCCGCACGATTCCGTGGGATCCCCCCGCGAGTTGGCGGTCTCCATCTCCCGGCTGTGGATATACGGGTTGGCGCGTGGACACGTGGCGATGGACCATTGGATGACGTGGAAAAAAAAAGCGTATCGCGCAGCGCCGCTATTTATCTTGGAGACCATTTTCCGCTCCTTTTTATATTGTTTTACGGGTAATTTGCTTTTTGGCCTTCATAATATATTACTATATTTTAGTCTCCACTTGAGTTGTTAGTGGTAGTAGTCCCTAATATTTTTATTTGAGGTTACTCTAAAATCATGACTTGTCATTTCAAACCTATTAAGCCATCTTAAAAACCTATACACAACCATAATGGTGACATGATATGATTATTTTTGGAATTGGATTCTAAGTATTTTACCTGGCTTGAAAATACCTTAATTTTAGGGGATTTTATCACTTGTGCCCCTCCCAGATATCGCAATATCAATTATGCCCCAATCTTTTTAGTAATATCAGTTGTGCCCTTCACTTCTTGCCGTTTTATCAGTTGTGCCCCTTAGGTTAGTTGTCGTCCATCCACAGTGCAAACGGACGTTAACTTTGAGAACATAAGCGGAATTATTTTTAAAAAAATGGTTCACTGGTCATTTTGACACCATCTTCCTCATCCTCTTCTTCTTCCTCCTCTTCCCCCATCCTCTTCCTCCTCCTCCAACCTAATACTCCTCCCTCTCCGTCCCAACCTGCCCCAGCTCCTCCCTGAGCTCGCGATCGTTCTAGGCCGCCCCCTCTCTCCCCCGTGCCGCCCCGTCCTGCTCCCGCGCGCCCGGCGCCGCCCCCCTCGCTCCCCGCGCTCCCCGCGCCCAACCTCCTACTCCCCACGCCCAACCTCCGCTCTCCCCCTCCCCTCCTGCTCCCCCTGCCCTCCGTGCCCATCCTCCCCTCCTGCTCCGTGCCCCGTGCCGCCTGATGAATCCACATTTCATCATCGTTATTCTATCATTTTGGCACCAAAAACCCTAGCAAATGCCTGAAAATAGCATTAAATAGAGCATCTTAGCATTCATACATGTGCATCCAAACAGTGTATAAATTACTGTAGTTAAGGCCAAAATTATAGAATAAATAAAGAAAAGAAAAAGAATAAAATATTGTAAATATTTTATGACCCAAAACCCCCGAGACCTAGGCATCTTGATGAATAGGTCGACAAGGAATAAAGTAGGGGGAGATAAGGTCAGAATTACAGAGAAAATACCTATACATTTTATTTATTCTTTATTCAATTTGGGACCTATTTTTGGTTCCACTTTTTGTACATCAAATAAAGAAACTCTGTACATGAAAGTTGTAGATAAATTAATAAAGAAAAATACAAAATTTATTTTACAGAAAAATAATGTACAGATAAAAAGTTATGGTCTGAATAAGAATCCAAAATCCCAACTTCCCAGACCCGTATCTCATCAATAAAAACTCCAAATGTAGCATACTCACCTTTAATTGTATATAGAAGAAAATAAGCTATCCAATGGCGGTGGTTTCGCATTTGGCAGAGCTACGGTTTGAAAGTTGGCTTTTGGACCCACATTGTATACTTGTACATATTAAAATATTCAATTTATTATTTATCTATTATTTTTATAATTTTATATTTTTATAATGTTGTAAATAATACTTATAATAATTATGTACATTAAAATAAGAATAAAAGCCTAAATAAAATACAAAATAAAATACTGGTATAATAGAGTACATAGATACATTACATATACTTATACCTATATAAAATACCTTTATATTTTATTTTAATATACAAAATATATCAGAAAAATAAAATAAAAATATATATATGTATATAAAAGTATGTTATAATTTTATAAAATACTAAATAAAAATAATAAAGAAATAAAAATACCTAAATAAAAATAAAATACTAAAACATATAGGTATTATACCTATATAGGGTTAAAAAGTTAACTTGTAAAAATACAAGCCATAAAAATAATTAAAAATCAAAATAAAATACTACATAAAATTCTAAACATTTTTTATTTTATAACTTTTATTTAATTAGGCCATTTATTATTTTAAATTGAATTTTCAAAACTTTTTCGCAGGGTTTTTCCTGGTTGGTCCACGTGGACCAACCAGGAGGCAGTCAGCATTGACCCTAGGTCAACTGCCTGCCTTCCCCCCGCCTGTGGCCTGTCAGACCTGGGTTTTCGCCCATTTTTGTCGAGATTTTCCAGCCGCGCCTTGCATCTTTTTGAGATGATTTCTTCGCATCTTTTCTTCCTCGTTATGCGGTGAATCAAGTCCAAGTGAAACCTTGGACTTTGGATCACTGAATCGCCCCAGCAATCTCGATCTTTGGGGCTCCTCAGCCACTGAGTCGAACCACATATAATGGCCCCCCACTTTTCAATTTTTTTTCGAGTCTCCTTGGTCCATCCCTCTCCGCCTCTCTTGCGCTCCAGGTCTCGCCGGAGGTGACAGCTTCGCCGCGAGCCTCTCAGCCAAGGCGTCCGAGGTCGAGGACGACTCCAGCACCTCCGCCAATCGCCGGCGTCGAGGTAGTCTTTTTCCTCTGGCTCCGGCCATCGAGGGCTTCCACTCCGCCATTTCCTTATTGCATCTCGTTCCTGTTAGCTTAGGCTTTAAAAACCCCCAAAAAAATCAAAGATCCATCGCGTATTTCACCCACTCACGCAACCTCGCCGGAGCGCACCTCCGGCAACCACGTCCATTCCACCTCGCGCTTAGTTAAGGTCCACCAAAGGTCCAGGCACTTTGCCCTGGACCTTCTAACTCTTTTTGCAGGGTCAACGCACGTTGAATCGCGCCTGGGAGCGATTTTGAGGCTCGTCGGAGCTCAGCCGAGCTCTCCAGCTCCGCCGACCGTCTGCGAGCAGCACGGCCATCGCCGTGTACTTTTGAGGCCCCCAGGAGGAAGAGGACGACCCCAGGAGTCTGCAGCTCCATTTTGGAGCACATTCATCGCCGGAGGAGCGAGAACGGAGCCGGGGAAGTTCGCCATCGCCGGCCTTCTTCCCCGTTCTTCCTCCTTGCTTCACCGCCGTCCGATCGAGCCGCAACTCCAGATCAAGCCGTGACCGTTGGATCGCACCAAGCCTCAGCCGTCAGATCGTCTTCGAGCGTTCTAATCTCAGCCGCGCATCCACGAACCGTCATCGGCCGCTCATCGTGCGCCACGTGGATAAGTGGATCGCATCCAGCCGTCGGATCACGCCTCGTCGCCCCAGCCGTTGGATTCGAGCCACGTGTCAACATCGGAGCGTCGCGTCGAGGGTATTTTTGCACCATCACCCTCGCCATTTTTGTATTTAATATTTAGTCTTTAAACTTTTGTCTGTAGCGTAGATACTTTGTAATATTTGCAAAGAGACCCACCGTACTTTATTTATTTACGTTTAAGTCCCTCGCCACGTCACCTCACGTGACCAGTTCACGTGAGGTGTGGGCATTTTGCAGAGGCACCCTTGGGCTTTTGTTTATTTCGTTTCAGTCCTGAAATTTTCAAAGCACGTGTAATATCTTGGGATATTTTGCAAAGTGACCCCCAGGTTTTCGCTATATTGCGTTTTGGTCCTTCCCAGGCGCGTGCAAGTCACGCGCCCTGGTGGGTAATTTGTAGGCGTGCCCTGGCGGTTTTTGTAATTGCATTTTGGTTCCAGAAATTGAATATATAGTGTAATATTTTGTGGAAAATTGCATGTTTGCCCCTGGATGTTTTAAATATTGCATATCTACCCCTGCCAGGACTGTTTAATGTTTGGATGCTTGTTGTATTTATTTGACATATCACTTTGACTCCAAAAATTCCACAAAAATAGGTTTAAGCTTCTGGATATGTGTACTTTCACGCCAGCTATTTAGTTTTTGATTTCACTTCATTTTCATATTTATTAAAAATCAAAAACTTGCTATTTGTGCACTGTCTAGTTTAGAAAATACCAAAAAATATTAAAACCCCTTCAAAAAAAATTCCAAAAAAATTACCTAGTGTCTATTTTGTCATCTTTTAGTGTCAGTCCAAAAACCACTAAACATCTCAAAAGAAAAACACTAAAAATTTAAAAACACTCTAAAACTTCAAAAAATATATATAAAATCAGAGAAAACTCCAAAAATCAAAAACTCAGTTTCTGTTTGTTCCTTATTTTGTCCTTTTTATTTGAAAAATAGTGTGAAATATTTTGAGTACTGGTTGCTATTTTTAAATTGCATTTTATTCACAGCCAGCCTTATTTTCACTGATTTTCTCTATTTCAGTATTTAAAAATATCAAAAACATCTTGAAAAATTCCCAAAAATCACAAAAACAGTAGAAAACCTTAAAAATACCAAAAACATTTTATTTCTGAATTTTTGGTTATTTTTGCACATTTTTATAAATACTTTATCTTGCCTTTTGTTACTTTGCTTATAGTTTCCAATATTGAAAAAGAAAAAAATATATATAAAATATAAAATATAAACATCAGAAAACTAAAAATCAAAATACAAAAATATAAAATCAAAAAGTTAAAAAAAATAAAAAAAAAATAAAAAAAATTAATTAAAAACCCACAAAAATTTCTTTCCTTGCTTGCTTAAGTAGACACATCACATACACATACTTGTGCACATTTTTGCGAACTACCCTGCTTGCTCCCTGTGTTCGAACTCTCTGCATACTTGCCCGTTACATCATTTGTGCAGAGTTAAAAATAAATTTTAACTCCACATTGTTTCTAATTTGTTGATCTTAGTGTGGGTTAATTGTTGACTTTAGTCCGGATTTAGTGTGGTCATCACACCGACTGAGTTCACGCTTTGTGTTGAACTTAAGACCACCTATTTTCGGCCAAATCAAATGGCGCCGTTGCCGGGGAGCAACAGCGAGTAGTTCACATTTTGTTTTATTGTGTGATTGTCTACCATAGCTTATCTCTCTTGCACTTTTGATACATTTATTGATTGAGCTACTCTGACCATCCTTTCTTATCTTCTTGCGAGGGACCGCGGAGCGAGGCGGATCGCCTAGGTGACCCGGAGCATCCTTGGGAAGCGGAGCCGGCTATTCTTTAGCCAAGCCGGCAGGAGAGAGCAGGAGGAGTGAGAGAGAGTGCTTAGATTAGTTGCATTTTTTTGTGAGAGAGTGACTTTGATAATTTGTAATAATACAGGTACTTTGGACTTGGACACTACCGGGCCCAATTTCCAAGTGTTTGTTCACTTGGGGGCTCACCGCGGTTTTTGACGAGTTTTTCTCGCTTGTCATTTTCCGGTTTTGTTTTCATTTTTCACTTTCTTTTGTGGATTGAGCTCTTAGTTTTAGGTCCTGCTTGACTCGATTAGAATAGGTCCAAACACCTAATTATTTTTGCATGCTCCTATAGTGCGTATTTGGACTTAGACTAATTAAACAGTTGGTTATCTACTTTTGATCCACGCGCCGTGAGCGAACCCCATCAAGCGCTACTCCTGAACTCGAGTGTGTCGAGAAGAGGAGGGGTAAGCCAAGACCGGACACTCGGATTGAGAGTTGATAATCAACTTGTGGTTCTTCACGCTAGCAGTTGCCTAATCTAGGACGATTTCCGTGTGCATACCGGCATGTAGTTTAGGTTTATAAATTTCTGCTTTGCATCCCGCATGGAGAGAGCTGGGATTCACTGTAAGTCTTCTTACTTTGCACGCATCATTTAGGCACAAAGGTGAGATCTCCATCTTTGTGTCGACTTGCACGGCTTTTCCGACTCTTTTCTCCCTCTGTTTTTGGAACAAAGTAGGATCAAGAAAACACAAAAATCGTTAGGCGCTTGTTTGAATCTACTCAAAAGAAGCGATAACACCAAAAAAAAAATTAAAAAAGGGACTGCTAAGAAAACTTGACCAAAAATAAAATCGGTAATTGGATTCATTGTTTGGGGAGAGTAACACCCTCATTTGTATTCAGGTTGCATGGGAAGGTCTCCTTCCAAGTGAGGTGAGCGCTTCGTAAGGATTAGAGCCAAAAACCCAGCTTGTGGTTGCCTTGTGTATCGCCTGGATTACCGAAGTATTGGCGCTTCTATCGTACGTAGTCGAGTAGGGCTTGGTCACCATTGGTGACTCACTATTGTGTGAGCATCGACCTCGTCCGAAGTATCGAGCATAGGCCACGCCTTCACGGGGGTGTCTGTCTCACCGGCTGCGTCCGAGTAGGTTCTTGCACGCTCACGGGTGATTCCGTTGCGAGCGAGTTCCGAAGTATCGGTTACGCCTATTGGCTTCCTCTCTTATTCTTTGGCTGAGTAGGGATCCAAGAAGGGTTACAAGGACCTCAAAAAGTGCAAGCTACAGGTTACACAGGAGGAGGACAAGTACGGGATACTTTTCCGGCAGTACTCTCTCTCCTATAGGCGTAGCGTTCTAAGGACTCGTTAAAAGATAAATTCCTGAATCAAGCTAAAACTGAAAAGATAACAGCCGAACCTTCACGGCTTCATGTGTTGAGTTGGTGAACTTACCCTTGCTTTGTGTTTGATTGCTAGATTTATTTAGGTCAAGATCAAAAACACCGCACAATTGTGCACAATTTTGTTGCATATCGCCTTCTTCTTCTCTTGCATTACCCCCACTCTTCTCGAATAATCAAGATGATGGGACGGAGATCTCTTAGGCCGACTTTGTCGGCACCGCTATCTAGCACTCCTCCTTATTCATCTAGGAATACCTCGGAGAGTCCGCTCTCCGAGCCTGAGTTCACCTCCACCCTGTTCCCCCTCGACCACCCTTCTCATTCTCCTTCCATCAGTCCAAGAGTGTCAGAATTCAGTGCATCACAGTGTTCAGCTCATTCGACAGCACCTGAGATGGCCTCTTTTGCTTTTTCAGAAAATCCAGCCATGGCAGATAGAGGCGAGCATGAAGATGATCATGAGCACCCCCCGTTCCTATTTGATCAAGCAGCCATCAACAATTCCTTGTTAGCATCCCTGGAGACTATGCAGAGACAGATCCGTGACCAGGGCACATTCATGGGTGACCTTATGAGGGAAATTGCTCAGATGAGAGAGAACCGAGCTGGCGGAGAAGGTGGTGGAGGAGGAGGACCTGATGCAGGAGGAGCAGATCCTGACGCTGAGAGACCGCCACAGACTATCATGAGGGAATTGCATAACCCAGCTTCATCCCTCACTCACCGATGGATCAGACTCCCACCAATCCATGGCGACTTCGAGCTTCGGCACAACACAATTCAGATGCTACCCAAGTTTCATGGACTGCCGACCGAAGAGCCACACCTCCACCTCCAAGAATTTGAGATGATATGCAGCACCATCCACGATCGGCTGTTGACCGAGGACACCATCAAGATGATCGCCTTCCCGTTCTCATTGGTTGATCGAGCCGCATATTGGCTCAAGCATCTAGGGCGATTTGTCGATACTTGGGCAGATCTCCGGTCCGTGTATCTGAAGAAATACTATCCTCTCGGCCGGACAAATGCAGCGCGAGCCATGATCAGCAATTTCGTCATGATCCCAAATGAACAGTTCCATGAAGCATGGGATCGATTCAGAGAGCTCATAGACCGGTGTCCACATCACGATATCTCCAAGCCCCACCTGGTGCAGAGTTTCTTCTGTGGGCTGACACCGGAGCTGCAGGGGCTTGTGAACGCCTCTTGCGGTGGGTCTTATTTCTCCATGGGAGAAGACGACGTCTGGGCCATCTACGAAGGCATGGCAGAGAACTCCACAGTGATGACCCAGGCCAGAGTCTACACTCAGCAGAAGCCCCCGCAAGGAGCGGGATCATTTCAGAGGATCGCCCGCATCGATGCCGGTCCTAGCACAACGTCGGTAGCCGCGGCCCAAGCCGAATCAGCAGCAGCCGACATGGGCATTATCAGTGAAAAGCTTGACCGCATGGAGATCCTCGAGAAGAAGCAGAATCAAGGTCTTGCCCAGATGGACCTTATCACCAAAACCATGAATGACCTGAAGACTCAAATTCTATGTATTCAGGAGGCACAGGCCCATTCCCAACAGCTTCCCAGGTCACAAGTTGCTTCCAGCAGCAGCAATCCCAACCAGGCCTCCACCTCGTACCGCCAGGTGAACCATATCCAGGCGGAGCCGGTTCCATTGTTGCAGTACCATCCAGAGCAACCACCATCTCAGGACACGCAGATGGTGGTCTATCAACCGGAGCAGCCACTGGCAGTTCTTCCTCCACCTTCCTTCGAGCAGGAACCGTTGATGGAAGTCAACGGGATTTGGTATGACCGATACCCTCAGCCAGCAATTCGCAGGGATCACCCCGGATTCCGTTGGGGTAATGGTGGATCCTCATCCCAACAGCATTCCCCTGCTCAAGGACAGCAGAACGGCCAGCCACAGCAACAGCACCAGCAGCCCCAGTACAATCAGCCCCAGCATTATCAGAGTGGTCCTCGTCCCGCCTATCAGGGACAGCAGTGGAGGCAGCGACAGCCGCCTCAGCAGTATTATCACCAGCCTTCCCCACAGTACCAGCAGCAGCAGCCCCATTTCCAGCAGGGACAGACATCCGGTTCTCAGGGTCCAGCCTATGAGAACCCAGCTCTTGATGACCTTGCCCGCTTGCTATCTGAACAGCGAGCATCTTTCAGGCAAGAAATGGATGAGTTGAGGCAGGAAGTACGGGATCTCATCAAAGGCAAAGCCGCCATACCCGCTCAGATCGAACCTAACCCTAATAATCTAAAAAGAAAGTCTGAGCAGGTAGAGTTTACAGAGGATACCTCTCCTAGTGATTGTTTGAGCGACATATCTTATATCTATCATGATGCTGATTTTGTTACTACTAGGAGCGGTAGGATGCCAGCCGACGACGCCTCTTCTGAGCGACACCCAGAGGCAGGATCAGGAGCGCCAGAGGAGCAGAGAAGCGGTGCTGATGCCGCTCATGATGAAGTTCAGGACGACGGTGCTGATGCCGCCGTGATACCAGATGAAGACGGTGGTGCTGATGCCACCATTTTTGATGCAGAACCAGAGAGCGGTGCTGATGCCGCAGATGCAGGTGCCGGTGGTGGTACTGAGGCCACCACCTCTACTTTTGTTGAGCCAGCCACTGTGATGTCACCACATTTTGTACCTAGAGACTGTGGGACGAAAAACAAAAACAAAAATATGAATAAAGGAAAGGTTTCTGTTCAAGTTACGGATCCATATGTGTTGAATGATGATTTTTGTATGGATTCTCCATCTTCACAGGCACAGGGACCGACTCCTAGCCCTCCATCTGAGGAGGCCCCTTCCATCCCCTTCCCTGAGGCACTCCGCCGAGCGAAGGGGAATAAAAAAGAAAATCCCAAAAAGAATCAGCAGGTAGAGTTCGGCAATGAGATGATTGACAGATTTCACATTCAGCTGACTCTACGAGAAGCGTTTGAGCATATCCCTTTCTTCAAGAAGAATCTGAAAGAATCAACTACTGTCCGAAGAAGGAAGAGGCACAGAGATCAAATCCATATGCTCACGCATAACACTTGCTGCGCCATTCAAAACACATTGCCAGCCAAGCGACCAGACGCAGGAGCTCCCTATGTCAGATGCGAGATTCAGGAGCAACAGTTTGATCGTACTCTATTAGACAACGGCTCTTCAATTAACCTCCTTCCGGCAGCCTTACTCAAGCAGTTCGAGTTTGGCCCTCTTCTTCGAAGCAGAACCGTCCTTCAGTTTGCTGATAGGTCGATTAAGAGGCCGAAGGGGTTATTGAAAGACGTGGTCGTTACCATTCAGGGCCTGCAATTCCCCGTGGACTTCGTTGTGTTGGACATGGAGATCCCTGAGTCGGTAACTGATGCCCCCATCATTCTCGGACGTCCATTCTTGGCCACAGCCAAGGCGGTGACCGACCATGACAGTGGGAAGGTATGCTTTCGCGTAGAGGGCGAAACCATACAAATAGAGACGATCGAAGAGATCAGAGCTAGAGAGGCAGAACGCTCAGAGCAGTCCAGCGAGGCCGAGCAGATGACAGAGGAGGAGCTAAACATCCACCAGGTTTGTGATTTCGAGATGATTGATGATGAATCCAACTGGAAAGATCCTGTAGCACCAACCCTCGCCTTGCCTACAGATTCACTGTATCTAAAGCTCATGGCAATCGAGAGTCGGGAGAGCACATCCCTGGATGAAGATATCTTTGAGGCTGACAGTGTTGTGATGAGTGGTGATGAGGAATTTCAATCTTGCTCATCGTCTTCTGATCCCTCGGATTCAGACATTGATTGGGATGATTTTGATGATTATTTGCCTTGTCTGATTCCTTCTGAGCCAGCAGCCATGACAGAGTGCGAGCCAGTGCAGTTTATTGATGATCCATCAGGCCGCCCTTCGTCAGAAATTCAAGCAGAGCGAGAGTTCTCCCATGCAGACCTGGTAGCATTTACACAGACTTATCAGAAGCCAGATCTGCCACCTCCCAGTTGTCCGGAAAGGAAACCTCTGCCGCAGTCAATGAAGTATAGATTCCTTGCGGGTGAGCCAGAAATGCACCCAGTCATTATCTCAGCAGATTTGACTGGAGAACAAGAATCTCGTCTGATGGAGGTTCTTGAAAGAAACCGCAAGGCAATCGGTTGGAGTATAGCTGATCTCCAGGGGCTGAGCCCAAATCTCTGCTCTCACCACATCTATCTTGAGGATAACGCTAAGCCGTCGCGTGAGTTCCAACGACGGCTGAACCCGAATCTTCGAGACGTAGTCATGAAAGAAATTTCTAGGTGGTGGAGCGCCAATTTTATCTACCCCATCTCCGACTCCAAATGGGTAAGTCCTTTACATGTGGTACCCAAGAAGACGGGTATCACTACAGTTGTCAATGAGTCTGGAGAGGAGATCGCTACCAGAGTACCAACTTCTTGGAGGGTCTGTGTGGACTACAGACGATTGAATGAGGCCACCAAGAAGGATCACTTCCCGCTACCATTCATTGATCAGATTATCGAGCGGTTAGCTGGGAAGAGCCATTACTGTTTTCTTGATGGGTACTCTGGATACAATCAAGTGGCCATTGTGCCCGAAGACCAGGAGAAAACGACATTCACCTGTCCGTTTGGGACTTATGCTTTCAGACGGATGCCCTTTGGTCTATGTAACGCTCCGGCGACATTCCAAAGGTGCATGTTGTCCATATTCTCGGACATGGTGGGTGACTGTTTAGAGGTCTTCATGGATGACTTCTCGGTCTATGGCGACGGGTTCGACGCTTGTCTTGACTGCCTAGACCGTGTGCTGAAGCGCTGCATAGAGGTCAATCTTGTCTTATCCTGGGAGAAGAGTCATTTCATGATGACTCAAGGGACGGTCCTTGGTCATATCATCTCCAACAGGGGCATGGAGGTCGATCCGGCTAAGGTGGACATCATCAGGAAACTCAATCCGCCGTCCAATCTGCGTCAGTTACGGTCTTTTCTGGGGCATGTCGGTTTCTACCGACGGTTCATTCAGGACTTCAGTCGAATTGCCCGACCGCTAACTGATTTGCTGACCAAAGACACCGAGTTTATTGTTAATGATAAGTGTCTTGAATCTTTTGAGACTCTCAAGAATATGGTTGTTTCAGCTCCTGTCCTTCAGCCACCCGATTGGTCTCTCCCATTCGAGATCATGACGGATGCTTCAGATTTTGCCGTTGGGGCTGTGCTTGGACAGAGGAGGGATGGTTTACCGTTTGCCATTCACTACGCCAGCCGGACTTTGGATGCCGCGCAGCGGAATTACACTGTAACTGAGAAAGAGATGCTGGCCGTAGTTTTCGCTCTTGATAAGTATCGATCATATATTCTCGGATCTAGAGTGACCATTTACACTGATCATACCGCCATCCGGTACTTAATGGCTAAGAAGGATGCCAAAGCACGTCTCACCAGATGGATCCTTCTACTCCAGGAATTTGATATTGAGATTAAGGATAAGCCTGGAGTCAAGAATGTGGTGGCGGATCATCTCTCCAGGTTGGAGAATCTTGAGGAATCTGAGCCCAGAGCACCTATCTCAGAGACATTTCCAGATGAGGCGATCTTAGCTGTCACCTCACTCCCATGGTATGCTGACTTTGTAAACTATCTTGTTGCCAAGACAGTCCCTCAGGGTTGGCCCAGGCAGAAACTTGAGACCTTCCTAGCTAAGGCCAAGTTTTACCATTGGGAGGATCCCGTCCTTTATCATGAAGGAGGGGATAGTATCTGGAGGAGGTGCATTCCTCAAGAAGAGCAGCAAAGCGTCCTCACATATTGCCACAAGCTTGAGGCAGGAGGACATCATTCTGGAAAAAGGACAGCACAGAAGGTGCTTCAATCCGGCCTATGGTGGCCTACTCTCTTCAAGGATTCTGATGAGTTCGTGAAGAGATGTACTGACTGTCAGAAAATGGGAACCTGCGGACAGAGAGACATGATGCCCATGCAACCCATTCACTTCTGTGAGGTTTTTGATGCATGGGGAATTGATTTCATGGGCCCATTTCCTAAGAGTCAGGGATTCGAGCATATTTTGCTCGCTGTAGATTATGTCAGCCGATGGGTTGAGGCCATCCCCGCCCGAGCCGCAGATGCTAAAACTGTATGCAAATTTTTGAGGAGAAATATCATTTCACGGTTCGGTGTACCTAGAGTCTTGATTTCAGATGGGGGGTCTCACTTCATCAATGACAAAGTAAGGGCCCTTGCAGACGAGTTCGGCATTGACCATCGGGTTGCCACTCCTTATCACCCTCAGACTAATGGTCTTGCCGAAGTATCGAATAGGGAGATAAAGACTATCTTGCAGAAAGTTGTCCGCCCAGACCGAAAGGATTGGTCACAGCTTTTGGACTCGGTCTTGTGGGCTTATCGGACATCTTTCAAGAATCCATTGGGAACATCTCCCTTTCGTCTCGTCTATGGCAAGCCGTGCCATTTGCCAGTGGAGATCAAGCATAAATCTTTTTGGGCAGTTACTGAGTTGCTTCTAGATCCAGAGAGTATAGGAGACCAGAGAAGAGCAGAATTGGCAGCCCTGGAAGAATTGAGAGATACAGCCTTCTCCAACAGCCTACAGTACAAAGAAAAAGTGAAGACATGGCATGATTCACATATCAGCCATAAACAGTTTGAGCCAGATCAGAGAGTATGGTTGTTCGATTCCAGGCTGAAATTGTTCCCAGGGAAATTACAGAGCAAGTGGAAAGGACCGTATGTGGTCAGGAAGGTACATGACAATGGCAGCATCGACATATCCGAACCGTCATCTTCCGCTACCTTCCGCGTCAATGGTCAACGCTTGAAACTATATCTTGATCATGATCCACCGACCATTGACGTTGCCCCCATTCTTCTGGTATGAGATGTGTCATTTGACTCTCATCATCTACATCTCATACATGGTAATCAAGTCTATCTTCCGCTGTACAGATCCATCTGTTTATATCACTCTGTGTCTGTTGATTTATTTTCTTCTTTTCTTCTTTTCTTCTTTTCCTTTTCTATCCTCTTTATCTATCAAAAGGTGCCGCCCTTGTAGACAGTTTTCCATACTTAGGACGTACTTTGTCCTAAGTATAGGGGGGTTGGCACCCCGAGTTCATCTATTCTTTTTGATCCTCTCCATTGTCTCCTCTTCTCGTCTATACTTAGGGATATCTTACCCTAAGTATAGGGGGAGACAATCTGAGTATGATCTGTTCATTCCCACCCTTGACCCTCCCTGCGTGTACAGTCTGCTATACTTAGGATTATTTGATCCTAAGTATAGGGGGACGGTCAACTTCTCATTCGTTGATTCATTGATTCATTTATTATTTCTTTATTCTTTAGACTTGTCTATACTAGTACGAGTTATGTCTTCTCTTTTCTCTCCGATCTATGAGGACATAGCTCAAGCTAAGTATAGGAAGGTCGTATATACTGCGTGTATACTTTAGCCATAACTCGTACTTTCGTATTTTCCTAATAAATATGGCTAATAATTCTTTAAAATTCATTAAAATCCCTTAATAAAAAGGTGTTTTATTCCTCAAATTCTTTTTGTATATACTGATTAATAAATCAGGTGAAAATGTTTTTTGCAAAATGTTTGAAAAATAGTTTGAAAATCTTTTGTGAACATCTATTGAAAACTATTTTGAAAATATTTTGTTACACGTTTTCAACCTTTGTAAAAATGTGTGATTTGTAAAATTCATTTTCTTTGTGTGAAATAAAAGATTTGAAAAATGATTTGCAAATGGTTTGAAAAATGGTTGCAAAAATATTTGAACAACATATATATACTGTTTTTGAAAACCGATTGCAAAATGATTTTCAAATGTGTGTACATGTGTGTAAAAATGTTTGTAAAAACTATTTTGGACAATAGTTTTCAAAAATTGTGTAAAAGCTTGTGTCAAATAAGTTTGAGGAATACTAACATCACACCAAAATCCACTACCTATATATATGTATAAAACTGACCACTTACCCTTGTAAATTCTTAAAATCCACTTCTTGTAAATATAAGAAGCACGCCCGTGTACATAATTTTCACCTAGTTTTTAGCCAAAACTTTTTCTTTTCAAAAATCCCCAAAACATTTGCAAAACCTAAAATCCAAAAACATTTGAAAAATCTTTGTGAAAAATACAAAAAAATTGCATCTGCATGCGCATGCATCATCTTTTCAAAAATCCATAAAAAGTTCAAAAACATCTTGAAAATTGCATCACAAAATATTTTCTTGCATAGCATAGCATGAGCATTTTTCGGATTGAGTTTGACAGTTGAACAAGTCTAAGTAAAATCCGGAGATTGGAGCTTGATTGGACCTAAAATCTACCTAATAACAGGAACCTTATAGGAACTAAGTTTGAGGTACTTCAGGTCTAGTTGACTTAATTCTTTGAGGATCACGGACTTGGTTCAATGGATTCTTGACTGCCTAAGTAGAGTATTTCGGAGCACACGCACGACTCTTGTTGATAATGACCTAACTTGGACACCTGCACCTTTCACATAGCTCTCCATGGATGAGGTGGTGAGGAGGCAGTTTCCTTTGGCTTGGGGTAGCATATGAGGGTAGTACTTCTAGGCGGAACCTCTCTTCTTCTTATAGTGAAGGAAGTGCACCTCAACTTGGTCTAGTGGTGATGAAGGCTAAAGACAGAAGCCGTGGGTTGCAATAAAGCTTCAAAAGAGGGATAGTCTACTGGCTCAAGAGGAAAATTTCTTGTATATATGCTGCACCAGGTAGATATGTTGTACAGATGCAATTGAAAAAAAAAGAGAGAACTCCAAAAAAGTGGTGGGTCGGATTGAAAATTTAATAACCCCACCGGAGTGTATATAGTCCAATAAAGCAAAAGCTTATGGTATCCACGTTACATCTCATGAAGCTTGCAGCGGGAGACTTAGCTACACTGGTTGAGCTCCCAAAAGTCTATACTTCTTCCCCCTCTTCTTGAGCCGGTTGCACTTGAACTTAGAAGGGAATACCCCGCTTCTCGAGGAAAGAGTTGCTAGACCGAGGCATTAGAGTTACCAGGTGGGGGAGGTTGTCTCTTTGTCACTTCTGAGGTGAGGAGCTACATATCACTTACACTGTACGAGTCAGATTCATAGTCGTAAGAGTTTGCGTATGAGTTGAAGTATATCTGACCTGGCTATTGAGGAGACTTGGACAGAGTTTTGGGATTCTCAAGGACTGTTGGATTTCGAACTTGACTCTCATTAAGGTTCCGACCGCACTAAAATTCCAAAGGTCCGACTTAAGCTCCAAACTTTGATTTTGCAAAGACAAGTTCGATAATTAAACTTAATCTAATTTTCTTCTTTTTCTTTTCTTTCTTCTTCTTTTTGCACTTATTGCATAAGTGTTTGCTAGGGACTAGCAAAGGTAAAGTATAGGGGGATGATGAATCCACATTTCATCATCGTTATTCTATCATTTTGGCACCAAAAACCCTAGCAAATGCCTGAAAATAGCACTAAATAGAGCATCTTAGCATTCATACATGTGCATCCAAACAGTGTATAAATTACTGTAGTTAAGGCCAAAATTATAGAATACATAAAGAAAAGAAAAAGAATAAAATATTGAAAATATTTTATGACCCAAAACCCCCGAGACCTAGGCATCTTGATGAATAGGTCGACAAGGAATAAAGTAGGGGAGATAAGGTCAGAATTACAGAGAAAATACCTATACATTTTATTTATTCTTTATTCAATTTGGGACCTATTTTTGGTTCCACTTTTTGTACATCAAATAAAGAAACTCTGTACATGAAAGTTGTAGATAAATTAATAAAGAAAAATACAAAATTTATTTTACAGAAAATAATGTACAGATAAAAGTTATGGTCTGAATAAGAATCCAAAATCCCAACTTCCCAGACCCGTATCTCACCAATAAAAACTCCAAATGCAGCATACTCACCTTTAATTGTATATAGAAGAAAATAAGCTATCCAATGGCGGTGGTTTCGCATTTGGCGGAGCTACGGTTTGAAAGTTGGCTTTTGGACCCACATTGTATACTTGTACATATTAAAATATTCAATTTATTATTTATCTATTATTTTTATAATTTTATATTTTTATAATGTTGTAAATAATACTTATAATAATTATGTACATTAAAATAAGAATAAAAGCCTAAATAAAATACAAAATAAAATACTGGTATAATAGAGTACATAGATACATTACATATACTTATACCTATATAAAATACCTTTATATTTTATTTAATATACAAAATATATCAGAAAAATAAAATAAAAATATATATATGTATATAAAAGTATGTTATAATTTTATAAAATACTAAATAAAAATAATAAAGAAATAAAAATACCTAAATAAAAATAAAATACTAAAACATATAGGTATTATACCTATATAGGGTTAAAAAGTTAACTTGTAAAAATACAAGCCATAAAAATAATTAAAAATCAAAATAAAATACTACATAAAATTCTAAACATTTTTTATTTTATAACTTTTATTTAATTAGGCCATTTATTATTTTAAATTGAATTTTCAAAACTTTTTCGCAGGGTTTTTCCTGGTTGGTCCACGTGGACCAACCAGGAGGCAGTCAGCATTGACCCTAGGTCAACTGCCTGCCTTCCCCCCGCCTGTGGCCTGTCAGACCTGGGTTTTCGCCCATTTTTGTCGAGATTTTCCAGCCGCGCCTTGCATCTTTTTGAGATGATTTCTTCGCATCTTTTCTTCCTCGTTATGCGGTGAATCAAGTCCAAGTGAAACCTTGGACTTTGGATCACTGAATCGCCCCAGCAATCTCGATCTTTGGGGCTCCTCAGCCACTGAGTCAAACCACATATAATGGCCCCCCACTTTTCAATTTTTTTTCGAGTCCCCTTGGTCCATCCCTCTCCGCCTCTCTTGCGCTCCAGGTCTCGCCGGAGGTGACAGCTTCGCCGCGAGCCTCTCAGCCAAGGCGTCCGAGGTCGAGGACGACTCCAGCACCTCCGCCAATCGCCGGCGTCGAGGTAGTCTTTTTCCTCTGGCTCCGGCCATCGAGGGCTTCCACTCCGCCATTTCCTTATTGCATCTCGTTCCTGTTAGCTTAGGCTTTAAAAACCCCCAAAAAAATCAAAGATCCATCGCGTATTTCACCCACTCACGCAACCTCGCCGGAGCGCACCTCCGGCAACCACGTCCATTCCACCTCGCGCTTAGTTAAGGTCCACCAAAGGTCCAGGCACTTTGCCCTGGACCTTCTAACTCTTTTTGCAGGGTCAACGCACGTTGAATCGCGCCTGGGAGCGATTTTGAGGCTCGCCGGAGCTCAGCCGAGCTCTCCAGCTCCGCCGACCGTCTGCGAGCAGCACGGCCATCGCCGTGTACTTTTGAGGCCCCCAGGAGGAAGAGGACGACCCCAGGAGTCTGCAGCTCCATTTTGGAGCACATTCATCGCCGGAGGAGCGAGAACGGAGCCGGAGAAGTTCGCCATCGCCGGCCTTCTTCCCCGTTCTTCCTCCTTGCTTCACCGCCGTCCGATCGAGCCGCAACTCCAGATCAAGCCGTGACCGTTGGATCGCACCAAGCCTCAGCCGTCAGATCGTCTTCGAGCGTTCTAATCTCAGCCGCGCATCCACGAACCGTCATCGACCGCTCATCGTGCGCCACGTGGATAAGTGGATCGCATCCAGCCGTCGGATCACGCCTCGTCGCCCCAGCCGTTGGATTCGAGCCACGTGTCAACATCGGAGCGTCGCGTCGAGGGTATTTTTGCACCATCACCCTCGCCATTTTTGTATTTAATATTTAGTCTTTAAACTTTTGTCTGTAGCGTAGATACTTTGTAATATTTGCAAAGAGACCCACCGTACTTTATTTATTTACGTTTAGGTCCCTCGCCACGTCACCTCACGTGACCAGTTCACGTGAGGTGTGGGCATTTTGCAGAGGCACCCTTGGGCTTTTGTTTATTTCATTTCAGTCCTGAAATTTTCAAAGCACGTGTAATATCTTGGGATATTTTGCAAAGTGACCCCCAGGTTTTCGCTATATTGCGTTTTGGTCCTTCCCAGGCGCGTGCAAGTCACGCGCCCTGGTGGGTAATTTGTAGGCGTGCCCTGGCAGTTTTTGTAATTACATTTTGGTTCCAGAAATTGAATATATAGTGTAATATTTTGTGGAAAATTGCATGTTTGCCCCTGGATGTTTTAAATATTGCATATCTACCCCTGCCAGGACTGTTTAATGTTTGGATGCTTGTTGTATTTATTTGACATATCACTTTGACTCCAAAAATTCCACAAAAATAGGTTTAAGCTTCTGGATATGTGTACTTTCACGCCAGCTATTTAGTTTTTGATTTCACTTCATTTTCATATTTATTAAAAATCAAAAACTTGCTATTTGTGCACTGTCTAGTTTAGAAAATACCAAAAAATATTAAAACCCCTTCAAAAAAAATTCCAAAAAAATTACCTAGTGTCTATTTTGTCATCTTTTAGTGTCAGTCCAAAAACCACTAAACATCTCAAAAGAAAAACACTAAAAATTTAAAAACACTCTAAAACTTCAAAAAATATATATAAAATCAGAGAAAACTCCAAAAATCAAAAACTCAGTTTCTGTTTGTTCCTTATTTTGTCCTTTTTATTTGAAAAATAGTGTGAAATATTTTGAGTACTGGTTGCTATTTTTAAGCTAGCCTTATTTTCACTGATTTTCTCTATTTCAGTATTTAAAAATATCAAAAACATCTTGAAAAATTCCCAAAAATCACAAAAACAGTAGAAAACCTTAAAAATACCAAAAACATTTTATTTCTGAATTTTTGGTTATTTTTGCACATTTTTATAAATACTTTATCTTGCCTTTTGTTACTTTGCTTATAGTTTCCAATATTGAAAAAGAAAAAAATATATATAAAATATAAAATATAAACATCAGAAAACTAAAAATCAAAATACAAAAATATAAAATCAAAAAGTTAAAAAAATAAAAAAAATTAATTAAAAACCCACAAAAATTTCTTTCCTTGCTTGCTTAAGTAGACACATCACATACACATACTTGTGCACATTTTTGCGAACTACCCTGCTTGCTCCCTGTGTTCGAACTCTCTGCATACTTGCCCGTTACATCATTTGTGCAGAGTTAAAAATAAATTTTAACTCCACATTGTTTCTAATTTGTTGATCTTAGTGTGGGTTAATTGTTGACTTTAGTCCGGATTTAGTGTGGTCATCACACCGACTGAGTTCACGCTTTGTGTTGAACTTAAGACCACCTATTTTCGGCCAAATCACCGCCCCGTCCTACTCCCCGCGCTCCCGACGCCCGCTCCCCGCGCCCAACCTCCTGCTCCCCGCACTCAACCTCCGCGCTGCTCCTCCCCTCCTGCTCCCCCTGCCCTCCGCGCCCACCCTTCCCTCCTGCTCCGTGCCCCGTGCCACCCCTGCCCTGTGCCGCCCCGTCCTGCTCCCCGCGCTCCCGGCGCCCGCTCCCCACGCCCAACCTCCGCGCTCTCCCTCCCCTCCTGCTCCCCTTGCCCTCCGCGCCCACCCTCCCCTCCTGCTCCCCCTCCCCTCCGCGCCCAACCTCCTGCTCCCCGCGCCACCCTGCGTCCCCTGGGTCGCCCCCTCCCCACGCCGCGCCACTGATGAATCTCGGATTCATCACTCTAAATCTCATTTATTAAGCTCAATTCCCTAAAAATCAACAACATATCTACATCTATTTCGCATAATTAGCATTTGTGCATGATTTCATAAGAATTGCATTTTAGCATTACATTCTGTATCAAATAAGAAGCCAAAAAAATCCAAGCCAAAAATGACCTGTAAATAGCATAACTTCCCATATTTTTAACTCCTCCATGCTAACTCCGAATGCCACAAACCCACCTCCACTGTGTACATATCACTTACAAGAATAAATGAAAAATACAAAAAATCACTAACTCAAATAAGTGGACCAAAAACCCAAACCCTAGTTTCAGGATTTTCGGACTAAAAGCCCCATATCTTCCCCATCCAGTGTCCGATTTGATCCTACTCACTTTTGAACTAATGCACATTCAATTACCTTCAAAACAAGACCAAGTTCAAGTGAATCGGAGCTCGTATGTGAAAGTTGGGTTTTGGGCCTCTTTTGTACATTGTATTTTTTAGCGGCTTTTAACCTTGTATTTTATGTACTTATTTTCTTCATTAATAAAAATCCAAAAAATAGATTAAGTTCTCTTGTATTTATATTTGAGTTTTCCATATTTTTCTGGATTTTTATCTTGTTTTAAAAAATGACAAAAAAAATTAGAAAACCCAAAAATCAAGGTATTCTATGTACATGGGATACCCCAAAATTTACTTTTTACATTTGACCGAATTTGGCTTTGATGTCTTCATGAAAGTTGTAGATCTCGTCAAGACGAGCATTTTTTGTGAGGGAACTTTTTCGATCCAAGGTCATTTGCTATTTTCTATCGATTTTACAAATAATTTAATTTCGGATTTTTCTGGAGCTGACACGTGGCACCCCAGAGGCCACCACGTGTCATTGATTTTTAGCTTTTTAAAATCTCGTTTTTATAAAAAAAATAAAAAAAATAAATATAAAAAAATAATAAAATAAAAAGAAGCACGTGCGTCGCACGTGCCATCCCAGGCACATGCTCCGCACGTGCCCAACCTCTCCCCACGCTAGCCCCCCACGCTAGCGCCACGTGACCTATCCTGGGTCGTTCGATCTCGGCCGATCGAACGGCCGGGAACCCATCTTCCCCCAACTGCCCGCCTCCGAAAACTCCGCCGCTCCTCCTCACTCCCGCAACCGCAAGCGCCCGCACCGGCCCTCCGTTATCCCCGCAACCACCGCACCGTCTTCCCCGATTCCTCCGCCGACGACTCCTCCTTTAACCTCGCACACCTGCCTCCCTCGCCTATAAAACACCCTCGCCGACCACCAGAGCAGCCCATCCGCCGCTGGCACGAAGAAGCAAGGGCCCGGGGTGACAGACCGGCCCTCCTCCATCGCGGCGAGATCCGAGGATCTTGCGACCCTCGTTGCAGACTCGGAGCGCCTTCCCCGATGACCTGCTGCAGCTCCTCCCCTTGACGTCGAGCCAACGTCTTCTTCACCGACCTCCGACATCTCCGGCTTCACATCGTCTTCCCCGGCCATCTCCAACCGCCTCCGCCTTTGGCCGGGACTCCTCCGCCTTCGACGACTACGCCACCAACTCGCCGCAGCCACCTTCGTCTCCGCCATTCAAGTCGGCTGCGCCTCCACCTTCACACCGCCAAGCTCCACCCCATCATCGACAACACCGCCACGCCGCGCCATCGGCCGCTACTCCGCCACATCGACTACCAACGTTCATCGTCTCCCGGCCCCCTTCTCCAGAGCTTCATCGACCGCCGAGAGACAAACGCCACTGCAACCGGCTTCCCTGGCCGAGACCCCCACGTGCGAGGCGCGTGCGCGGGGACGTCAGCAGCTGCTTCATCCCCCGGGTCACGTGCTATGCACGTGACTGCGGGGTAAATTACGAAGAACCCCTGGACATTCCCAGTATTTGCGCAAAGGTCCCTTAGCCAGAAGTCACGTGCAGCGCACGTGACTCTCTGACAAATTTGCAGAAGACCCCTCCACTTTATCGGTAATTAGTCACAGATCCCTGTTCTGCATTTTTAATTGTATTTATTTATTTAAATTGCATATGTACCCCTGTATTCCCCCGCAACTTTGGACCTTTTTATTGCATTATTTATTTATTTAAAAATTGCATAATGTTCCTCACATGACACTCTACATTTTGACATATCGTGGATATTTTTATGGTCAGTGGTTAATTCTTAATTAATTATTTTGTGGAAAGTTGCGTATTTTACCCGTTGTATGCTCTAAAATTCGTAGTTAATTAACCGTTGCTTTAAAAATCCCCGAAAAATCACATATTGTAGAGATTATTTTGATTAACATTGTACCCAAAAATCATTGCATTTGCATGCATCATTTGCCCTGTAGAAATCATTTTGCATATTTCACTATTTAATTTTTAATAGGTATTAGATCTCACATTTTTGAGGGTTAGGATTTTTCTGAGAATAAGCACCTAGTGATAGATCTTAGATAATTTTGGTCCTCGAAAATAAGTAGGTTTGATATTTATTATAATTAAATTTTGAAAATCATTTTGTTTACATTTAAAAATCCATAAAAAATTCATATTGCATCCAAAAAAATCCAAAAAAAAATTACATTACATTCATTTCATCGTCGTTTACATTGTGACCAAGTTTCGTATTTTTCGGACATCGTTTGATTGAAATTTACATTTTAGTCCCTAAAATAGGCCGAATTTGCATTTTGCACCCTCTATTGCATTGAAAAATTCCAAAAAAAATCGCCTTGAAAACCGAACTCAAAAATTGGATAGACACAACTCTAGGTTGTTCCTTTGCCTCCTTGTGATCGACCTTGGGACTTGCCCAAGTAAAATAAACATAAAAACCACTTGATTGAAAATTGAATAAAATTTGTGGTTATTTCTTGACTGTTTTCGATCGCCGCCTACAACGAACGACACTTTTATTATTTTCACAACCGAAGATAAAAACACATCCTTAACGCGGCTCTTACGGACCCGTCAGATGGCGCCGTTGTCGGGGAGGCAAACGGCTTAGTTTTGTGTTTTGAAAATTTTTCGCTCGGTTTTCTGTATTCGGGTAGTCTGACCCCTGAATTCTTCATTGTGAATACCATTTTTCCAACATTTATTTTTCTGCAATTATTTTCTTGTTCTATTTTGAGTCACTCTCTTACATTTTCTCTCTTATTTTTCTTACGAGGTACCCGGCATACGTGGAGCGGTTTTCAAGAAACCGATGCATATTCACCGACATCCGAGGAAGCCGCAATTAATTTAAGATCGAGTCGAGTCGTGAGAGAACATAGAGTCTAGGTTTCTAATTTCTGCAAATTTCCATTTCTGCTCATTTACAAGCGGTGTCCGTTTGGACTCTCGCGCATGTAAAAAAGACCTTGAACTTTTTATGTGGTGTGTCGTGGCCTGTTTCCCTCTCCGGTGAGGGTGGGGCCCGATTTGAGTGGCGACTAGGATAGACCTGCACATACGGCTCTTAGAGCATTTTTATTTTTTGATTGTGCTCGTAGGATCTTAAGCCACACTGCACTTTAATCAAAACACGCATAGATCGTTCAACTTAGCCAAATTTAACTCAATTCTTCCCGCTAATAGAACTTTCTGTTTATGTGCGGTTCTTATCGGCTTGCACGCATATAGAATAATTTTTAAAAATTCTGTCTAGCATCCCACATGGAGATTGCGAGGAGGCACTGTAAGTCTTCTAACTGAGCATTCATCATAGTTTTCCGCGTGCATCGGCTTTTCCCGACTTTCTCCCCCTTGTTTTATCACATAAATCTAAAGGAAATTGGGACTGGACGGTAGACGTATGCTTGTGCTCATCTAATTTTTCAGTAATCACCTTATTAAAAATTGGGACTGCTAAATATAGCCGATCAAAAATAATCCATAATTTCTGCGGGAGAGCAACCCCGATCTTGTGTGTTTCTATTTTTCTGAGTGAGCGAGAGACGACACTTAAGGCTAGAGCCCAATCCGAAATCTCAGCTCGCTAAATTTTTGTCAAGATTGATTTATCACCAACTAAAATTGAAAAGATAATAGCCGAACTCTTACGGCTTCATTGTGTGCGTTGGTGAACCCAGGGTTTGAATTGTGTTTGCATTGGTGTGCGCGAATCGATTTCAAGATCAATAGCCGCACATTTGATTTCTCTTGACTATCCCGTGCAATCATCTCTCTCCTTTCTTGATTTAAAATTCACCATGAAATTCTTGTCCAATAATTCTTGCAGACCCAACCCCTCATTCCTTTCAGCTCTTTCAAAAATAGCCGAACGTTTATCCGAAAATCCATCAGAGCTATACTATGAAAATGAATTCGTATCGGTTAGACCCAAAACACCTCCCCCTCAACCACCAATAAATCCATCTCCTTCTGCTAATCCGACCTGTTTCATGAATGACAACCCTTTGTATTCAGAGCAGACAAACCAACAAATGATTGAATGCTCTACTTCTTCATTTAATCCTCTTTACGTTGATCATACAATTCATCCCTCATATTCGGTAAATGTCAATCCATCATTCATGGGAGAAGATAACCACATGATCGAATTGAACACTTCTTCACCTCTTCCATCAATCTCGAACACCAAAGAAAAATCATTACCTTGGATTGAACATAATAACCCCCTCTTCACTCATACAGAGGATTGGGCCGACCACATAAGATCACAACTCCCCTTGGACCAACTTCACTTACCTAGACCATATGAGCAGCCACCTTCCATGATTATTGAGGAGATACTTTCAGAAAATGATGATCGTACATCGGATATTTCCAGAAATCCCTCTCCTAGTACATATAGAAAAATAGAAGAGGACATTGAATTACAAAACATACCCCAACTACTCCCATACTTGGCCAAGAAGAGATTTTGGAGAATATTCTGAGGATGAATAAGAAATTTGATTTAATGGAGGATAAATTTCAAGAACTTGCCGATCGATTAATCTCTGGTAGCTCGGATATAAAAATGAATGAGGAAATGATTGGATCTAATATTGAAAATTTTGAGGATATTCAGGGACCTAGGCATTATTCTGACAATTTCACTTCTACATATTACTGCCCTAGAAATGACTATGCCGTAGACTATCGCTGTGAATATCAAAGCCCCTTTTCATCTGAAGAACACACCACACCCCCACACCACCCAGAAAATACCAAAAAATGGAAACATTTGAAAATCACAAAAAATTTGAAAATTCAGAAAATTTCATAAAAATTGAAAGTGAAGATGATCTGAGGAATTTGGATCCGACCATACGGGAAGCATTAGGAAGGAAATTGATTTTTGAACTTCCCTTTCTACAGGCCATTGAACACTTTCCCGATCTTAAAGGATTTATGGTAGAAAAATTAACGATGAAGAAATCGGGCAGGATTAGAACAAAGACCGAGAGACATATATTGTCAATGGCCTCCTCCTTGGTGTTGAGGAGAAAAACCAAAAGCCGCATAGTGAAGCGGTTGCCCAGATTTGAATGTGTACTCAAAGACATGATTTTCACCCATGCTCGGATTGATATCGATTCACCAATTAATATCCTCCCGACCTATGTATTCCATGAACTCAAACTCGGACCGATTCGAAAGATACTAGAGATTGTTCAATTAGCAGACCGATCGATAAAACGGCCGAGAGGAACCATTTCTGTCATCATTAAATTCCAAGGTGCTCCGCTCAAAGTAGAATTCACGATCATTGATATTGAGCATCAAGGAGAATTCACCATGTCTCCAATCATTCTCGGAAAGCCATTCTTGGCATTGGCCAAGGCGAGTATTGATTGTGAGACTCGGGAAATCAATTTCACAGCATTGGAAGCACTTAGATCTGACCATGTCTTTGAGGAACCACGATCTCCTGAGGCAACCCACGAAGTCCTCGACAACCGTAACCATGAAACGGTAGAAGAGCCCTACCCGCAGCCACACCTGAGATAGCAGTTGTTGATGAGACTACTGGTTTAGAAAATCTCCCCATGCTCCATCCACAGCCGCTCTCACCAGGGAGAATCATGTATATGAATCATATGATCCGGAGACTTATGCATGGGCACACCCTGGGTCAACCTACTCTGACTACATGGATTACATCAACTCAACTCAGGAATGCACCAACATCAAATCAATGGAGAAAGAACATGTTGAAACTCTCCCCAATATTCAAATCCCCGAGGATCTCAAAATAGACAAATCTTTGTACTACGATCCTGAGACATATGCATGGTCACACCCGGGAGCAACATTCTTTGAATATCTTAACCAAATCATCCCAAATCGAGAATGCTCAAACATTCGGGAGACTAAGAACAAGCACGCAGATCGAGCACCAACCAAGGAAACTTCAAATGGCTATTCATCTGGATACTCAAGTGAACCGACACCTTCACGACGAAATAAAAAGAGAGTCACCTTTGACCTTCCGGAAGAGGTATCGTCTGATGGTCCCTCATCAGGTCCGGAAAAGGTTGTCTACATGAGTGAAGTCTGTTCGGCAGCCCTAAAGCTATATCTTCGTAAGGATCCAAAATTCAATTCTCATTGGACAACTCCCGTTCCTAACTACTACTCATCCAAAGCTGATGCTCCCTGCCCTCTTCAAGTACACTGGAATTCTTTCGTATGAGCTGACTGAGACCGGTGCTTCTGAGCTATCATCTGAGGACAAATTGATTGACCCCAAGAAGGAACGAATTCTGAGGAAACAATTAAAGAAACAAAGAGATATGCATACTTGGAGTATGTCCACTTTCAAATACTACTCCTCTGAGGATAACTCTGATGATGGATATCTTTCATCTGACTCAAACACTTCATCTATTATCCATCATGATTTTTCTGAGGATAACTCTGATCATAGTTGGGAATCATATGCTCCATCTTCACCTCATCATTATGATCTCCCACCGCAGGCTCACAAGAAGATCAGCCGAAAACCGCCTTAATCATTCGGCTACTCAACCTCCCTCCCGACCACATCGGTCTCCTTGTACAACTTCTTCCTCTACTCAGGCCAAGGCCTAAGTATAGGGGGGACCGATGCCATCTGTTTATACCATCCTTCTCATCCTCCCGACCGCTCCATTTCCACCCTTCTTCCATACTTAGGATATCCAGAGCCTAAGTATAGGGGGAACCGACATCCACCTGTAAATACTTTCCTCATTCACTCTTTTCCGCTCTACTTCCTAACCCATTGTATATAAATTTTCCACTCTCTTACGCTTAGCACGAGCTATGTCTTCATTACGCTTTTTTGTGCTCTGAGGATACAGCACTCGCTAAGTATAGGGGGGTCTGTATATATACTATATATATATTTTAGCCATACCTCGTACTTTCGCGTAAGTCTATATGTATTTACAGGGTGGGTACTAACTTCAAAAAAAAGGGCTTCTTATTTCATCTTTGCACACACACGCACAAAAAAAATCTGCATTTCACACACTTGCACTTCATCCAACATCACATGCATTTGCATTTGTGAAAAGTCATTGGGTTCTGAACCAAGTTGTGAGCGGAAATCGAGAGTAGTCTGAACTTGCCCTTAATCCACCTAAATTTCAGAGGAACTTCACCGAGAAATAGGATTTTAAGCTTCAGGTCTTTTGACTTAATTCTTTAAGTTCCACACGACAATGTGCAGCGTTTGACTCTTAGTGTCTAACTTGATCTCTTCATTTTGGGTACAACTCTGGAATAAGGAATTAATTTGTACTCTTGCACTATGCACTAAGCTCAACCCAGACGGGATGTTGGAAGACTGTGTGAGTCTCTTTTCTGGTAGCGTGGAAATCTAAAGACCGGAGTTCGGGTTGAAATAAAGCTTCGGAAAAGGGATGGACGGCTGGGCACAATTTTTTCTAAGACCCCAAAAAATGTACGGAATAAAAAGATGCTATATCCGTAGGGGCAAAACAAGATCCAAGTAGAACCACCAAAAATTCCAAATACAAAGAAGCAGTCTACCAAATAAAAATTCGACCAAAAAGGTCCAAGCTTCAAGAAACCTGCAGATCTTGGTGGAGATTTGGCTACACTGGCCATCTTCACAAGGAGAGGTGACTACACTACCACCCCCTCCAGTTCTTTTCTCTTTCTTCTAGCTTCTCCCCCATTTCGATTGTGAACACAGCACGACAGACCTTAGAAGGAAATACCTGACTCCCCGAGGACGAGTTACTGGAGAGGAGAGGAGCATGGTAGTCCGGCATTCTGGATGGGAAGAGCTAAAACCCTTCACATACGAGTCAGTTATTCAATGTTCATAGGGTATACTTTGGGAAGAGGATTGATCTAAGATGACTTCTGAGCCGAAACTGTAACAATGATGTGTAGAACTTGAGGGTTGTTGATTTTAAAATTCTAAGTCTCACAGAAGTTCCGCCACATTACTAATCCAAAGGTCGAGTTTAGTTTCATTCTCACCTTCAGCTCATGGTCTTGGTATAAAACCCAGTCTCATTTCACTTCATGGCATGTCTTTTTGATGCTCAGGGACGAGCATGATTTAAGTATAGGGGGATGATGAATCTCGGATTCATCACTCTAAATCTCATTTATTAAGCTCAATTCCCTAAAAATCAACAACATATCTACATCTATTTCGCATAATTAGCATTTGTGCATGATTTCATAAGAATTGCATTTTAGCATTAAATTTTGTATCAAATAAGAAGCCAAAAAATCCAAGCCAAAAATGACCTGTAAATAGCCTAACTTCCCATATTTTTAACTCCTCCATGCTAACTCCGAATGCCACAAACCCGCCTCCACTGTGTACATATCACTTAGAAGAATAAATGAAAAATACAAAAAATCACTAAGTCAAATAAGTGGACCAAAAACCCAAACCCTAGTTTCAGGATTTTCGGACTAAAAGCCACATATCTTCCCCATCCAGAGTCCGATTTGATCCTACTCACTTTTGAACTAATGCACATTCAATTATCTTCAAAACAAGACCAAGTTCAAGTGAATCAAAGCTCGTATGTGAAAGTTGGGTTTTGGGCCTCTTTTGTACATTGTATTTTTTTGCGGCTTTTAACCTTGTATTTTATGTACTTATTTTCTTCATTAATAAAAATCCAAAAAAATTAGATTAAGGTCTCTTGTATTTATCTTTGAGTTTTCCATATTTTTCTGGATTTTTATCTTGTTTTAAAAATGACAAAAAAATTAGAAAACCCAAAAATCAAGGTATTCTATGTACATGGGATACCCCAAAATTTACTTTTTACATTTGACTGAATTTAGCTTTGATGTCTTCATGAAAGTTGTAGATCTCGTCGAGACGAGCATTTTTCGTGAAGTAACTTTTTCGATCCAAGGTCATTTGCTATTTTCTATCGATTTTACAAATAATTTAATTTCGGATTTTTCTGGAGCTGACACGTGGCAGCCCCAGAGGCCGCCACGTGTCATTGATTTTTAGCTTTTTTAAATCTCGTTTTTATAAAAAATAAATATAAATAAATATAAAAAAATAATAATAAAATAAAAAGAAGCACGTGCGTCGCACGTGCCATCCCAGGCACGTGCTCCGCACGTGCCCAACCTCTCCCCACGCTAGCGCCACGTGGCCTATCCTAGGCCGTTCGATCTCGGCTGATCGAACGGTCGGGAACCCATCTTCCCCAACTGCCCGCCTCCGAAAACTCCGCCGCTCCTCCTCAACTCCCACGACCGCAAGCGCCCGCACCGGCCCTCCGTTATCCCCGCAACCACCGCACCGTCTTCCCCGATTCCTCTGCCGACGACTCCTCCTTTAACCTCGCACACCCGCCTCCCTCGCCTATAAAACACCCTCACCGACCACCAGAGCAGCCCATCCGCCGCTGGCACGAAGAAGCAAGGGCCCGGGGTGACAGACCGGCCCTCCTCCATCGCGACGAGATCCGAGGATCTTGCGACCCTCGTTGCAGACTCGGAGCGCCTTCCCCGACGACCTGTTGCAGCTCCGCCCCTTGGCGTCGAGCCAACGTCTTCTTCACCAACCTCCGACATCTCCGGCTTCACATCGTCTTCCCCGGCCTTCTCCAACGCCTCCGCCTTTGGCCGGGACTCCTCCGCCTTCGACGACTACGCCACCAACTCGCCGCAGCCACCTTCGTCTCCGCCATTCAAGTCGGCTGCGCCTCCACCTTCACACCGCCAAGCTCCACCCCTTCATCGACAACACCGCCACGTCGCGCCATCGACCGCTACTCCGCCACATCGACTACCAACGTTCATCGTCTCCGGCCCCCTTCTCCAGAGCTTCATCGACCGCCAGGAGACAACGCCACCGCAACCGGCTTCCCTGGCCGAGACCCCCCACGTGCGAGGCGCGTGCGGGGGGACGTCAGCAGCTGCTTCATCCCCCGGGTCACGTGCTATGCACGTGACCGCGGGGTAAATTGCGAAGAACCCCTGGACATTCCCATATTTGCGCAAAGGTCCCTCAGCCAGAAGTCATGTGCAGCGCACGTGACTCTCTGACAAATTTGCAGAAGACCCCTCCACTTTATCGATAATTAGTCATAGATCCCTGTTCTGCATTTTTAATTGTATTTATTTATTTAAATTACATATGTACCCCTGTGTTCCCCCGCAACTTTGGACCTTTTTATTGCATTATTTTATTTATTTAAAAATTGCATAATGTTCCTCACATGACTCTCTACATTTTGACATATCGTGGATATTTTTATGGTTAGTGGTTAATTATTAATTAATTATTTTGTGGAAAATTGCGTATTTTACCCGTTGTATGCTCTGAATTTCGTAGTTAATTAACCATTGCTTTAAAAATCCCCGAAAAATCACATATTGTAGAGATTATTTTGATTAACATTGTACCCAAAAATCATTGCAATTGCATGCATCATTTGCCCTGTAGAAATCATTTTGCATATTTCACTATTTAATTTTTAATAGGTATTAGATCTCACATTTTTAAGGGTTAGGATTTTTCTGAGAACAAGCACCTAGTGATAGATCTTAGATAATTTTGGTCCTCGAAAATAAATAGGTTTGATATTTATTATAATTAAATTTTGAAAATCATTTTGTTTACATTTAAAAATCCATAAAAAATTCATATTGCATCCAAAAAAATCCAAAAAAAATTACATTACATTCATTTCATCGTCATTTACATTGTGGCCAAGTTTCGTATTTTTCGGACATCGTTTGATTGAAATTTACATTTTAGTCCCTAAAATAGGCCGAATTTGCATTTTGCACCCTCTATTGCATTGAAAAAATTCAAAAGAAAATCACCTTGAAAACCGAACTCAAAAAATTAGATAGACACAACTCTAGGTTGTTCCTTTGCCTCCTTGTGATCGACCTTGGGACTTGCCCAAGTAAAATAAACATAAAAACCACTTGATTGAAATTGAATAAAATTTGTGGTTATTTCTTGACTGTTTCCGATCGCCGCCTACAACGAACGACGCTTTTATTATTTTCACAACCGAAGATAAAAACACATCCTTAACGCGGCTCTTACGGACCCGTCAGCCACCCCCTGCTGCTCTGTGCTCCCCGCGCCGCGCCGCTCTGTGCTCCCCGCGCTGCCCCCTGCCCCGCTCCGTGCTCCCCATGCCGCTCCCTGCTCCGCCCCGTCCCCTACTCCCCGTAGCTCCCGCCTCCTGGACCTCCCCCTCCCTCCGTCCCGATCCGTCCTGAGCTCCTCCTTCGAGCCCCTTCTTCGTCCTTGATTTTGTTTTGACCATAGTACCCTTCTTAACCACACCATGGTTTGAATAAACTATGGTTATTTTAATTTTTTGACGGTCAATCTGACGAAAGGGCACAAGTGATGACGGCGAAAGAAGTGAGGGGGATAACTGATATTACCAAAAAGATAGGGGCATAACTGATATTGCGCTATCTCGGAGGGGCACAAGTGATAAAATCCCTAATTTTAGCTCAACGTAGGGTTAGTTGGCCTGATATTATGATTTCTCCCATATCCTCAACAATTCAGTTGCAACTTAAAAATCACTTTTAATACTTACATAGTAATAAAAAATCAGAAACTTTACCGTAGAAAAGGATATCTATTAAAATTCGAGGTTGTTTATATCATGTCACATATATCCCGATTCAAATACTATGTCCATCTTTATAAATATGTTATTTACATCTGTAGTGAAAATCTTTCAATGTCATTTTTCTAAATTATGTGTGATGGATTTTTATTGAGATTTATTTTTTTACCCAAGAGAAATGTTTATATTTGCTTTGTTTTCAGTTTTATGTTATCATGGTAATTATCCAATTGATCTAGTTGTGTAAAAGACTATATAATCTCTTTCAAGGTGGATTCCTTGATTCTATTTTATCGCATAATATAACAAAGATTTGGTTCAAAAGACTTTGAGGTTTATAGGACAAATCTACCAATCTATTATTAGATATTCTCATGAAGACGCCTCTCG
Source organism: Ottelia alismoides (assembly GCA_037367405.1). Lineage (NCBI taxonomy): Eukaryota > Viridiplantae > Streptophyta > Magnoliopsida > Alismatales > Hydrocharitaceae > Ottelia > Ottelia alismoides. The sequence continues at coordinate 182,751 of JAZKJV010001406.1, forward strand.
TAATGTAAATGAGATACCCAAATCAAACATCATTATTTTATAAGAGACCGGGCATCTACTAACTTGTATATTATATGGATCATTTTCTAAAAGAAGTCTAGTTTATATTCAGCAAAAAAAACCTATATTATATTCAAATTAAACTTCGAAATTGTGTTATTTTATTTCTTTATGTTTTAAGCAATAATGATTTAACAAAATATAAAGATTATTGTGGGAAAATAGGAAAATGATCGCGACTTTTCCAATTATTTCTTAGATTTACTCTCTTAAGTAAAGAATGGCATATTATTCTCTTTATACATTTAAATGATATGATTTAAAACGTTAGAAAGAGATGCTTAAAAGCCCAATATAGTATGTATTATACTCGTCGACCAAATTTATCCTTAAAACTTATTAAAGTTTTGTCAAATTGGGGCTGATAATAAAAAATATAATTGAATAAGAGTTGCATTTCAAACAATAATATAGCCTCAAGCCTATAGATAAGAAATTAGAGAGGTCATTAGCAGGCATTCAACATCCTCTCCTTCCTAAGGGATGGTCCAAATTTTCAAGACAACCATCATGTAATCCAATATTTTTTAAAAAGAATATCAATCTGGAAACCTTATCAAAATAATCGAATAGAGTTGAATCATATAATCGAATCAATTCAACGGATGAGATATCATCACTATTTGAAATCAAATTAAATTGAATCAGTGAGAAAAAATGTTGAACCACGTAATTAAACTGGAATAAATCAATATATATAATATAAACTCAAAAATACTTGAAATAAGAATTAAATACATAAACAATGTATATATTTTTCTGTATACATAAAAAAATTCCATATACATTAGCAGATATCATACATATACATATATATAACTAAATGCTCTATAGAATAATAAAAGTTTAATGTAGTTAAAATCCATCACCAAGGTGCATGCAACCCGTACCACATGCATCCACTTTTTTTATTTATTTAAATTGAAACCTTAGGGAATCGACTTAGGGCCTATTCGTTTGGAGAATAGGCCCTGGAATAAGGGGCCTATTCTCCATCCGACACGGTTTCCTATGGTACGGTTATTCCCCATCATTCCATCTTATTTCACTCTTATTTCTATCTTTATCCCACCTTACCTACCTTTATTTCATCTTATTCTCCTTATTCCTATTCTCCAGCCGAACAAAGAATAAACCCTTATTCTCCTTATTCCCGATCCTTATTCCTGCTTATTCCCGAACCGAATGGGCCCTTAGAATGATAAGTACAATACGTGTTTCAAATTTCATGTAAACAAGCGTTCCCCATATAGAAGGGGTCAATTTCATCAATTTTAAGATCGTTAAAAATTGACGATCTTATGAAGGGGATATAGGTCTCGAATTAAGTTAATTTGGATGACACCATGGTGATGTATGACGATCTAAATCTCTCAAGGTTTCATTTTAAAAAAATCAAAAAAATGGATGTTTGTGGCACTGGTGCATGTAAACTTGCATGCATATTGGTGCATACTCCCTATTCACATAAAATATAATACATAGAGGGTTGATCCTATGAGAGCAAAAAACAAAAAACGGTTAGAGCATGAGAGTAGTAAGTATGGACCAAGATTATGTTGAATGATTGGAGGAGGAGATAGATGAGTAAAATCTAATTGTCAAGACTCACTACTCTCATGATTTCATAGTTTTTGGCTCTCACACGATCAGCCATCATAGCACATATACATATATATATATATACATATATATATACATATATATACATATATATATATAATATTTGGACTAAATGCTCTATAGAATAGTAAAAGTTTAATATAGTTAAAATCCATCACATACAAAAAGTTATAGTTAGAGTAGTTGGTTAGGAATTTATGATAGGGTACCAAAAGTCATGGTTCAACTTCTATGTATAATATTGTTTTTGAATAAGTTCAAAACGGAATGTGATTCTATTCGGATAAACATGGTTAAACCGTGTTTGAAAAATAGGTTGAACTGGCGATTTTACTAAAACTGAGACTTTCCATCCGAATCGGTAATAACCAATTAACCATGCTGGTAGTTTTCAAAACACTATTGTACTACCATTTGTGTTTTGATTCACCTTATAGCGTTAGAATATAAATTTGCATGCTTATTATTTATGCATCCACTTCAGCATAATTTTATGCATAACATTTTTTTATTTTTCAATATCAAATTTAATGTTGAGATGCATTTTTTCCTAAAAAAATCAAGTTTCAATTTTTCACATTTTTTAAGCTGTTTCCTTTACTATTCAATTAATTTCTTTAACTATCCTTTTTATAATCAAATACCCTTATTTTTAGAAAAAAAATCATCCTACGTACTTTTCGTAGAAATTTTAAATAAATTAATATTTTTACCTTTCTCAATTTTTTTGACTTCATTATAACAAACTGTGAATTTTCTTATTAATTCTATAACTTATAGTTCATCTTTTAATTCTAAAAATTAAAAAGACTTAGTTTATTTCTATTTATCTCAATTAATTGCAAAAGTTTTCCAATAGTAGCATTTTTGTTCGTAAATCAAACCCAAAATGGAATTTATTTATCTATTTCTATTATCAGAAGAAAATTTTTATATTAAAGCATTTTAATGTAATGGAATCTTTTTTGAAATAAAAAAATCATTTCCCTCGATATAAGTGACTTTGAAAGGTTGCTTTTAATATTTTAGCTTGAGCAATATACCATCTAAAAGATGTATCTTAAGTAAGGAAAAAAATTTAAGACTTGAAAACATATTTATGATCTATCTTAAGACTAGAAAGATTGTTAGACTGTCATAAGTTTTTATTGTAATTGGATATTGATGTAATTAAATCACATCATGAATAGATCAAACTGCCATAAATTCTAGTTTAAACAGGCAAACACTTTGGTGCATGAAGGTTTATTCTCTCTCAATTCTGGACATTTTAGGTAAAAACAAATTAGTTAGTTGACTCAATCAACAATTTAAGTGAGAACATCTTATCTATTCAAGAAATAATACTTGTATGCATTAGATTAAGTAAATTAGAATAAAAGTTTCTAGTAGAATTGTGGCTCGATTCCTTCTTCATGGGAATTGGCATCGATTGATCAACCACTTACTAATGCCTTTTGATTGGTTGTGTTTGTATGTTACATTGAGCTCCAAAATCTTTTGGGACTTTACATATCTAGGTCCAATGGCTCTCCTTGTCGTCTTCCTTCTTATTCAAGCCCTTGCTCGTTTTCTTCTGATCTATGTTATTTGTGCCTTGGACAACCTTGATCGTCCATTCAACAATGATTCGTGGTCTTTCGGAAGCCCTCGAATCAACATCCAAGAGCACTTGTTGATTCACTTAAAGTGCATTCCCCCTTTCAACCTCGGCTTTAATCTACCTAATGATCAATGCTCCATTGCTCTTTGGAGGCCCTTTAATCATCAACTAAAGGCATTCATAACATTCATTAGTGCTCCCCTTTTTAGTCCCTCTTATCCATAAAAATCGACGACCTCAACCTTTTTGTCTTTCTATAAGCACGTGGCAGAGGAAGAAGCCTCCCTGTGAATCCAATCAACATGTTACAAGATATTAACATTTATCTATTTGTAAGCGTATGTGGTTTTAGATCTACAGTTCTCCTTGTCTCATTCTATCTCGATCGTCAGTTCAATCTATGGTTGTTTATGTCCCCACATTACTTAGTCCTCTTCATCGCCACCATTGAAGGCATAATGCCTTGCCTTTCGTCATGTGGCACTTAGGTATGTAAATCCTTACCATTGGATGAACGATGATCCAAAGTGAAGACATTCATCGCTCACTCTTGATGTTTGAGAAGGAGAAGAGCCTTCTCACCTGAAGTCCTAACCAATATTGTATGTGTTTGCCCCTTTTGTTGCAGCCACAATCCCTCCATGACTCTGATTGTTGTTGTTTTAGGTGTCAGAACTACCTCTTTGATAGTGGGCATCCTTCTTCCCTCTTTGTGCCATGATCATTGTTGTCCCCATCCCTAACAAACTATCCTTTTTCCATGCTAGATTAGGAAGCATTCAATAATAGCCCATGCGGCACCTCCTCTCGCAATGGAAGGACCATTAAAGCCTACATGCCCTCACCTTTGTCTTTATATAGCATTATTTATGCTCCATTACAAGGGTATTCACCTAATATGTATCATTCTCCTCTTTCTACAGGTGTTTCGACCACCTTGAATGTCCAAGGGCATCTAGTGTTAGCTCTTGACTTTTTCCATCAAGTAGATGTATATTTAGTTGTTAGTCCAAGCTTAGTGAGGCTTTCATGCACCTATAAATCAAGAACCGAGCAATCTCTTTGTGAATAATCGACAATCATCACCATTACCCTTTCAAAAACACTCCCCTTTAAACACCACACTCCATTCATCACGACTCTACTGCATAAGCCATCGCTCTTCTATCACAACCATACACTTGACAAAGCCCTTATATTTGTCAGTTTGCAATTACGTCGCTCAAAATGACGGTGTATTGAGCACCCCCAGTTCTCGTTTGAATCTAAAGAATCAATAATGATTTTGATAGGATAAATGATGAATACCCATTCATCACTCTTTATTCTTATATTTTAGCTAACAAAAACCTTTGCAAATACATGTATATTCATGCAAATACAAATAATTACTAAAAGCATGCATTGTATAAAATTTAATAATTAGCATGTTTTTGTGCAAAAATAAAAGAATAAAGAGACAAAAGAAAAAGAGGGAAATATTTAGAATAAATATTGAGCAACCTAATTCCAAGGGAGGGCTCAGCATGGGCCTGACCGCATAAAAGCCAAAGTAGAGAGAGATAGGGTGCTCAGGTGTGTAAATATACCTATAAATAGAACAAAAACAAAAACATCACTTGTGCATATTCACCACGTATATAGTCCACTCACTTATATTTATTTCACCTTATAAATAAATAAAATTACTTTCCATAAAATTTGTAAATATTCTATCTTTTATGGTATAAATAAATAAAATAAAAACAACAAAAACAAAAGCAAAATGAAAAGAACAAAATTAAAAACCAAAAATACATTGTAAATATACCATGTATATAGATGTATATATCTATTTATTTCCCCCTTGTATATAAATAATAAAAATAAAATAAAAATACCATATTATTCCAAATTTTATCCTATAAATAAATAAAATATAAGATTGGGAAAATTTGTACAAAATAAACAATTAAAAATTAAAAATTAAAAATACATATGTATATACATGTATATAATAATAATATTTTGTAAATACCTAAATTATATTTCAAAAAAATAAATAAAAATCACTAAAAAATAGTTTGAAAATTAATAAACATTTTTAATGTTTAAAGTTTTTCGAAAATAAGTCATTTATTATTTTTAAATGAATTTATAAATAATTAAAAAAAATGAAATTATCTGATTGGTCCACGGGGATTGTTGACCTCCGGTCAACTCTCCCCCGCGGACCATTCTCTCGCGGATCTGGCGATTCGACCCGACTTCTCTGAATTTCTGCGCCTCGATCCGATCTCCAGACACCCAAACCCAGGGTCCTAATCATACCCCGAGCATCCGGGAACCTTGCCCGACATCGTGCCTAGGGGTCCGTGCTCAATCGAGCCGGACCCGAGCCTTTCTTCCCGGACCTTCCACCCTATTTAATCCGAGCTCCGCCGCACGATTCCAGCATCTTTGGCTCCCCACCTTTCACTCCCGTGACCTCCACTGCCTTTCCTGAGGTGACAGCTCTCCGTTGGCGGTGTCGAAGAGAGGAGAAGGTGCCCGGACCTCTGATCCGGGGAGCAAGCGCCGCCGTGCTCCGCCTGAAGCAGGAGCTCGAGCCTCGGGCCTCGACGACCTGCGAGGCAACGACCCAGAGCTCCCAGAGCTCGAGCCCAGTCGATTCCTCCACCCAGGTACCCTTATTTCCTTCCCGTTTTCTTTGATTTCGTGTTTCGCCCATTTCGCCCATTTTCTGTTCATCGTCGATTCCGGTCATCTCCGTCTTCGCCCCGATCATCGGACCTCACCATCACGATCGCCTTCTTCCCGCGCACGTTCTACGCCCATCCATTCAACCCAACTCGCACAGGAGCTGGGGTTTCGAGCTCCACTGTCTACCCCTCGCCGGAGCTCGACCGCCCCGCCTCACCGACCATCGTCACCCCCTCTCACAGGGTCGAGGCAATTTGCCCTCGACCCGTGAGTCTGCTGGTGCATATTGCAGGAACATCCGAGCCCATCTGAGGGCTTGGACCATCTGGTCCAGCAGCTTCGCCTCTGTCGGACTCTCCAGAGCTCCTCGGAGCTCCATAGAGTCATCGGAGGCCGCCATTCGACGCGGGAGCCCACAGAGCTTCTTCTCCGATTATCAGAGTCCCGTGAGGAGGCCGGGAGTGCGCGCAGCGGGCCGGCGAAGGTCGTCGGCCATCAGTTCTTCCTCGACCTCCAGCTACCGTCCGATGCACCTCCAGCTCTAGTTTGCTTCCCAGCCGTTCATCTGAGAAGCCACCAGCAGCGTCAGATCTTTGGAGGAGCGATCCGGACCGTTCGTTCGCCGAGGTTTTGCCACAGAGCCCCACGTCCGTTCGATCTTCCACGTGGCGACGCCTTGGCCGTTCGATCAACCCGAGGATTCCAGCGTTGGGCGCCACCTCTTCCCAGCCGTCCATCAGCACACGTGGCGCCCATCTGACGGTCGACTTAATAAAGGGTAATTTACCCTTAGGCCCTTCTCTTTTTAGTAGTTTGCTTTTAGTCCTGTAAATATTTTTAGGATTTTATCTGCGTTAGGTAATTTGCATGTTGGACCTTATCTTTTCTGCTATTTACATGTATACCCCTGCCTGTAGTGTGTCACGTGCGTCGACACGTATTTATTTGGGATATTTGCATTGATAGCCTTGTAGTTCTGGGATGTTCATGAATGAATGAAAACTTTTAGATAATTGCATATATACCCCTGTGCATGGTTTATTTGTACATGTGCGTATCTTTTTTGGGTATTTTACAGTAGAGCCCTCAGACTTTTGGTACATGTTACCAATTAGTCCGAGAACTTTACTTTTATTGCAATTAGGTCCCTGTGTGCCCCAGACACGCGCCTCGCGCGTGACTTCTTGGGATTTTTGCATCGGACCCCCTGGAACTTTCACTAATTGCGTATAGGTCTCTGTGCACTGTACCTCGGTTTTGATTTTGAATAAAATAACAAACTCACTCCAAATTCAATAAAAATTGGATACGTGGCTCCTACCATGTTGTAAAATTTTCTAGAATTTTTGGAGATATTTTTTATTTCATTTACTATTTTTAAAAATTCAAAAACACGCATTTTCTTTACTGTCTGACTTAAAATTTCACAAAAAATACTAAAATACCTCTAAAAAATATAGAAAAATTAGCTACTGTGTATCTTATCTTGTTTGATTTTCTGACCAAGTTTGGTCATTTTTCATTATATAACACTCATAAAAATTGAAAAACACCTAAAAATCTATAAAAATTCTAATAATTATTTTAAAAATCCAAAAATAATAATTCCAGTGGCCAAATTTTCTTTGTAGTTTCTATTATACAGGAAAATTAGCTCCAAGCTTTTTAGGGATTTTTAGATATTTTATCTAAGTCCCTCAAGCTTGGCTGGACATTGTTGTTGTCTCCTTGCCTTGTTTGATTTTTAGAAAATTAAATAAAAATCAGAAAAATACCAAAAATTATCAAAAATAGTAAAAAAACATAAAATACATAAAAATATTTTTATTTGAATTTTTGAGTGATTTTTGATGCATTAAATAATTGCTTGAATTGGCTTGTTTCCTTGTTTTCTTCATTGTCTTTATTATCCAAAAATCCAAAAAAATATAAAAATTAAAAATCCACCAAAAACACTTGTATTTTGTTTTATTTATTCTTTAGACTACTTCGTAGGCCGCAAGGCCATCACGTGCTCCCTGCATCCAACCCTGGTCGCTATACCAGGCTAATCTAATAGCGAGGACCGCTATAGTGTTTATCTGATTTTTATCTTATTTCTGGTGGTCTGAACTTCATTTTCTTGTTGATCCGGATTTCCCGAGCGACTAAGGTCGCAACGACCTTTGTTTATATTTCTCTACCCTAGTTGCTTGGGCGATTCTGTGGTCATCAGAATGGCGTTGTTGCCGGGGAGCACGGCTTAGTAGTCAGTTTCGATTTTTCCCGCGGTTTTCTTTTCGCGGCTTTTGTATAGATTTTTGCATATATATTTTTCTGATACTGTCTATACAATAATTTGGTATGATCACTCTTGTCTACTTTCTTGCGAGGGTCCGAGGACCGAGGAGGCAACTTTCGAGGAGTCGGCGCAACCGCGGGATTCGGAGGCGGCTCCCTTCTACACGGAGCCGCAGGAGAGAGCGAGAGAGTAGCTGAGTGAGAGAGGAGTAGTTTAGGATTATTTCCTGCTCATTTGAATTATTGTAATAATACAGGTACACTCAGACAGAGACTTGGACTTTCGGGGTCTGTTTCGCCGAGCACCGGTGTGCTCGGGGGACTCTTTAGCTAGCTTAGATTTTTCGCGGCTTTTTCGCGGCTTCTTGATTTTTCGCTGCCTTTTACGATTTTACGCGGTTTTTCTCGAGCCCCTAGCTTTAGAACTTTCTGGTTGACTGTACCGTACTCAGTAGGATCCACACACCTAATAGATTGCTTGTACCTATAGATCGTTAATTGGACCTACTAATAAAAAGTTAATAAAAATAGCTGATTCACCACCTTCGAGCCTACGCGTCGCGAGCCTGCCCCGTCAAGCGCTACTCCTGAACTCGACCTGTCGAGAAGAGGAGGGGTGGGTCTAGACCGGACTCTCTGGATCGAAGACTGATGACCAGCTAGACGATTCTTTCGAGTAGAAGTTGCCTGCTTAGGACTCGGTTTTCCCCACTGCACCATATAAATAGTTTATTTTCTGTCTTTACATTATGCGCGGATCATATTGCATGTAGAGTGCTGGAGACAGGTGCGCATTTCTGACTTTGCATGCATCATTGATTTATCGCGCATCGGCTTTTTCGACTTCTCCCCCCTGTTTTGGACTTAATAACCAGGAGAACCGAAAAATTCGTTAGGCGTTTTTGCTTGTATTAAAAATATCTAAAAAAAGAAAAATAATAAAATTGGGACTGCTAAAACTACTGACCCTAAAAGACACTTGACTTAAAAATTTGTCTTGGGGAGAGCAACCTCCTCATTGCTTGGTTTGATTGTGTGAGAGAGTGACCCGTATACTAGGTAAAGCCCTCCGGTACCATTCTCGACTGATTACCGACTCTTCTGTGCGGGACAGTCGGTTGGGATGGTATCGGGTATCCCAGCAGGTCACGTAATCGCTCTGATATCTTGATTGTTCACCAAAATAAAATTGACAAGATAAATTGACCGAACCTTTACGGTCTTCAGCTCGCGTTGTGTTGGTGAACTGGGGGTTTGCTTGTGATCATAGTTTTTCCAAATCTCATCCGCCTTACTCGCCAGATCACGATGATGGGCAAGAGGTCTCTTAGGCAGCCTCTGGTTGCACTGCTTTTTAGTACTCCGGTCCATTCATCTAGGTCGGTTCGTGGGAGCTCAGACCCGCTCTCCCAACCCGAGTATGACTCCGCCATGTTCCCCCTCGACCACCCTTCTTCTGATACCGAGATACCAGTGCCAGAGGAGAGACAGACAGATGATTTATCGGCACCTGAGTTTGGTTGTTTTGACTTTTCAGAGATCATGGCCGGCACTAGTGATGATCGTACCCGAGGTCCGCAGGAGGAGCATTTTGTTCTGGACCAAGGATCGATCAACTCCACCCTGATCGCCTCCCTCGAGTCAGTGCAGCAGCAGTTGAGGGATCAGGGAGCGTTTATGATCGAGATGAGGCGAGAGCTTGAACAGTTGAGAGCCGACCGCGAGAATCGCGGAGGAGGACCCGACGATGCGGCAGCCGCTGCAGCAGGAGGAGCAGCACCACCGAGACCGATGCAGGAGAACCACAATCCTGGATCGACTTTGACGCACCGTTGGGTGGTGCTACCAGCCATCGTGGGGGACTTCAAGTTCCCCCCGAACACTTTGCAGCTCCTACCCGATTTCATGCGTTGGCCACAGAGGAGCCTCATCTCCACCTACAGGAGTTTGAGATGATTTGCAGTACTGTCCACGACCGTCAGGAGGACCAGGATACCATACGGATGATTGCCTTCCCCTTTTCCTTGGGAGACAGAGCAGCCACCTGGCTGAAGCATCTGGGGAAGTTTGTATACACTTGAGAGCAGCTCCGCGCCGAGTACTTGCATAAGTACTATCCACTCGGGCGGATGATGAATCCACATTTCATCATCTTTATTCTATCATTTTGGCACCAAAAACCCTAGCAAATGCCTGTACATTAAAATCATCATCTTAGTATTCATGCATGTGCATCTTATTAGTGTATAAAATACTGTAATTAAAGCCAAAAATATAAAATAAATAAAGAAAAGAAAAAGAATAAAATATTGTAAATGTTTTATGACCCGAAACCCCGAGACCTAGGCATCTTGATGAATAGGTCGACAAGGAATAAAGTAGGGGGAGATAAGGGCCGAAACACAGATAAAATACCTATACATTCTATTCATTCTTTATTCATTTTGGGACTTATTTTGGGTTCCACTTTTTTTGCATCAAATAAAGAAACTTTGTACATGAAAGTTGTATATAATTTTATAAAGAAAAATACAAAATTGATTTCACAGAAAAATAATGTACAGATAAAAAGCTATGGTATGAATAAAAATCCAGAATCCCAACTTCCCAGACCAGTATCTCACAACTGACAACTCCAAATGCAGCATACTCACCTTTAACTATATATAGAAGAAAATAAGCTATTTAATGGCGGTGGTTTCGTATTTGGCGAAGCTACGGTTTGAAAGTTGAGTTTTGGACCCATATTGTATACTTGTACTGAATAAAATATTCAATTTATTCTTTATTCATTATTTTTGTATTTTTATATTTTTATAATCTTATAAATATCACTTATAATAAATATGTATATTAAAATCAGAATAAAAGTATAAAGAAAACTCAAAAAAAAATCAACAAGTATAAGATCATACAGGTATAATACCTGTACTCATACCTATGTAACATACTCTTATAATTTATTAAATACACAAAATAAATCAGAAAAATAAAATAAAAATATATTTGTGTATATAAAAGTATTTATAATTTTAGAAAATAAGAAATGAAAATAATAAAAATAAAATACACAAAATAAAAATAAAATACTAAAATACATAGGTAATATACCTATATAGGGCTAAAAAGTAAACTTGTAAAAATGTACCTCATAAAATAAATTAAAAATCATAATAAAATACTACATAAAACAATGAATATTTCTTATTTTATAATCATAAATTAATAATGCCATTTACTATTTTTAAATTAATTAATAAAACATTTTTTAGGGTTTTTCCTGGTTGGTCCACGTGGACCAACCAGGAGGTCAGAACTGTTGACCAAGGTCAACAGTCTGACCTACCCTCCCTGTAGCTCTGCTACCTCGTTTTTCGTCCGCCTTTGCGGATTTATCGAGGCAAGGTCTTTCATCCTTTCGCGAAATTTCCTTCTGCAAAATCGTTCCCCTACTATTCATCTTGCTCGCCCAAGGTTCTTCTTGGGCTGAGGACCACTGCATCGTGCCAGAGACCTTGATCAAGGGACCTCCTCGTCAACCCTTCAAAAACCCCCCTTAACTTCATTCAAAGATTTGAACCGCATTTCATCCAGCTCGTTCCCCCCTTGGAGTCGCTCAAGCACCTTGGAGGTGACAGCTCCAGGTCTACATCATCGAGGAGGCGGATTTGCACGAGCTGGGCGCATTCCACCCTCACCTCCGGCGAGCTCTCCCGTGAGGTACTTTCCCTCTGACATAGGTCATCGAGGCAGCCACTTGTTCCATTTTTACCCCCATCAGTTAGCCTTAGGATCATTTTGCCCTTCATTCCTCACTTAATCATCCATCAAATCAGTCGATCGACCACCTCGCCGGAGCGCAACTCCGGTGAGTGTCCATCTCGCCGTTCCCCCCAATCTCGAGACCGCCTGGAGGTAGAGGCATTTTGCCCTCGACCTCCTCAACATTTCTACATGCAGGACTCTCTATTTTGAAGTACCTCGGGTTGGATTCATCTTCGCCGGAGATACCTGGGTCGTCTTTCTTCTCCGATGTCGCAAGGAGGACCTGGTCATCTCTGCCACCGTTGGAGACCCTAGACGAAGAGAGAAACCCTGCAGCAAGCTTTCGGGCCCATTTTGAAGCACGCCAGTCACCGGAGCAAGCTTCTATCGCCAGAGGAAGGTCGCCACGGCGGACCTTCCTCCCTGTTCTTCCACCTGCCGCCTCCGCCGTCAGATCGTCAAGGAGCCCCAGACATATCGTGGACCGTCCCATCGTCAGCGCCCCGCCACCGTCGATCTCAGCCGAGATCTGATCTCAGACGCCCACGGGTGAACCGTCATCGCGCCCGAAGAAGCTGCCACGTGGATAAGTGGCGCATCCCTCGCCGCCGGATCGCGCTTCACCGCCAGCCGTTGGATCCGCGCCACGTGCCATCAGCGCCTGCTACGCCGTCGGATCGCCCCAGCGAGGGATTTTTGCAAGTATATCCTCGCTATTTTTGTATTTTCCTTTTAGTCTAGTAATGTTTATTCGTAGTTTAAAAGTTTTGTAACTTTTGCAAACAGACCCCTGCCTTTACTTTATTTACGTATAGGTCCCCTGCCACGTCACCTCAGGTCACGTGAGGTGTGGGCATTTTGCAAGGGTACCCTCGGACTTTGGGATATTTCAGTTTAATCCCAAAATTTTGTCGTGTAGTGTAAAAGCTTGGGATTTTTGCGTTTAAGCCCCGGACACTTTTGGATATTGCTATTACGTCCCTGCCAAGCGCGTGTGTACCATGTGCTTGGCCTGGACATTTTGTACAAGAGCCCTTCTGGGTTTCGTATTTTGTTTTTAGGACAGTAAATGCAAGCTTTAGTGTAAAACTTTGTGGAAATTTTGCATGTATCCCCTGGATGTTCGAGAAATTGCATGTATACCCCTGCCAGGCCTGTTTAATGATTGCATGTTTGTTCTAATTAATTGGACCATCCTTTTAAGTTCAAAAATTCCACAAAAATAGGTTTAAGTTTCTGTCAACTTGCATTTGCACGCCATATTTTTGCATTGCATTTTTATTGCATTTTCATATTTATTAAAAATCAAAAACATGCATTTATTTCCCTGTTTGCATTAGAAAATACATAAAAATTATAAATACGTTTTGAAAATTTTCAAAAAAAAATATATTTTGTGTGTTTTATCATATTTTAGTGTCAGTCCAAAAGTCACTAAAAATCTCAAAAGAAAAACCTTAAAAATTCAAAAAGACTCAAAAACTTCAAAAAAATATATATAAAATCCTAGAAAACTCCAAAAAACACAAACTCAGTTTCTGTTCGTTCTATATTTTATTCTTTTCATTTGAAAATTAGTGTGAAAAATTTTGGTTGCTGTTTGCTAATTTTTATTCCCATTTTACTCACAATCAGCACAATTTTCATTGTTTTCCCTTATTTCAGCATTTAAAAATATCAAAAACACCTTGAAAAATCCTCAAAAATCACAAAAACAGTAAAAAATTATCAAAATACCAAAAACATTTTATCTCTGAATTTTTGGTCATTCTTGCACATTCTTATAAATACTTTATCTAGTCTTCTAGTACTTCGCTTATATTTGCCAATATTGAAAAAGAAACAAAAAGAAAAAAATAATATAAAATATAAAATTATAAAAATCATAAAAATCAAAGTCAAAATACAAAATTAAAAACTAAATTAAAATAAAAAAAATTAAAAATTAAAAAACCCACAAAAAACTTCTTTGCTTGCTTGCTTAGTGTAGACACACACTCACATTCACTTGTGCACATTTGTTTGAATTACCCTGCTTGCTCCATGTGTTCGAACTCTCTGCATACTTGTCCCTATACATCATTTGTGCAGAGTTAAAAATAAATTTTAACTCCACATTTATTTCTAATTATTGATCTTTAGTGTGGGTTAATTGTTGATTAAACCTAGGATTTTGTAGTGGTCACAACACCGACTGTTGACTCGCCTTGTGAGTCAATACGACCGCTCTCAATTCTGCGTTTATCAAATGGCGCCGTTGCCGGGGAGCAACAGCGAGTAGTTTACATTTTTGTTTGCTTGTGATTGTTGTCTACTATAGCTTCAGTTATCTCTCTTGCACTTTTGATACATATATTGATAGAGCTATTCTGACCATCCTTTCTTGTCTTCTTGCGAGGGACCGTGGAGCAAGGCAGATCGCCTAGGTGACCCGAAGCAACCTTGGGAAGCGGAGCCGGCCTTTCTTTAGCCAGGCCGGCAGGAGAGAGCAGGAGGAGTGAGAGAGTGATTAGTTTAGCTTGCATTTTATTTTGTGAGAGAGAGTGATTCATTAATTTGTAATAATACAGGTACTTGGACTCTTGGACACTCCGGGCCTAATTTCTGGGTAATTGTTCACCCGGGGGCTCACCACGGTTTTTGTTGAGTTTCCACCGCTGTCATTTGCCGGTTTTGATTTCATTTTCACTTTCTTTGTGGATTAAGCCCTTAGATCTAGGCCTGCTTGATCGATTAAATTAGGTCCAAACACACTAATAACCTTTGCATGTACCAATAGTTCGTACTTGGACTTAGTTTAATCAAACAGTTAGCTCCCTTTCTTAGATCCGCCGCGCCGCGAGCCCTCCCCATCAAGCGCTACTCCTGAACTCGATGTGTCGAGAAGAGGAGGGGGGGTCTAGACCGGACTCTTAGGATCGACGATTGGTAGTTGACTTGTGGTTCTTCACGCTAGCAGTTGCCTATCTTAGGACGATTTCCGCATTGCATATCGGCATATAGACTAGGTTTATAAATTTCTGCTTTGCATCCCGCATGGAGAGAGCTAGGATTCGCTGTAAGTCTTCTTACTTTGCATCCATCATTTAGGCACAAAGGTGAGATTTCCATCTTTGTGTCGACTTGCACGGCTTTTCCGACTCTATTCTCCCTCTGTTTTTGGACAAAGTAGGAGCAAGAAAATACAAAAATCGTTAGGCGCTTGTTTGAATCTACTCAAAAGAAGCGATAACACCAAAAAAATTAAAAAAAGGGACTGCTAAGAAAACCTTGACCAAAAATAAAATTGGTAATTGGATTCATTGATTGGGGAGAGTAACACCCTCACTTGTTTTCAGGTTGCATGGGAAGGTCTCCTTCCAAGTGAGGTGAGCGCTTCGTAAGGATTAGAGCCAAAATCCCAGCTTGTGGCTGCCTTGTGTATCGCCTGGATTTCCGAAGTATTGGCGCTTCTATCGTACGTGGACGGGTAGGGCTTGGTCAACATTGGTGACTCTCTATTGTGTAGAGCATCGACCTTGTCCGAAGTATCGAGCCTAGGCCACGCCTTCACGGGGGTGTCTGTCTCATCGTCTCGCGTCCGAGTAGGTTCTTGCACGCTCACAAGTGATTCCGTAGCACTCTAAGGACTCGTGAAAAGATTAATTCTTGAATTCAAGCTAAAACCGAAAAGATAAAAGCCGAACCTTCACGGCTTCATGTGTTGAGTTGGTGAATTCACCCCTGTCTTGTATTTGATTGCTAGTTTTATCTAAGGTCAAGATCAAAAACACAGCACAATTGTGCGCAATTTTGCTTCTCATTTCTTTCTTCTTCTTCTGCATTCCCTCTGCTCTTGCCAATAATCAAGATGATGGGACAAAGATCTCTTAGGCCGACCTTGTCGGCACCGCTATCCAGCACTCCTCCTTATTCATCTAGGACTACCTCGGAGAGTCCGCTCTCCGAGCCTGAGTTTACATCCACCCTGTTCCCCCTCGACCACCCTTCCCATTCTCCTTCCCTCAGTCCAATTGTTTCAGAATTCAGTGCATCACAGAGTTCAGATCATTCGACAGCACCTGAGATGGCCTCTTTTGCTTTTTCAAAAAATCCAGTGATGGCAGATAGAGGCGAGCACCCAGATGACCATGATCACCCTCCGTTCATAATTGATCAGGTGGCCATCAACAACTCCTTGTTAGCATCCCTGGAGACTATGCAGAGACAGATCCGTGACCAGGGTACCTTCATGGGTGATCTGATGAGAGAGATAGCTCAGATGCGAGAAAACCGACCTGGGGGCGGTGGCGGTGGAGGAGGAGGAGGAGGACCTGATGCAGGAGGAGGCGATCCAGAGGCTGAGAGACCGCCACAGACCATTATGAGGGAATTGCATAACCCAGCTCCATCCCTCACTCACTGCTGGATCAGACTCCCACCGATCCATGGAGATTTCGAGCTTCGGCCCCCCACAATTCAGCTTCTACCCAAATTTCATGGGTTTCCGATCGAAGAGCCACACCTCCACCTCCAAGAATTCGAGATGATATGCAGCACCATCCATGATAGGCTGCTGACTGAGGACACGATCAAGATGATCGCTTTCCCATTTTCATTGGTTGACAGAGCTGCATATTGGCTCAAACACCTCGGGCGATTCATCGACACTTGGGCAGATCTCCGGACCGTATATCTGAAGAAGTACTATCCTCTCGGCCGGACCAATGCAGCTAGAGCCATGATCAACAATTTTGTCATGGTCCCAAATGAACAATTCCATGAAGCCTGGGATCGATTCAGACAGCTCATCGATCGGTGTCCACATCATGATATATCCAAGCCCAACCTGGTTCAAAGTTTCTTCTGTGGGCTAACACCGGAGCTGCAGGGGCTTGTCAACGCCTCCTGCGGTGGATCATATTTCTTCAAGGGTGAAGACGACGTCTGGGCCATCTATGAAGGCATGGCAGAAAATTCAACTGTGATGACCCAAGCCAGAGTCTACACACAACAAAAACCACCTCAGGGAGGAGGCTTATTTCAGAGGATCGCCCGCATCGATGTCGGTCCCAATACATCGTCGGTAGCCGCAGCCCAAGCCGAATCAGCCGCAGCCGACATGGGCATTATCAGTGAGAAGTTGGACCGTATGGAGATCCTAGAGAAGAAGCAGAACCAAGGTCTTGCCCAGATGGACCTTCTCACCAAAACTATGAGTGACCTGAAAACTCAAATTCTATGCATTCAGGAGGCACAAGCTCAGTCCCAACAGCCTCCTAGGTCACGGGGCGACTCCAGCAGTAGCAGTTCCAACCAACCCTCTACCTCATACCGCCAGGTGAACCATATCCAGACAGAGCCGGTTCCACTGCTATAGTACTACCCAGCGCAGCCGCCATCTTCGGACACGCAGATGGTGGTCTATCAGCCGGAGCAGCCACTGGCAGTTCTTCCTCCATCCTCCTTTGAGCAGGACCCATTGATGGAAGTCAATGGGATATGGTACGACCGGTACCCTCAGCCCGGGATTCGTCGTGATCATCCCGGATTCCGTTGGGGCAATGGTGGCTCCTCCTCCCAGCAGCAGAATCCTGCCCAAGGACAGCAGAACAGCCAGCCAAACCAGCAGCAACAGCCCCAGTACGCCCATCAGCAACAGTATCAGAGTGGCCCTCGTCCCGCCTATCAGGGACAGCAATGGAGGCAGCGACAGCAGCCTCAGCAGTCTTATTCCCATCACCCCCAGTATCAACCACAGCAGCAGCAGCCCCATTTCCAGCAGGGACAACCATCCGGTTCTCAGGGTCCCGCTTTTGAGAACCCAGCTCTCGATGATCTTGCCCGCTTGCTCTCCGAACAGCGAGCATCCTTCAGGCAAGAAATGGATGAATTCTGGCAGGAGATGAGGGAGATTATCAAAGGGAAGGCCGCCATACCCGCTCAGATTGAACTAACCCGAACAATCTGAAAAGAAAGTCTGAGCAGGTAGAGTTTACAGAGGATACCTCTCCTAGCAACTATTTGAGCGATATGTCATATTCTTTCTATGATGCTGATTTTGTGACTACTAGGAGCGGTAGGATGCCTGCCGGCGGCGCCTCTTCTGAGCGACAACAACCAGCTGAATCAGGAGCGCCAGAGGAGCAGAGTAGCGGTGCTGATGCTGCTAATGATGATGTTGAAGATGGTGGTCCTGATGCCACCAATGATGGAGTTCCAGACGACGGTACTGAAGCCGTCGTGATACCAGATGCAGACGGTGGTGCTGAAGCCACCATTTTGGATGCTGAGCTAGAGAGCGGTGCTGATGCTGCAGAGACAGGTGCCGGTGGTGGTGCTGAGGCTACCACTCCTACTTTTGTTGAGTCTCCCTCTGTGCTGTGGTAACAACAAAAAGAACAAAAATATGAATAAAGGAAAGGTTTCTGTTCACATTGCGGATCCATATGTGTTGCATGATGATGATTGTGTGGATCCTTCTTCCTCACAGGCACAGGGACCTATTCCTAGCCCTCCATCTGTGGAGGCCCCTACCATCCCCTTCCCTGAGGCACTCCGCCGAGCGAAGGGGAATAAACGAGAAAATCCCAAAAAAGAGCAACAGGTAGAGTTCGGCAATCAGATGATAGACAGATTCCATATTCAGCTGGCTCTACAAGAAGCACTTGAGCATATCCCCCTCTTCAAGAAGAAACTGAAAGAGAAGACTACCATCCGCAGGAAGAGGAGGCACAGAGATCAAATCCATATTCTCACTCATGACACTTGCTGTGCCATTCAGAACACATTGCCAGCCAAGAGACCTGCCAAGGCGGTATCCGACCATGACAGTAGGACGGTATGTTTTCGTTTAGAGGGTGAAAGCATACAAATAGATACGATCGACCAGATCAGAGCCAGAGAGTTGGCATGCTCAGAGCAATCCAGTGAAGCCGAGCAGATGACAGAGGACGAGCTAGACATCCACCAGGTGTGTGATTTCGTGATGACTGATGATGAATCCAACTGGACAGATCCTGTAGCACCGACCCTCGCCTTGCCTACAGATTCACTATATCTCAAGCTCATGGCAGTCGAGAGCCGGGAGAGCACATCCCTGGATGAGGATACACCTGAGGCTGACAGTGTCGGGACGAGTGGTGCTGATGATTTTCATTCTTTCTCATCTTCTTCTGATCCCTCGGATTCAGACATTAACTGGGATAATTTTGATGAATATTTACCTTGTCTGATTCCTTATGAGCCAAAAACCATGACAGAGTGCGAGCCAGTGCAGTTCATTCATGATTCAGTCGGCCGCCCTTCGTCAGAGATTCATGCAGAGCGAGAGTTCTCCCACGCAGACCTGGTCGCCTTCACACAGACATATCAGAAGCCATATTTGCCACCTCCCAGTTGTCCAGAACGGAAACCTCTGCCACAGTCGATGAAGTACAGATTCCTTGCTGGTGAGCCAGACATGTACCCAGTCATTATCTCAGCAGATTTGACTGGAGAACAAGAATCTCGTCTGATGGAGGTTCTTGAAAGAAACCGCAAGGCAATAGGATAGAGTATAGCTGATCTCCAGGGGATTAGTCTGGCTCTGTGCTCCCACCATATTTATCTTGAGGAGGGTGCTAGGCCGTCGCGTGAGTTCCAATGACGGCTGAACCCGAATCTTCAAGATGTGGTCATGAAGGAAATATCGAGGTGGTGGAGCGCTGATTTTATCTACCCCATCTCCGACTCTAAATGGGTTAGTCCGTTACATGTGGTGCCCAAGAAGACGGGCATCACTACAGTAGTGAATGAGTCTGGAGAGGAGATCGCTACCAGAGTGCCCACTTCTTGGAGGGTCTGTGTGGACTACAGATGATTGAATGAGGCCACCAAGAAAGATCACTTCCCGCTACCCTTCATTGATCAGATTATCGAGCGGCTAGCCGGGAAGAGTCACTACTGTTTTCTTGATGGGTACTCTGGATACAATCAAGTGGCCATTGCGCTCGAAGACCAGGAGAAAACGACATTCACCTGTCCGTTTGGGACTTATGCTTTCAGACGGATGCCCTTTGGTCTATGTAACGCTCCAGCGACATTCCAAAGGTGCATGTTGTCCATATTCTCGGACATGGTGGGTGATTGTTTAGAGGTCTTCATGGATGACTTCTCGGTCTATGGCGACGGGTTCGATTCTTGTCTTGACTGCCTAGACCGTGTGCTTCAGCGCTGCATAGAGGTCAATCTTGTGTTATCTTGGGAGAAGAGTCACTTTATGATGACTCAAGGGACGGTCCTTGGTCATATCGTCTCCAACAGGGGCATGGAGGTCGATCTTGCCAAGGTGGATATCATCAGAAAACTCAATCCACCATCCAACTTGTGTCAGTTGCGGTCTTTTCTGGGGCATGTCGGTTTCTACCGACGGTTCATTCAGGACTTCAGTCGAATTGCCCGACCGCTCACTGACTTGCTGACGAAAGACACCGAGTTTATTGTAAATGATAAGTGTCTTGCGTCTTTCGAAACTCTCAAAGAGATGGTTGTTTCAGCTCCTGTCCTTCAGCCACCTGATTGGTCTCTCCCATTCGAGATCATGACGGATGCTTCAGATTTTGCCGTTGGGGCTGTGCTTGGACAGAGGAGGGATGGATTGCCTTTTGCCATTCACTACGCCAGCCGTACTTTGTATGCCGCTCAGCGGAATTATACTGTGACTGAGAAAGAGATGCTGGCCGTATTCTTCGCTCTT
This sequence comes from Ottelia alismoides, assembly GCA_037367405.1. Classification (NCBI taxonomy): domain Eukaryota; kingdom Viridiplantae; phylum Streptophyta; class Magnoliopsida; order Alismatales; family Hydrocharitaceae; genus Ottelia; species Ottelia alismoides. The sequence goes on from JAZKJV010001406.1 coordinate 203,480, forward strand.
GATAAGTACCGATCGTATATTCTCGGATCTAGAGTGACTATCTACACTGATCACACCGCCATCCGGTACCTAATGTCTAAGAAGGATGCCAAAGCACGTCTCACCAGATGGATCCTTCTACTCTAGGAATTTGATATTGAGATTAAGGACAAGCCTGGAGTCAAGAATGTGGTGGCGGATCATCTCTCCAGATTGGAGAATCTTGAGGAATCTGAGCCCAGTGCACCTATCACAGAAACATTTCCAGACGAGGCGATCTTGGCGGTCACCTTACTCCCATGGTATGGTGACTTTGTAAACTATATTGTCGCCAAGACAGTCCCTCAGGGTTGGCCCAGGCAGAAACTTGAGACCTTCCTAGCTAAGGCCAAGTTTTACCATTGGGAGGATCCCGTCCTTTATCATGAAGGAGGGGATAGTATCTGGAGGAGGTGCATTCCTCAAGAAGAGCAGCATAGCGTCCTCTCATACTGCCACAAGCTTGAGGCAGGAGGACATCATTCTGGAAAAAGGACAGCACTGAAGGTGCTTCAATCCGGTCTATGGTGACCTACTCTCTTCAAGGATTCTGATGAGTTCGTGAAGAGATGTACTGACTGTCAGAAGATGGGAACCTGCGGACAGAGAGACATGATGTCCATGCAACCCATTCACTTCTGTGAGGTTTTTGATGCATGGGGGATTGATTTCATGGGCCCATTTCCTAAAAGTCAGCGATTCGAGCATATTTTGCTCGCTGTGGACTATGTCAGCCGATGGGTTGAGGCTATCCCCGCCCGAGCCGTAGATGCTAAAACCGTATGCAAATTCTTGAGGAAAAATATCATTTCATGGTTCGGGGTACCGAGAGTCTTGATTTCAGATGGGGGGTCTCATTTCATCAATGACAAGGTTAGGGCCCTTGCAGACGAGTTCGGCATTGACCATCGGGTTGCCACTCCATATCACCCTCAGACTAATGGTCTTGCCGAAGTCTCGAACCGGGAGATAAAAACAATCTTGCAGAAAGTAGTCCGCCCAGACCGAAAGGATTGGTCACAACTTTTGGACTCGGTCTTGTGGGCTTATCGGACTTCTTTCAAGAATACATTGGGGACATCTCCCTTTCGTTTCGTCTATGGCAAGTCGTGCCATCTGCCACTGGAGATCAAGCATAAATCTTTTTGGGCAGTCACCGAGTTGTTGTAGATCCCGAGAGTATAGGAGACCAGAGAAGAGCAGAATTGGCAGCCCTGGAAGAATTGAGAGACACAGCCTTCTCCAACAGCCTACAGTACAAAGAGAAAGTGAAGACATGGCACGATTCCCATATCAGCCATAAGCAGTTTGAGCCGGATCAGAGAGTATGGTTGTTTGATTCCAGGCTGAAATTATTCCCAGGGAAGTTGCAGAGCAAGTGGAAAGGTCCTTATGTGGTCAGGAAGGTACATGACAATGGCAGCATCGACATATCCGAATCGTCATCTTCCTCTACCTTCCGAGTCAATGGTCAACGCCTGAAGCTATATCTAGATCATGATCCGCCGACCAGTGACGTCGCCCCCATTCTTCTGGTATGAGATGTGTCCTTTGACTCATATCATCTGCATCTCATACATGGTGATCACTTCTATCTTCCAGTGTACTGATCATCTGTCCATATCACTCTTTCATCTGTTGATTTATTTTATTCTTTTCTTCTTTTCTTCTTTTCCTCTTCTACCTTCTTCATCTATCAAAAAGGTGCCGCCCTTGTAGACAGTTTTCCATACTTAGGACGTACTTTGTCCTAAGTATAGGGGGTGTGCACCCCGAGTTTTTCTATTTTTCGATCCTCTCCATTGTCTCCTCTTCTTGTCTATACTTAGGGATATTTTACCCTACGTATAGGGGGAGACAATTTGAGTACGATCTGTTCATTCCCACCCTTGACTCTCCTTGCTTTGTATATAGTCTGCTATACTTAGGATTATTTGATCCTAAGTATAGGGGGACGGTCAACTTCTCATTTGTTCATTCATTCCTTCATTTATTCATTTATTCTTTAGACTTGCCTATACTTAGTACGAGTTATGTCTTCTCTTTTCTCTCTGATCTATGAGGACATAGCTCAAGCTAAGTATAGGGGGTCGTATATACTGCGTATATACTTTAGCCATAACTCGTACTTTCGTATTTTCTTAATAATATGGCTAATCATTCTTTAAAAAAATTCATTAAAAAACTTTAATAAAAAGGTGTTCTGTTCCTCAAATTCTTTTTGTAATTACTGATTAATAAATCAGGTGAAAATGTTTTTTGCAAAATGTTTGAAAAATAGTTTGAAAATCTTTGTGAACATTTATTGAAAACTATTTGCAAAACATTTTGTTACATGTTTTCAACCTTTGTTAAAATGTGTGTTTTGTAAAATTTATTTTCTTTGTGTGAAATAAAATGTTTGAAAAATGATTTGCAAATGGTTTGAAATATGGTTGCAAAAATGTTTTGAAAAACCTATATATACTGTTTGGAAAACCTTTGCAAAATGATTTTCAAATGTGTGTACATGTTTGTAAAAATGTTTGTAAAAATTATGTTGGACTATAGTTTTCAAAATTATGTGAAAAAGCTTGTGTCAAATAAGTTTGAGGAATATTTACATCACACCAAAATCCACTATATATATATATGTATAAAATTTATCACTTACCCTTGTAAAGTCTTAAAAATCCACTTCTTGTACATATAAGAAGCACTCCCGTGTACATAGTTTTCACCTAGTTTTCAGCCAAAACTTTTTCTTTTCAAAAATCCCAAAAACATTTGCAAAACTAAAATCCAAACATCTGAAAAATCTTTTTGAAAAAAAATGCATGCATCATCTTTTCAAAAATCCATAAAAATTTCAAAATTTTGAAAATTGCATCACAAAAATATTTTTTGCATTTTGCATAGCATTGCATAACATTCGCATTTTTCGGATTGAGTTTGATAGTTGAACAAGTCTAAGTAAAATCCGGAGATAGGAGCTTGATTGGACCTTAAAATCTACCTAATAATAGGAACCTTATAGGAACTGGGTTTGAGGTACTTCAGGTCTAGTTGACTTAATTCTTTGAGGATCACGGGACTTGGTTCAATGGATTCTTGACTGCCTAAGTAGAGTATTTCGGAGCACACGCACGACTCTTGTCGATAATGACCTAACTTGGACACCTGCACCTTTCACATAGCTCTCCACGGATGAGGTGGTGAGGAGGCAGTTTCCTTTGGCTTGGGGTAGCATATGAGGGTAGTACTTCTAGGCGGAACCTCTCTTCTTCTTCTAGTGAAGGAAGTACGCCTCAACTTGGTCTAGTGGTGATGAAGGCTAAAGACAGAAGCCGTGGGTTGCAATAAAGCTTCAAAAGAGGGATAGTCTACTGGCTCAAGAGGAAAATTTCTTGTATATATGCTGCACCATGTAGATATGTTGTACAGATGCACTTAGAAAAAAAGAACTCCAAAAAATGGTGGGTCGGATTGAAAATTTAATAACCCCACCGGAGTGTATATAGTCCAATAAAGCAAAAGCTTATGGTATCCATGTTACATCTCATGAAACTTGCAGCGGGAGACTTAGCTACACTGGTTGAGCTCCCAAAATTCTATACTTCTTATTCCCCCTCTTCTTGAGCCGGTTGCACTTGAACTTAGAAGGGAATACCCCGCTTCTCGAGGAAAGAGTTGCTAGACCGAGGCATTAGAGTTACCAGGGTGGGGGAGGTTGTTTCTTTGTTACTTCTGAGGTGGGGAGCTACATATCACTTACACTGTACAAGTCAGATTCATAGTCGTAAGAGTTTGCGTATGAGTTGAGATACTTCTGACCTGGCTATTGAGGAGACTTGGACAGAGTTTTGGGATTCTCAAGGACTGTTGGATTTCAAATTTGATTCTCATTAAGGTTCCGACCGCACTAAAATTCCAAAGGTTCGACTTAAGCTCCAAACTTTGATTTTGTGAAGACAAGATTCGATGATTAGACTTCATCCAATTTTCTTCTTTTCCTTTTCTTTCTTTTTCTTTTTGCACTTATTGCATAAGTGTTTGCTAGGGACTAGCAAAGGTAAAGTATAGGGGGATGATGAATCCACATTTCATCATCTTTATTCTATCATTTTGGCACCAAAAACCCTAGCAAATGCTTGTAAATAGCATTAAAATCATCATCTTAGCATTCATGCATGTGCATCTTAGTAGTGTATAAAATACTGTAATTAAAGCCAAAATTATAGAATAAATAAAGAAAAAAAGAATAAAATATTGTAAATATTTTATGACCCGAAACCCCGAGACCTAGGCATCTTGATGAATAGGTCGACAAGGAATAAAGTAGGGGGAGATAAGGGCCGAAACATAGATAAAATACCTATACATTCTATTCATTCTTTATTCATTTTGGGACCTATTTTTGGTTCCACGTTTTGTGCATCAAATAAAGAAACTTTGTACATGAAAGTTTTAGATAATTTTATAAAGAAAAATACAAAATTGATTTCACAGAAAAATAATGTACAGATAAAAAGCTATGGTCTGAATAAAAATCCAGAATCCCAACTTCCCAGACCCGTATCTCACAACCGACAACTCCAAATGCAGCATACTCACCTTTAATTGTATATAGAAGAAAATAAGCTATTTAATGGCGGTGGTTTCGCATTTGGCGGAGCTACGGTTTGAAAGTTGAGTTTTGGACCCACATTGTATACCTGTACTGAATAAAATATTCAATTTATTCTTTATTCATTATTTTGTATTTTTATATTTTTATAATATTGTAAATATCACTTATAATAAATATGTATATTAAAATCAGAATAAAAGTACAAAGAAAACTCAAAATAAAAATCAACAAGTATAAGATCATACAGGTATAATACCTGTACTCAAACCTATGTAACATACTCTTATAAATTATTGCCCTCGACCTCCTCAACATTTCTATATGCAGGACTCTCTATTTTGAAGCACCTCGGGTTGGATTCATCTTCGCCGGAGATACCTGGGTCGTCTTTCTTCTCCGACGTCGCAAGGAGGACCTGGTCATCTCCGCCACCGTTGGAGACCCCAGACGAAGAGAGAAACCCTGCAGCAAGCTTTCGGGCCCATTTTTAAGCACGCCAGTCACCGGAGCGAGCTTCTATCGCCGGAGGAAGGTCGCCACGGCGGACCTTCCTCCCTGTTCTTCCACCTGCTGCCTCCGCCGTCGGATCGTCAAGGAGCCCCAGACATATCGTGGACCGTCCGATCGTCAGCGCCCCGCCACCGTCGATCTCAGCCGAGATTTGATCTCAGACGCCCACGGGTGAACCGTCATCGCGCCCGAAGAAGCTGCCACGTGGATAAGTGGCGCATCCCTCGCCGCTGGATCGCGCTTCGCCGCCAGCCGTTGGATCCGCGCCACGTGCCATCAGCGCCTGCTACGCCGTCGGATCGCCCCAGCGAGGGATTTTTGCAAGTATATCCTTGCTATTTTTGTATTTTCCTTTTAGTATAGTAATGTTTATTCGTAGTTTAAAAGTTTTGTAACTTTTGCAAACAGACCCCTGCCTTTACTTTATTTACGTATAGGTCCCCTGCCACGTCACCTCACGTGACCTATTCACGTGAGGTGTGGGCATTTTGCAAGGGTACCCTCGGACTTTAGGATATTTCAGTTTAATCCCAAAATTTTGTCGTGTAGTGTAAAAGCTTGGGATTTTTGCGTTTAAGCCCCGGACACTTTTGGATATTGCTATTACGTCCCTGCCAGGCGCGTGTGTACCACGTGCTTGGCCTGGACATTTTGTACAAGAGCCCTTCCGGGATTTGTATTTTGTTTTTAGGACAGTAAATGCAAGCTTTAGTGTAAAACTTTGTGGAAACTTTGCATGTACCCCCTGGATGTTCGAGAAATTGCATGTATACCCCTGCCAGGCCTGTTTAATGATTGCATGTTTGTTCTAATTAATTGGACCATCCTTTTAAGTTCAAAAATTCCACAAAATAGGTTTAAGTTCCTGTCAACTTGCATTTGCACGCCATATTTTTGCATTGCATTTTTATTGCATTTTCATATTTATTAAAAATCAAAAACATGCATTTATTTCCCTGTTTGCATTAGAAAATACATAAAAATTATAAATACATTTTGAAAATTTTCAAAAATTTATATTTTGTGTGTTTTATCATATTTTAGTGTTAATCCAAAAATCACTAAAAATCTCAAAAGAAAAACCTTAAAAATTCAAAAAGACTCAAAAACTTCAAAAAAATATATAAAATCCTAGAAAACTCCAAAAAACACAAACTCAGTTCCTGTTCGTTCTATATTTTATTCTTTTCATTTGAAAATTAGTGTGAAAAATTTTGGTTGCCGTTTGCTAATTTTTATTCCTATTTTACTCACAACCAGCACAATTTTCACTGTTTTCCCTTATTTCAGCAATTAAAAATATCAAAAACACTTGAAAAATCCCCAAAAATCATAAAAACAGTAAAATAATATCAAAATACCAAAAACATTTTATCTCTGAATTTTTGGTCATTCTTGCACATTCTTATAAATACTTTATCTAGTCTTCTAGTACTTTGCTTATATTTGCCAATATTGAAAATGAAACAAAAAGAAAAAAATAATATAAAATATAAAATTATAAAAATCAGAAAATGAAAAATCAAAATACAAAATTAAAAATTAAATTAAAATAAAAAATTAAAAATTAAAAAACCCACAAAAAACTTCTTTGCTTGCTTGCTTAGTGTAGACACACACTCACTTTCACTTGTCCACATTTGTTTGAATTACCATGCTTGCTCCCTGTGTTCGAACTCTCTGCATACTTGTCCCTATACATCATTTGTGCAGAGTTAAAAATAAATTTTAACTCCACATTTATTTCTAATTATTGATCTTTAGTGTGGGTTAATTGTTGATTAAACTTAGGATTTTGTAGTGGTCACAACACCGACTGTTGACTCGCCTTGTGAGTCAATACGACCGCTCCCAATTCTGCGTTTATCAGCGGACCAATGCCGCGAGAGCCCTGATCAGCAACTTCTCCATGCTCCCCAACGAGCAATTCCATGAAGCATGGGAGAGGTTCAGAGAGCTGACTGATAGATGCCCGCACCATGACATTTCCAAGCCGAACCTCGTGCAGAGCTTTTTCAGCGGGTTGACACCAGAGCTACAGGGCTTGGTGAACGCTTCTTGTGGCGGGTCTTACTTCGCCAAGGATCACGACCAGGTCTGGGCCATCTACGAGGAGATGGCCGAGAACTACATGGTGATGTCCCAGACCCGGTTGTACACTCAGGGCAGACCCCAGCAGCCAGGACCCGTGCAGTACCAGAGGATAGCACGGGTCGACACCGGTCCTTCCAGTTCATCCGCATTAGCAGCAGCATAGGCAGAGTCATCAGCAGCGGACATGGGAATCATTAGCGAGAAGTTGGATCGGATGGAGCTGATTGAGAAGAAGCAGTGCCAGGGCATCACTCAGATGGAGCAAATGGCACAGACTCTGAGTGACATGAAGACCCAGCTCATGTGTCTCCAAGAGGCACAGACGGCTTCCCAGCCCCATCTTCAGTCGCGAGGCGATCACGACAGCAGCAGCAGCTCGTCCCCGCGCTCCAGCTCACACCAGCAGCCTAGACAGGTTCACCTTGTACAGGCGGAGCCGTACCAGCAACCGCAACCCACCTACCAGTCACCACCATCTCCAGATTTGCAGGTGGTGGTATATGAGTTGGATCAGCCTCTGGCAGTACTCCCGCCAGCCCAGTATGATGAAGAGCCGTTGATGGATGTCAACGGGATTTGGTATGACCGCCCTCAGCCCGGTATCCGACAAGACCATCCCGGATTCCGATGGGGGGACCAGAGGTACCCAGCCCCAGCAGCAACCGTCAGGACAAGGTGGCCAGTACAGTCATCAGAGAGAGCACCAGCCGCAGCAGCAGCCTCCAGTGTACCCACCACCACAGCAGCAGCAGTCGTCCTATGGTCCTCGTCCCTATCAGCAGGGACAGTTGTGGAGGCGTGAGCAGCCTCACCAGCAGCAGCAGCATCACCCATACCCCTCTCAGCCACAGCAGCAGATCCAGCAGCCTCACTACCCGAGAGGCTACCCGTCAGGTTCCCATGAGAACCCCGTCTTGGATGACATAGCCCGCCTTCTCACAGATCAGCAGGCTACTTTTCGACGGGAGATGGACGAGTTCCGCCCGGAGATGCGGGACATTGTGAGAGGGAAGGCCGCCATCCCTGCCCAGATTGAGCCGAACCCCAACAGCCTGAAGCGGAAATCTGAGCAGGTAGCTTGTACTGAGTATACCACTCCTAGTGATGCATTTGGTGATACGACTGGATATCTGTTTGATACTGATTTTGTCACACTTAGGAGCGGTAGGATGCCAGCAGGCGGCGCCTCATCTGAGCCACATCATGAGGATCCACCTAGAGCACTGGACGAGGAGGAGGAGAGCGGTACTGAGGCTGCTAGAGACGATGACAGTGGTACTGATGCCACCAAGGATGCTGATTCCACCGGCGGTGCTGAGGCCACCGTTTCACCAGGTCGAGGAGGTGGTACTGAGGCCACCCACGATGCCGAGACAGAGCGCGGTACTGAGGCCGCGAGTCTTCCAGCTGATCCAGTCGATGGTGGTGCTGAGACCACCCGTGTTCATTCTGAGAGACCTGTTGTTTTTCCTACTTCTGATGTATCTCGGACCTCTGTTGTGAATAAAGGAAAAGGTTTGGTTTTTTCTGGTTCCACTGTGGTGCTTGATGTATGTGCGGATCTGGTCGTCGAGTCGTCTAGACCTTTTCCTAGTCCTTCATCTGAGAAGGACCCAGTAATCCCCTTCCCTAGAGCCCTTCAGATGGGGAAGGGGAAGAAAACAGAAAATCCCAAGATCAGGAAGAGTTCAGCCAGCAGATGATAGATCGTTTTCACATACAACTGACTCTTCAGGAGGCTTTGCAGCATATCCCGCTTCTTCAGCGTTCGTTGAGAGACAGGACCACAGTCAGGAGGAAGAGGAGGAACCACCACTCTGAGATCCATGTGCTGACGAAAGCCACGTGTTTCGCGATCCAGAACCGTCTGCCAGCCAAGAGGCCAGATTCAGGAGCCCTTTATGTCAGATGCCATATCAATGAGCAGAGGTTCGACCGTACTTTACTAGATAGTGGGTCGTCGATCAACCTCCTTCCGGCAGCCCTTCTCGACCGCTTCGAGTTGGGGACTCTTAGACAGAGCAGGACAATCCTTCAGTTTGTTGATAGATCTGTCAAGAGGCTGAAGGGGTTGTTGCGAGACGATGTCGTCACGATTCAGGGCCTGCAATTCCCCGTGGACTTCGTAGTGTTGGACATGGAGATCCATGAGTCGGTGACCGATACCCCCATCATTCTAGGTCGCCCGTTCTTGGCCACAGCCAAAGAAGTGATCGACCATGATAGCGGGAAGGTATACTTTCACATCAAGGGCGAAAGTGTACAAATAGAGACGGTCGAGGACAGCAGAGTCAGAGAGAGAGCATGCTCAGAGATGACTTCAGACACAGAGCAGCTGACAGATGCAGGGCTAGACATCTACCAGGACTGTGACTTTGTGATCACAGATGATGAGGCAGTTTGGGCAGACCCAGCAGCACAGGCCATCCTCTCATTTTCAGACACCGCTGATGCAGAGATGACAGGAGAGGAGAGCTTAGATAGCACATTCCTGGTCCAGGATACTTCAGAGGCAGCAGAGCCGGTTCTCGACCGCGACACAGATTTTTGTGATGATGGTGGTACTGATGCCACCGCAGATGATGCAGATCCCTCGGAGTCAGAGTCTGATTGGGCAAATTGTGAGGATTATATGCCAGAACTGATTTCCACTGAGCCTACAGCTGAGGAAGAGGTAGATGCCGAGCAGATCACAGACAGTTCAGTTGAGCAGCCTTCTTCAGATCCAGTTTGCGAGAGTACGTTCTCATTCTCCCCGGCAGATTTGGCAGCATACACGCGACTTCTTTCGAAGCCAGATTTGCCAGCATCCAGTTGTCCAGAGCTGAAGCCACTTCCAGCATCGTTGAAGTATAGATTCCTTGCGGGTGAGCATGAGATGTACCCAGTCATTATCTCAACCGATTTGACTGGAGAGCAGGAATCTCGTTTGATGGGGGTTCTTGAAAAGAACCGCAAGGCGATAGGATGGAGCATAGCAGATCTCCAGGGGATCAGTCCGGCCCTGTACTCCCACCATATCTATCTCGAGGATGAGGCGAAGCCGTCGCGTGAGTTCCAGCGGCGGCTGAACCCAAATCTAAGAGAGATTGTCATGAAGAAAATTTTGAAATGGTGGAGCGCCGATTTTATCTACCCCATCTCCGACTCCAAGTGGGTCAGTCCTTTGCATGTGGTGCCCAAGAAGACGGGCATCACTACAGTGATTAGCGAGTCTGGAGAGGAGATTGCTACACGAGTACCCACTTCTTGGCGGGTTTGTGTTGACTACAGGAGACTCAACCAGGCCACCAAGAAGGATCATTTCCCCCTGCCCTTTATTGATCAGATCATTGAGAGACTGGCAAGGAAGAGCCATTACTGTTTTCTGGATGGGTACTCGGGCTACAACCAGGTGGCCATCGCTTCTGAAGATCAGGAGAAGACCACCTTTACCTGTCCCTTCGGCACATACGCCTTCCGACGCATGCCATTTTGGCTATGCAATGCCCCTACGACTTTTCAGAGATGCATGCTGTCGATCTTTTCGGACATGGTAGGGGAGTGCTTGGAGGTCTTCATAGATGATTTCTCGGTTTACGGCGACGGATTCGACTCCTGTCTTGACTGCCTAGACCGAGTGCTTCAGCGATATATAGAGGTTCGCTTGGTTCTATCTTGGGAGAAGAGTCACTTTATGGTGACTCAAGGGACGGTGCTTGGCCACATCATCCCCAACAGGGGCATGGAGGTTGATCCGGCCAAGGTTGATGTTATTAGAAAACTCAGACCACCGTCCAACTTGCGGCAGTTACGGTCTTTCCTGGGGCACGTTGGTTTCTACCGGCGTTTCATTCGTGATTTCAGTAAGGTTGCCCGGCCGTTGACTGACTTGCTGACGAAAGACACCAAGTTCCTTGTCGATGACAAGTATCTTTCGTCGTTTGAGACTCTCAAGCATTGTATTGTTGAGGCTCCTGTCCTCCAGCCACCAGATTGGTCTCTCCCATTCGAGATCATGACGGACGCCTACAATTTTGTCGTGGGCGCCGTGCTAGGATAGAGGAGGGATGGAGTTCCATTTGCTATTCACTACGCTAGCCGCACATTGGATTCCGCGCAGCGGAATTATACAGTCACAGAGAAGGAGATGCTAGCCGTAGTGTTCGCCCTAGACAAGTTCTGATCGTACATTATTGGATCTATAGTGACTTTGTATACAGATCATATCGCCATCAGGTACCTCATGGCAAAGAAGGATGCCAAGGCCAAACTGACTAGATGGATCCTTCAACTCCAGGAGTTCGACATTGAGATCAAGGATAAGCCTGGAGTCAAGAATGTGCTGGCGGATCATCTCTCCCGTTTAGAGCAGCCTGAGGAGTCTGAGCAGATTGATCCCATTTGCGAGACCTTCCCAGATGAGGCGATCCTTGCTATCGCCTCACTCCCGTGGTATGCTGATATTGTGAACTTTCTTGTTGCTAAGAAAGTCCCACAAGGTTGGCCCAGACAGAGGCTTGAGACCTTCCTCGCGAAGGCCAAGTCCTACCACTGGGAGGATCCCATCCTTTACCACGAAGGAGGGGATAGCGTCTGGCGTAGGTGCATTCCTCAGGAGGAGCACCATAGCGTCCTCACTTACTGCCACAAGCTTGAGGCAGGAGGACATCATTCTGGGAGGAGAACGACACAGAAAGTGCTTCAATCCGGCTTATGGTGGCCTACCCTCTTCAAGGACTCTGATGAGTTCGTGAAGAGATGTACTAACTGTCAGAGGATGGGCACTTGTGGACAGCGTGATATGATGTCGATGCATCCCATTCACTTCTGTGAGGTTTTTGACGCATGGGGCATCGATTTCATGGGTCCATTCCCTAAGAGTCAGGGATTTGAGTACATTCTGTTGGCCGTAGACTATGTTAGTCATTGGGTTGAGGCCATCCCCACCCGAGCCGCTGATGCGAGGATAGTTTGCAGATTTTTGAGGAAGCACATCATCACGCGGTTCGGGGTACCTCGAGTATTGATTTCAGATGGGGGTCTCATTTCATCAACGACCAGGTGAAGGCACTTGCTAGCGAGTTCGGCATAGACCATCGAGTTGCCACTCCATACCATCCACAGACGAATGGTCTAGCCGAGGTGTCGAACAGGGAGATCAAGACTATTTTGCAGAAAGTCGTCCGCCCTGACCGAAAGGATTGGTCACAACTTTTGGACTCGGTCTTGTGGGCATATAGGACGTCTTTCAAGACACCATTGGGCACATCTCCCTTTCGCCTCGTTTATGGCAAGCCGTGCCAATTACCTGTTGAGTTGAGGCACAAGTCACTTTGGGCAGTCACAGATATTCTTTTAGATCCAGATAGTGTAGGAGACCAGAGGAGGGCAGAGTTAGCAGCCCTGGAGGAGCTTTGTGATACCGCCTTCTCGAACAGCCTACAGTATAAGGAGAGAGTGAAAGAGTGGCATGATTCTCATATCATCCACAAGCATTTTGAACCTGGACAGAGAGTATGGTTGTTTGATGCTAGGCTTCGTCTATTTCCAGGGAAGCTACATAGCAAATGGAAGGGACCTTATCTTGTGCGAAAGGTACATGACAACGGGAGCATTGATATATCCGAGTTGTCTTCTGAGAGTACCTTTCGAGTGAATGGCCAGCGGCTCAAGCCATTTCAAGATCATGAGCCGCGGGTCATTGATGTTGCCCCTATTCATTTTGCGTGAGATGTGGTCTTTTGACTCACATCTATTGCATCTCACGCCTGATTATCACTGTTCTTCCGACCTGCATAGATCCAGTTGTCTATATCACTCTATTCTTTAGTCTCACATCCCTTTTTCTCATCTTATGATTATGCTATACTTAGGGTTGTTGGAAATGCGAGCCCACGGCGAGCCATTATGCAATAAATGTTATTGCATATATCATTCCCTGATCTGAAATAAAGAATGAATAATTTGCATAATAGGTCCCTTCGTACAATTAGGGTTATGTACCATGGCCATCTTAATAATCATACAGCTGTTGATTCAACTATTGAATCATAGAGGCTGGTGCTTGGATGAATATCTAAAGAGTTAGATTGAGGACTCATCAAGCACCGTCAAATGATTGTTAAGAGATGATCTCCAGCCTGAGTAGGAGATGGCAATTCTTATCTCTTTAGGCTGATATCTGACCGACCTCTTGATGCAGGTCCTCTGCATAGGAATAGAGATTCGGAGGTGCCAGATTAGTTAGGTCAAAGAGTTGACTTAACGAGATCGAGATAACCAAAGTCTTATATCGTATGCTGTCATGATATAGGCACGCATCCTCTGACCGGAGATAGATGTGTTACTATATGTCTGAGTATGTACATTTGGCAGACCAATAGGTTGATGACCTAATCAAGGTCTATACACCGGTGCGCTGGTGTGCATATAAGGGCATATGAGTAATACGATCTCTCAAAGGGATCATACAGGTTCAGTTACTGAACCGGAAGACATGAGCTCACTCATGAGATAATGGGAAGAATCAAATTCCATGCGCATGGTCGTCTCGCTTTGGAAGCTTGACTGAATTTGTAGGTTTGATATATACTTTTAGTATATGATCAAGACCTAGGTATGATATACGCTTTTGGAAAGTGTATGATCGATACCAACTCCCAATGATCGAATGAGAAACTTACTGATAAAACCATGAAGTAGACAGTATAAAGTTGATCCGATACTTCGGGTTTAGTCTGAGTCTTCCAGTATGCAGGATGTACAAGTATTGGGAATACCTGAGGGTAATTTGATCATAAACGGTCGTATAACCATGAAGCTTCCATTCCTAGGGAGTGATGAAACGGGTCTGGATTTTAGTGACTCCTCTCAGTAGAGAAGTGATCTGATCTTGGTCCAAGTGTTGGACATTGATCTGAATGTGATTCAGATACAATGAGAAGATTAGATTTACGGTCTTGATTTAATCAAGCATCTATGGGAGGCCCGCGATCTGGATTTGAGATATGATCTCAATATCCATGTCACTATACGTGGAACAATACAATCGCCCTGTCCTTATCTCCAAGTATCTGATGAGTAATAACATTATTCTTAAATGGTTTAAGAATAATTCCATAAGATCTAAGCAAAGAGAAGTTGATAATTAAATGTGATTTAATTATCATGATGTATGAGAAATTATCCAATATGATTAAATGTGATTTAATTATTATGGATAAGAATAATGTGGATAGTAATATTCAATTATTCATAATATGTTATAAATGTGATTTATAATATATTAGAGAGAGTTAAATATAATTTATATTAGTAGATTAATTATTAATGTGTATTGGATACACATTGTCTAATTAATTGAAAATGTAAATTACATTTTGTTTTGGGTTGTGAATATGATTCACAATATTCCAATGTCAAGATTGCAAAATTCCCAAAATTAATTGAGAATTATTTTTGGTGAATAAAATACCAACAAATAATTGTTGGAAAATAAGTTGAGAGAAAAACAAGGAGATGTCCAATCTCATGGGGATCCATGAGATTGCCCTCCCCATATGGGAAGAGGGGGGCGGCACCAATTCCTTTATGGAATTGGTGACCGTCCACTTCCCCTAATGGGGAAGGTGGATCTCATTTGTTTCTTCACTCCTTATTTGGTTGGTTTAATTTGGTATTAATATATATTTGATTTATCAAATATATTTAATCAAAACTAAATCACAAACTGTTGGTTTTACCAACAACAATCTTGATCATTGGATTGACATAAAATCAATCTCATCCATTGATTTTATATGTTCCATGGATTGAGATCCATGGATCCCAAAATCCTATAAATAGAGAGGCATACCATGCTCTCTCTTAACACATGCTATTGTAGCAAACACACTCTCTCTCTTTCTCATACTCGACAGCCCTATCTCTCCCTCTCTTCTTGGTGGTTGTCCACCTTGGTTGAGAGAATCGTCGACGCCCACGCCATCGTGCTGCCGCTTCGACTCTCTGCGGTTCTTCGTCTTCTTGGAGTGCTTCACTCACGAAGGAGACGTTTGATCTCGTGCGACGAGATCAGGAGAAACCATGCTTGGATCAACTTGGATTGCGAGGACACCGCGACTCATCCCCGCGCTCGCAAGCCGTTACTCTGACGATCGGACTTGAGACAGGAGGTCTCTTTTCGTAGAGACTTGATCAACCACGCTTCAAGAGGTATTGCATTATACTTGATGTGGTTATAGATGAAACGATTTGAGAATGGTTCTCGGATAATGTGGTTTCATCGGATTAAAAATTTTTAAATTCTGTTGCACCGAACAACTAGTACGACTAGTCGTTCTTCGTCGTATCCGATACGACGATCACGCTTCCGTGATGCGCTTGAGGACAATTTCCATATCCTTCAAGTGGTATCAGAGCCTTAGGTCGACGGTTTTGAATATGATTCGAAAAAACGAGGACGACTTGGGTTCGTTAAGGTCGTGAAAGTTTTCATCGCATTTGATTTCGAAGATCTATTTAGTAAATAAATTCGGCACTGTTTAAATTGTTTAAACACAAATTTAATACTTGGATTTTATTTCCCATTAAATAAGGAAACCATAGGAACTGAGTTTGCGTAAATCGGATTTCGTATGCTCTAGTTATGGTTGTTTTAATGAACATGTATGCACTGTTGCGGGAACAGTAGATTTTAACATGATTAAAGAGTTAATTACTGTTATCATCTGCCTCGAAATGCGTGCAACTCCACTTAGGTTCTGTTCTAAATCAAGTTAGCAATCTATGAAAATTGGGTTTGTTTAATTTGGATTTAAATTGATTGAGATATGTTAATTTTAGTGAGTAGGGGTCCTTACTGAAATTACATTCCTAATCTAGAACCAAATGATTGTCAATTAGTGAAATTAATTGTTAATTTCGTGAAATAATCTTGAAAAATATTTATGAAATATTGAAACATGATTATTTGCCTAATTGACTTGGTCCCAACCAATTAATTGATTAAGATGTGATCTAAATCATAATTGGAAACCACAATCTTTCAAACTTGATGCTTGAATAGGATTTGGGAATTTGTCTAGCAAATTTCCTTATAATAAAAAAAATGTTTTGATTATTACTATATGGTATAATTTCGGTTGAAGAACCGATGATCATCTCAAGTACAAATTAATCAATTTGGCATTATCCTTTCCCGAGGCAGATATGGTGCCTAGTCGGAGAGCATTGGGGTTGCGAGTTGCAACGTATGTGGTCCGTCCCACTCTCGTCGGTACTAGCCATGACAGTGGGTAGGGCCGGGATAATGTTCGAGGGATTAAGATGTATTTTTTTAATTACGTATTTTGAGATATTACCATATATATATTCAAGTAAAATAATCAAGTTTGATTGATTGAATTGGATTGATAATTAATTTAATATGATTAAATTGATTATGTCCAATTGAAATACTCTAATATGATTAGAGCTAATAATTCCCTTGGAAGAATTAATTATGTGAATGTGATTCACGATAATTAATTAAAATTTGAATATGATATGGAGGATCACATAAGTGACATCCATGGTCTCCCGTCAAGGCGGAGGGTTCCGTTGCCAGGGATTGCATGTGAGAGACGTCTGTCCGAAGTGACAGCTCCTGTATGCAAGCGCATCTGGATCGGGCTCTTTGTTTCTCGAAAGAGTAAGGGCATATACGTAGTGACCCCAATATCGGATCCTCATATTATTGGGGCGATATTGGATTGCGTATAGCGAGTACTATTCCTGTTGACGGTTGGTTCAATTAACGACGGGTCAACATCGCCTTAGGGGTGGTGGGCCCGGGTGTTAAAGACCGAATTGGGAAATGCAAGTTGGACTTGCAAAGCGGAATGTGTTCCCGCTTCTTTTTATCCGAGTTGTAGATTCTCATATTATTGGGATGCAACAAAGATAAGGAAGGAGATCCCAGATCTTGTTGAGATATAATGGTAAGTATATCTCTTACATTGAAAGTGATTAAGGGAATGAACTTTCAATGTTGACAAGGCAAGACAACTTTGATATAAAAATCCTAAATCAAAGTAAAATATATATATATATATATTTATGCAAATTTCTTATTTCAGATAATCCTTCATTAAAACCCACTCAATGATATACTCAATAATAACCAGTGAAATATCTTGGATTGGACTCAATGATCCAGATATTGTACTTGCAATTGAACACATAATGTATGTGGTTGCAATGTGCAAGTTTCCTCATAATAATGAGGAATGACAATTAAATAGATAATAGGACTACAACCCTAGGATTTGTATGTCTCTATAGTCTTGATCTCATCGAATGTACTTTGGAAGTATCGTGTCGATGATGATCGCAATTGTCAAATAATCCGTATAAAATCAATGAAGATATTATGGCATGCATATGTGCTCTTGACATTTAATCATGAGTGAGATGGTTCTCTGCATCATGCAGAATGGTAGCTCTATAAGAGATGATGTATTCAAAATGTTTGAATACCTACCTGAACCAATGTTTTAAGAGTTTAAATGGATGTAGATGATGAGTGTCATCATTCTACTGTTTATACTCTAGTTATTCATGAAGCTTCATAATATTCATATTGTATGAATTTAACGAAGCATGTATAAATGTTGAAAAACTCTTACTTTGAATTCTTTTGAATTTAAAATAAGAGATCCTCTGTCCTGAGCAATGGTTGCTCATAGATAAAGGGAGCGCAGTGGAAGCATGGGTTGGACCCAAGTAAGAAGGAAAGTCAAAGACTTGAATGGACTTCTGTGACTTCCATATGACATACAAAGAGTTGGATGAATGCCAATACTGCAATAAGTTGATGTGTTGATAGTATAACTATCAAGTCTGTCTAGAATCCTTAGAAAAGGACTCGGATGGAGCATCAGAATAATCTACATAAATCATTGATATTGACTTACTTATTGAATAAGATAAAGTCAAATAATTGTATCTCAATCTTCTGATGACATTTGCAATGGGTTGCATATGCTTTAGAAGACTGGAAAATTTGATCTTAAAGATTTATAGTTATCCACGTGAATATTGATGCAATTGTTGCAACAATCTCTGTTGAATTAATAGACTTGTTAATTTCAGTAGGAGAGCCCTTAGTCTTAGAGAATGTCTCTGTGACCTAGATATTAGAATACACTCATTGTTTATTTCTAAATGTTGGAAATAAACATGAATTCTGATATAGAACTATCATAAAGAATTATGATGGAGATATTTCAGATAGTAATCTAAAAATCTGGTGGACTCCACTAAATTAGAAAAATTAATGAATGGTTCATATATTTCTAAATACTGAAATTAAAACCTTTATAAGATCAATAGGAGTATGAAGATCATTTGACAATGATCTAGCATCGAGCCTTGGACATTTGTCTATCGATTTGATCAATAGACTAGTAAGAAATGAAACTTTAGAATGTCTAAAATTTCAAAACTTACATACTTATGAATATTGTATTCAAAGTAAAATGTCCAATACACCCTTCTTTGGGAATGGTGTAAGATGTCAAGGTATTCAGGATCTCATACATATTGATGTATACGGATCATCTATATCATAGTAAACATTATGGATATGTGATATCTATCGATGATTATGTATGATATGAGATTTCTTCTCTTCACCTAAAGAAACCTTTGAAATGTTCAAAGATTTCATAATTTTGGTTTGGAACCAAAGCCTGAAGGAAGATGAAAATGAATTTGGTCTAATCTAGGTAATCAATACCTATTAGATGAATTCGTAATATACCTTATGGAGAAAGGAATATCATTCCTATCTCACTCCTCCTAATGAACCTAAACTCAATAGAGTTGAAGGGAGATACAATTGAATCATGTGTAACATGATTTGATCAATGATGAATTTTTAGCATAATTTCCTCTTAGTTTCCAGGTATATGTGTAGTAGAGACTACATTATATATCCTTAATAAGATTCCATGCAAGTAAGCTGGAATTGAGCACTAGAGAGTGCTGCTTCATTAGGAAAATAAAGGATGGTATTGGATACCTACTTTATGACCTTGAGATTCTTAAAATATCTCATCTCTGAGAATGTGATTCTTAGAGGTTGAGACTCTTGAGAATCAAGATGAAAATGAAGTGTAGGAACTCATTCAATCTTGAGAAGATAATGAAGCTCCTGAAATTGGAAACTAAAAGGACAATTAAAGATGAAACACTAATACCTCTTCAAATGAGTATGAGGATGGATTCCATGTGTTAGAGAAATCTGACAATGATCGAACTTCATGTGATGAAGCTTCTGAAGATCATAGCATGGATAGATGGATGTTAGCAATAAAAGTCTAATGTAGACTTCATATACAAGTGTTGTATATGGACCCTCGAGGATCCACCTATATGGATAATACCTGTAGAGGTGTAAATGGATCTTCAAGAGAAAGGGAACCTGATGAGAAGGTAGAGATCTTCAAAGCACAGTTAGTAGCCATGAGCTACACACCGGAAGAGAAGACATTGCTTGCAATGAAACTTGCTCTTCGGTGACCATGCTTAAAACCATCAGAATATTGTTGACCTTAGCTACACAACTTGATTATTGCATCTTCAAGATTTAAGTAAATATTGCATTCCTCTATGATTACCTCTCTGAGGATATTCACATGAAGTAGCCCCAGGGCTTCATGGTTGAGGAAAGCAAGGTACGCAAGCTAAGGAATCCATCTATGGACTCACATAAGCTTCTTGAAGTTGGACCATAAGATTTGATGAAATTATAGATGTTATGATTTCAGATAAAAATCTTAATGAACCATGTGAAGCTTAGTGAGAGTGCCATTGTGTTCATCATGCTAAATGTAGATAATATCCTAATCATTTGGAATGATATAAGGATAATAATAAGTGTTTTATGGACTGGCTATTCCATATCTTGAAATATGATTTCAAAGATACCTCAGATCTTAGTTCTGAAGTTGTTCAGAAGCAAAGAGAAGAGGATAATAGGACTACCACATTTGTAGTACACCTTGGACATATTCTATTCATAGAAATTCCAAGAAAGGCTTCCATCCCTTAAGATGTGGTAATGACCTATCTAAAGGGATAGCACCTCAAAGAGTTGAGGCAGTGAATGCTAGAACTACTTGCCCTTGGGCATCAGTTCTAAGAAGCTGGGTATGTGCTAGATGTGTAGAAAAGCCAGATAGCTGCCATGCAGTGGGAGTAGTAAACTGTTACTAATCCTACTATGGAAATAAAACACTTGGTTGCAGTAAATGCAAAAAAAAATCTTCATAGATGACAAGATTTTTGAGATAGTGATCTCAAAGTCTTATCTTCAAAAACTCAAGACTTTATAGATAGAGATCTAAAAGGTCTTAACTGTGGACACCTTAAGAGATAGCGATCTCCATGAATAAAGGTATTCTGATAAGGATTATGAAAATGCTGGTTATGATAATTGTTAAGCTGTAGTGTCAAAAACACTGTAACTAACTAAATTGAGTATTGGTTGCATAAGATGCAACATTCGCATTTGATGCGAGCACTGTTACTGGGGATATGCAAGTGTCGTAAAAGGACTTGGCGTAGTCTCGCGGGAACAGAGTGACTGTTCAGCTTACCCAGCTATTTTCTAAATAGCCTATGATTATGACATGAGTGCGGGTTTAAACGATTAGCCCATTAATGGCTCTTTGGGCTAGTGGGAGATTGTTGGAAATGCGATCCCACGGAGAGCCATTATGCAATAAATGTTATTGCATATATCATTCCCTGATCTGAAATAAAGAATGAATAATTTGCATAATAGGTCCCTTAGTACAATTAGGGTTATGTACCATGGCCATCTTAATAATCATACAGCTGTTGATTCAACTATTGAATCATAGAGGCTGGTGCTTGGATGAATATCTAAAGAGTTAGATTGAGGACTCATCAAGCACCGTCAAATGATTGTTAAGAGATGATCTCCAGACTGAGTAGGAGATGGCAATTCTTATCTCTTTAGGCTGATATCTGACCGACCTCTTGATGCAGGTCCTTTGCATAGGAATAGAGATTCGGAGGTGCCAGATTAGTTAGGTCAAAGAGTTGACTTAACGAGATCGAGATAACCAAAGTCTTATATCGTATGCTGTCATGATATACGCACGCATCCTCTGACCGGAGACAGATGTGTTACTATATGTCTGAGTATGTACATTTGGCAGACCAATAGGTTGATGACCTAATCAAGGTCAATACACCGGCGCGCTGGTGTGCATATAAGGGCATATGAGTAATACGATCTCTCAAAGGGATCATACAGATTCAGTTACTGAACCGGAAGACATGAGCTCACTCATGAGATAATGGGAAGAATCAAATTCCATGCGCATGGTCGTCTCGCTTTGGAAGCTTGACTGAATTTGTAGGTTTGATATATACTTTTAGTATATGATCAAGACCTAGGTATGATATACGCTTTTGGAAAGTGTATGATCGATACCAACTCCCAATGATCGAATGAGAAACTTACTGATAAAACCATGAAGTAGACAGTATAAAGTTGATCCGATACTTCGGGTTTAGTCTGAGTCTTCCAGTATGCAGGATGTACAAGTATTGGGAATACCTGAGGGTAATTTGATCATAAACGGTCGTATAACCATGAAGCTTCCATTCCTAGGGAGTGATGAAACGGGTCTGGATTTTAGTGACTCCTCTCAGTAGAGAAGTGATCTGATCTTGGTCCAAGTGTTGGACATTGATCTGAATGTGATTCAGATACAATGAGAAGATTAGATTTACGGTCTTGATTTAATCAAGCATCTATGGGAGGCCCGCGATCTGGATTTGAGATATGATCTCAATATCCATGTCACTATACGTGGAACAATACAATCGCCATGTCCTTATCTCCAAGTATCTGATGAGTAACAACATTATTCTTAAATGGTTTAAGAATAATTCCATAAGATCTAAGCAAAGAGAAGTTGATAATTAAATGTGATTTAATTATCATGATGTATGAGAAATTATCCAATATGATTAAATGTGATTTAATTATTATGGATAAGAATAATGTGAATAGTAATATCCAATTATTCATAATATGTTATAAATGTGATTTATAATATATTAGAGAGAGTTAAATATAATTTATATTAGTAGATTAATTATTAATGTGTATTGGATACACATTGTCTAATTAATTGAAAATGTAAATTACATTTTGTTTTGGGTTGTGAATATGATTCACAATATTCCAATGTCAAGATTGCAAAATTCCCAAAATTAATTGAGAATTATTTTTGGTGAATAAAATACCAACAAATAATTGTTGGAAAATAAGTTGAGAGAAAAACAAGGAGATGTGCAATCTCATGGGGATCCATGAGATTGCCCTCCCCATATGGGAAGAGGGGGGCGGCACCAATTCCTTTATGGAATTGGTGACCGTCCACTTCCCCTAATGGGGAAGGTGGATCTCATTTGTTTCTTCACTCCTTATTTGGTTGGTTTAATTTGGTATTAATATATATTTGATTTATCAAATATATTTAATCAAAACTAAATCACAAATTGTTGGTTTTACCAACAACAATCTTGACCATTGGATTGACATAAATCAATCTCATCCATTGATTTTATATGTCCCATGGATTGAGATCCATGGATCCCAAAACCCTATAAATAGAGAGGCATACCATGCTCTCTCTTAACACATGCTATTATAGCAAACTCTCTCTCTCTCTCTCTCTTTCTCATACTCGACAGCCCTATCTCTCCCTCTCTTCTTGGTGGTCGTCCACCTTGGTTGAGAGAATCATCGACACCCGCGCCATCGTGCTGCCGCTTCGACTCTTTGCGGTTCTTCGTCTTCTTGGAGTGCTACACTCACGAAGGAGACGTTTGATCTCGTGCGACGAGATCAGGAGAAACCGTGCTTGGATCAACTCGGATTGCGAGGACACCGCAACTCATCCCCGCGCTCGCAAGCCGTTACTCCGACGATCGGACTTGAGACAGGAGGTCTCTTTTCGTAGAGACTTGATCAACCACGCTTCAAGAGGTATTGCATTATACTTGTTGTGGTTATAGATGAAACGATTTGAGAATGGTTCTCGGATCATGTGGTTTCATCGGATTAAAAATTTTTAAATTCCGCTGTACCGAACAACTAGTACGACTAGTCGTTCTTCGTCGTATCCGATACGACGATCACGCTTCCGTGATGCGCTTGAGGACAATTTCCATATCCTTCAAGGGTGTACTTTACCCTAAGTATAGGGGGGATGTAGGACCTTCGGGTATTCTTTTTATCCTTTCTACCCCTGTTTTGCTGCCAATACTTAGGGATATTTCACCCTAAGTATAGGGGGGGCAGATTCTGTACATCCTTCACTCGGATTTCCCTTCATGTACAGCTTGTTATACTTAGGATTATTTGATCCTAAGTATAGGGGGAAACCACTGAGTTCTCCTCATTTCATTCATTCATTCATCTCTGTATCTAGCCATTCCTTTTCACTTCCCTTTACTAAGCACGAGTTATGTCTTCTTCATCGCTCTTGATCACTCTGAGGACATCGTTCGAGCTAAGTATAGGGGGGTGTATATATTTCATATATACTTTAGCCATAACTCGTACTTTGTGTGAGTTTGTGAATAAATAAATAAATGATGGCTAAAAACCCATAAAATTAAAAAATTTTCTCCCTTGTATATAAGATTCATTTTGCACACACATAGCTAGTGTACAAATTATTTTTGTAAAAACATTTTCAAAAATCTTTTGTGTAAAGTTTGTGTAAATATTTTTATAGCAAAATTATGTATATAATACAAAATTTTTCCAAAATGTTTTAAAAATCAAAAGTTTGCAAAAGATATTGTGTAAATGTTTGTAATTATTTTTTGCAAAACTTGCATTCATGCATACATCCATGGTTTCGAAACATTTTGCAAAAATTTTGCACAATTGTAAATATTTGTAAATAGCATCTTTGTAAATATGTATATAGTTTTTCTAGATGGTAGTTGACATTTAAACTAGCCTGGAATTAAATTGGGAAATGGAGCTTGATTAAGATCTTAATCCACCTAATTCTAAGAGGAACCTTATAGGGCTTAGGGTTAAGGCTTTTCAGGTCCATTGGGACTTAATTCTTTGAGTCCACTAGGCTATGAGCATATGTCATCTTGATGAGCCTAAGTAGAACACTTAACAACACACGCATGACTCTTAGAGACAATGGCTTGACTTGCACCAGCACTTTACACATAGCTCTCCACGGATGAGGTGATGAGGAGGCAGTTTCCTTTGGCTTGGGGTAGCATATGAGGGTAGTACTTCTAGGCGGAACCTCTCTTCTTCTTCTAGTGAAGGAAGTGCGCCTCAACTTGGTCTAGTACTTCTATGCTGCACCATGTAGATATGTTGTACAGAGGCACTTGAACAAAAATGCAAAATGCAAAAAAGAACTCCGAAAAAAGTGGTGGGTCGGATTGAAAATTTAATAACCCCACCGGAGTGTATATAGTCAAATAAAGCAAAAGCTTATGGTATCCATGTTACATCTCATGAAGCTTGCAGCAGGAGACTTAGCTACACTGGTTAGGCTCCCAGGGATACGTGGCTACACTGGCCATGGTCCATTCTTCATCTTCTCTCCCCTCTTCTTGAGCCAGTTGCACTTGAACCTAGAAGGGAATACCCCGCTTCTCGAGGAAAGAGTTGCTAGACTGAGGCATTAGAGTTACCAGGTTGGGGGAGGTCATTTCTTTGTTACTTCTGAGGTGGGGAGCCATATATCACTTACACTGCATGGAAAGATTCATGGTCATTAGAGTTTGTGTATGTAGACTTGTTCTGATCTGGTTTATTGAGGAGTCTTGTCCATAGATTGGTGGAACTTAGAGGCTGTTGAGTTTTAAGCTTAAGTCCAAATAAGGTTCCGACACATTAATAATCCAAAGATCTGATCGAGCTCCATATTTCAATTTAATGAAGGCGAGTTTAATAATCAGCCTTAATCCATGTTTATTCTCCTCTTTTTCTTTTTCTTTCTTTCTTTTTCACTTCTTTTTCAAATAAGTGTTTGCTAAGGGACTAGCAAAGTTAAGTATAGGGGGTGATGAATACCCATTCATCACTCTTTATTCTTATATTTTTAGCTACAAAAAAACTTTGCAAATACATGTATATTCATGTAAATACAAATAATTACTAAAAGCATGCATTGTATAAAGTTTAATAATTAGCATGTTTTTATGCAAAAATAAAAGAATAAAGAGACAAAAGAAAAAGAGGGAAATATTTAGAATAAATATTGAGCAACCTAATTCCAAGGGAGGGCTCAGCATGGGCCTGACCGCATAAAAGCCAAAGTAGAGAGAGATAGGGTGCTCAGGTGTGTAAATATACCTATAAATAGAACAAAAATATTTTCCTCTAAAAATAGAATAAAAGTGGTTTGTATATATATAGTATATATTTGTAAATACAAAAATATCAAAAAATAGAAAAATTAAAAAGAAAACAAAAACATCACTTGTGCATATTCACCATGTATATAGTCCACTCACTTATATTTATTTCACCTTATAAATAAATAAAATTACTTTCCATAAAATTTGTAAATATTCTATCTTTTATGGTATAAATAAATAAAATAAAAACAACAAAAAAAAGCAAAATGAAAAAAAACAAAATTAAAAACCAAAAATACATTGTAAATATACCATGTATATAGATGTATATATCTATTTATTTCCCCCTTGTATATAAATAATAAAAATAAAATAAAAATACCATATTATTCCAAATTTTATCCTATAAATAAATAAAATATAAGATTGGGATAATTTGTACAAAAATAAACAATTAAAAATTAAAAATTAAAAATACATATGTATATACATGTATATAATAATAATATTTTGTAAATACCTAAATTATATTTCAAAAAAATAAATAAAAATCACTAAAAAATAGTTTGAAAATAAATAAACATTTTTCATGTTTAAAGTTTTTCGAAAATAAGTCACTTATTATTTTTAATGAATTCATAAATATTTAAAAAAAATGAAATTATCTGATTGGTCCCCGGGGGATTGTTGACCTCCGGTCAACTCTCCCCCGCGGACCATTCTCTCGCGGATCTGGCGATTTGACCCGACTTCTCTGAATTTTTGCGCCTCGATTCGATCTCCAGACACCCAAACCCAGGGTCTTAATCATACCCCGAGCATCCGGGAACCTCGCCCGACATCGTACCTAGGGGTCCGTGCTCAATCGAGCCGGACCCGAGCCTTTCTTCCCGGACCTTCCACCCTATTTAATCCGAGCTCCGCCGCACGATTCCAGCATCTTTGGCTCCCCACCTTTCATTCCCGTAACCTCCACTGCCTTCCCTGAGGTGACAACTCTCCGTTGGCGGTGTCGAAGAGAGGAGAAGGTGCACGGACCTCTGATCCGGCGAGCAAGCGCCGCCGTGCTCCGCCTGAAGCAGGAGCTCGAGCCTCGGGCCTCGACGACCCGTGAGGCAACGACCCAGAGCTCCCAGAGCTCGAGCCCAGTCGATTCCTCCACCCAGGTACCCTTATTTCCTTCCCGTTTTCTTTGATTTCGAGTTTCGCCCATTTCGCCCATTTTCTGTTCATCGTCGATTCCGGTCATCTCCGTCTTGCCCTGATCATCGGACCTCACCATCACGATCTCCTTCTTCCCGCGCACGTTCTACGCCCCTCCATTCAACCCAGCTCGCACAGGAGCTGGGGTTTCGAGCTCCACCGTCTACCCCTCGCCGGAGCTCGACCGCCCCGCCTCACCGACCACCGTCACCCCCTCTCACAGGGTCGAGGCAATTTGCCCTCGACCCGTGACTCTGCTGGTGCATTTTGCAGGAACATCCGAGCCCATCTGAGGGCTTGGACCATCTGGTCCAGCAGCTTCGCCTCCGCCGGACTCTCCAGAGCTCCTCGGAGCTCCATAGAGTCATCGGAGGCCGCCATTCGACACGGGAGCCCACAGAGCTTCTTCTCCGATTATCAGAGTCCCGCGAGGAGGCCGGGAGTACGCGCAGCGGGCCGACGAAGGTCGTCGGCCATCAGTTCTTCCTCGACCTCCAGCTACCGTCCGATGCACCTCCAGCTCCAGTTTGCATCCCATCCGTTCATCTGAGGAGCCACCAGCAGCGTCAGATCTTTGGAGGAACGATCCGGACCGTTCGTTCGCCGAGGTTTAGCCACAGAGCCCCACGTCTGTTCGATCTTCCACGTGGCGACGCCTTGGCCGTTCGATCAACCCGAGGATTCCAGCGTTGGGCGCCACCTCTTCCTAGCCGTCGACCAGCACACGTGGCGCCCATCTGACGGTAAACTTAATAAAGGGTAATTTACCCTTAGTCCCTTCTCTTTTAGTAGTTTGCTTTCAGTACTGTAAATATTTTTAGGATTTTATCTGCGTTAGGTAATTTGCATGTTAGACCTTATCTTTTCTGCTATTTGCATGTATACCCTTGCCTGTAGTGTGTCACGTGTGTCGACACGTGTTTATTTGGGATATTTGCATTGATAGCCTTGTAGTTATGGGATGTTCATGAATGAATGAAAACTTTTAGATAATTGCATATATACCCCTGTGTGTGGTTTATTTGTGCATGTGCGTATATTTTTGGGTATTTTACAGTAGAGCCTCAGACTTTTGGTACTTGTTACCAATTAGTCCGAGAACTTTACTTTTATTGCAATTAGATCCCTATGTGCCCCAGACACGCGCCTCGCGCGGGACTTATTGGGATTTTTGCACCGGACCCCCTGGAACTTTCATAATTGCGTATAGGTCCCTGTGCACTGTACCTTGGTTTTGATTTTGAATAAAATAACAAACTCACTCCAAATTCAATGAAAATGGGATACGTGGCTCCTGACATGTTGTAAAATTTTCTAGAATTTTTGGAGACATTTTTTATTTCATTTTCTGTTTTTAAAAATTTAAAAACACGCATTTTCTTTATTGTCTGACTTAAAATTTTACAAAAAAATACTAAAATACCTCTAAAAATTATAAAAAAAATTAGATACTGTGTATTTCATCTTGTTTGATTTTTCTGACCAAGTTTGGTCATTTTTCATTATACAAAACTCATAAAAATGGAAAAACACCTAAAAACCTATAAAAATTCTAATAATTATTTTAAAAATCCAAAAATAATAATTCCAGAGGCCAAATTTT
Source organism: Ottelia alismoides (assembly GCA_037367405.1). Taxonomy (NCBI): domain Eukaryota; kingdom Viridiplantae; phylum Streptophyta; class Magnoliopsida; order Alismatales; family Hydrocharitaceae; genus Ottelia; species Ottelia alismoides. Next base: position 231,934 of record JAZKJV010001406.1, read on the forward strand.
CTTTGTAGTTTCTACTATACAGGAAAATTACCTCCAGGGTTTTTAGGGATTTTTAGATATTTTATCTAAGTCCGTCAGGCTTGGCTGGACATTGTTGTTGTCTCCTTGCCTTGTTTGATTTTTAGAAAATTAAATAAAAATCAGAAAAATACCAAAAATTATCCAAAAATAATAAAAAATATAAAATACATAAAAATATTTTTATTTGAATTTTAAGTGATTTTTGATGCATTAAATAATTGCTTGAATTGGCTTGTTTCCTTATTTTCTTCATTGTCTTTATTATCCAAAAATCCAAAAAAATATAAAAATTAAAAATCCACCAAAAACACTTGTATTTTATTTTATTTATTCTTTAGACTACTTCGTAGGCCGCAAGGCCATCACGTGCTCCATGCGTCCGACCCTGGTCACTATACCAGGCTAATCTAATAGCCAGGACCGCTATAGTGTTTATCTGATTTTTATCTTATTTCTGGTGGTCTGAACTTCATTTTCTTGTTGATCCGGATTTCCCGAGCGACTAAGGTCGCAACGACCTTTGTTTATATTTCTCTACCCTAGTTGCTTGGGCGATTTTGTGGTCATCAATAAACGAATAAGTATTCACTATCATCTTTTGAATTTTCAATGTACCATCATCGTTAAATTGCTCGTGGGAGACATCCACGAGTGTCTACATGACCACAAAGCATTCATTGCTTAAAGTTCATGTTGAACACATGTGTTACAAAACATCCTCTAGCACGAATCTTTACAGTGGTGAGGAGAGAACTCGATTCATAGTATTGGCCAAAACGGATGTTAGTTACCTCTCTAAACATCACACTGAGAGAAGCGTCATTTTGCTTTTGTCAAACTTCTACCTATGTTTCTCTTTTCTATATTATTTAACTTCATTGTTAATCACTAATGTCATGTGATTTTATTCTTATAGTGATCTCTTTCCTTACTTGTAATGAAACGTAGGTTGTTAGAATTATTGGTATCGTGACTTGTGATAAATTTGTGATTCGAGTACTTTATACGGTAATTTTGTACTTAATTCTAGAGAAAAACATGAGAAGTACAATAAAATGATTTGAGAACATAAATAATACAAGTAATAAAAATGGAATAACTGTATAATATTGTAGATAAGTCCAAGAAACAAAATCAACAAAATCCCTAAAAGATTAGAATTTGTAACCATAAATATATTCACATGTACATAAACACAAAATTCAATCATTTTTAATAAATTTGTGCTAACTCAAAATGACATGAAATCATCTGAGATATGTATTTACTAACATGCATTAACGAAAATGTTAAAATCCATGCAAAATAAGGAGTCGAAATATTGAATATATTCACATGTATATAAGCACAAAGTTCAATCATTTTTAGTTACATGAACTCAATTGTGATAAATACATTTAACATGCATCAATAAAATGCTAAAAATACTCACCTGTAAATATTGCAAATAAACCTAAACTTTAGTTTGAGAAGACTGAAAAACGTAAAAGTTATTTTTCTCTCACAACAATCTCCCCTTAAACTTTACTCATCATTGAAATAATTTGCATTTAATTATCTACAAGACAAGATAAAATGAAAATGAATAAGAGTTTATATATAAAACTTGGATTTTGAGACCTATTACACTGTCATATGTACATACCTTTTTGTTTTGTCAATTTTTATTCTTTTTTTTAAATTTGTATTTTAACAAATTACATAAAAAATTATATCCAAAATAATCACAAAAGCATATAATAAGCACATATATACCTAATTTACATGTATATAATCTATTTTCTATTTTATTTCTTCTTTTTCCTAATTACTAAAAATACAAAAAATATATTAGTATCTAAATGTATCTTTATTAATTTATAAATTCATTATATGTATATACTATTAAATAAAAACCATAAAATATAAAACCATAAAATCCTTGCATTTTATACCTATAAATACCTTGCCTCAAAAAACTCTAGTTTGTATATATGAGTCTTTTAGATTTTGAAATCTTTATGATAAATGTATATCTCATTGAGTCTACATTTATATTTTGATTAATTTTTAATTTGATTTATTTTTGTTTTATTTTTAATAATTTATTCCTTTTTTTATTTTTTTGGTTATTACTTCCTGGGCCAAAGCCTATGCAGCTTCATTCTTGTGGGGAACAAAGGGAGAAGAAGAAGGATGTCGAGGTCCCTCTGGATGCACGGATTGAGGTCTGCTCCAACTCAACCTTGCCTTAACCTTAGTCAAGGGCTTCAACCATGGTCAAACACAAGTTCACTCTTTACTAGATTTTCAATACCACTTTACCACCTCATCAAATGTAGTTGACCCTCCAGTCAACAGATGATGAGCCCTAAAATGCCCTTGTTAATCTTTCGAAATTAATGTTCTATTTTTTCATTGCAGTCGGGCAAATTAGGATTGATAAAAAACCACTATTTTAATTATTATGTCGATAAAAGCGAAAGATCAACTTTTTTTTACTTGAGAAGATAAAGGTCAAACTCAAGAAGGCAACAATCTCCTTAGGTTGAGTTTAGGAATTCAAAGAGGGATTTTTTAATGCAATATATGAGGCAAATGCAATTTTGACGAAGTTCAGGGGTTAAATTGTAAATTTCGATCAAAAATTCCAAAATTCCTCAAACTTGACTAGAATGTGAAATATTATGAAATTAGGCTACTATACTTTTTTTGGAATTTTTGGATGCAATATGAATATTCTATTATTAAATGAATGCAAATAGAGAGGTTTTCAAAAATTAATTATAATAAAGATACTAAATCTACTTATTTTCAGGAAATACAATTATCCAAGATATATCACCAGGTAATATATCTCAGAAAAAATCTAAACCTAAAAATGTTGAATGTAATACCTATTAAAAACTAATTTGTGAAATATACAAAATGATTTTGTAGAGCACGACATGCATGCAATTGCAATTCTTTTTGGGCACAATATAATTAATTCTACTATCACTGAAGTTTTGGTAATTTTTGTATCTATGGTTAATTATCTATGAAAATCTAAGTACATATTGGGCAAAATATATAATTTTCCATACAAATATTAAGTATTAATTAACCACATATAATAAAAATATCATGAATATGCCACAATATAGAGAATTAATTGTAGAACAAAATGCAATTTTTTAAATAATAAAATGATGTCAAAATGAGGTTCAAATAATAGAAGAAAGATAGGGGTCTATTTGCAATCTTTACAAAAATTAAATAAAATAAGAAGATACAATGATTGGACCTAATAATAATTACCTATACTCAAGAGGATATTTATGCAATTGTTCCAAGCACGCGTGTACATCATGTGTGACTCCAAGCGGCGAGGGCATATACGTAATTGCCCGGAATTCGAGGGGTGCCGTGCTAATTTTCCTGACGTGCACGTGCATTGCACGTGAGCTCTAGGAGGCTAGATTTCTACATAATTCACTAGAGATGCAGGGGTACCTCTGTAAATTCCCCTCCTCTCACGTATGGTGCATGCGATGGAGGGAGAGTTGGGGCAGACTGCTCAAGATGTGCACCACCCGTGGGGATGTGCAAGGATCACGGTCATTGCTTGTACTGCTTCTGGCGGAGACGCGCGGTCGATGACGGAGAAGGCACTGTGTGGCAGAGCTGCAATTGAGGTGGAGCAGTCGACCGATCGTGATGGGGTGCTGCTGAAGTTGGAGGATCAGGAAGATACATGCGGACTCCCAGCTTGGTGATCGGGCTCGAGCGGAGATGATCGTGCGAGGTTCTAGAAGAGAGGCACAAGTTGGATTGGGCACTGTGTGGCAGAGTTGAGGTTGATGGAGGTCTGCAGGCAGGCGGTGAAGTCCAGTGGTGAGGAGATGGCGTGGAGGAGCTGGTGATGGTGCGTTTGCTGACATTGGTGATGTTGTGGCTGAGGCGTAGCTGGTGACGAGCAGGGAAGCAACACCTGTTGCGACGTGGAGGCAGACGGCTGAGGCGTCGCTGGTGAAGAAGGTCGAAGGTTTACATAGCTCAACGTGAAGGCGGAGATGGCGAAGGATCGATGGTGGCGATTGGGAACAGAGGATTTAAGAGAAAATAGAGGAAAGAAAAAGGAAGAAGAAGAAGAGGATTCGCCTAGGATTGGAAGTGGGTGTTGGCCCTCCTCCTTGGTTCTTGCCTCGAGTCGTGCGGCGTACGCGACGAGGATCTGATGATCTCGCATGAGGTGGTTTTCGCCTGAGAGTAGAGGGTTGTCACCACCTCCTCCTCAAGCTTCCTCTCTATGGTATAGAGATGGAAGATATCGTGATCAAGGGGCTAGCAGTGACTTAAATAGGGAGAGGGAATCGATTGGCAAGGGGATAAGGAGGTTGGGCTAGTGCATTGTTGAAGAAGAGGATAGCGGGGGGGGTCTGGTCCATGCCTGAGGATGCGGAGAGGCACCCCGGTAGTTGCGGGGGAGGAGCGGGCGTTGAAGAAAAGGTGACAGTGGCGGCACGCACGTAGCACGTGCAAAGGTTTATAATTTTTAAATGAAATAAAAAAACTCAAAATGAGTGACATGCAGCGGCTCCAGGATTGTATAGACTCACAAAGGGCACTCGAACTCGGTCAGTTTCTTCGATTTCACTCTTATTTTGTATTTGTATTTTTATTCAGTTTATTAAAACTTCCATCAAAGAATATAAATGAAAAATAAATAGATTAAAAACATACAAAAAATGTCAAGTCAAAAACTGTTAAAACACAAAATACGCAAAAGAGGCCCAAAACACGAAGATCTGAAATAACCTTGTCGGGGTGTGGTGAATCGGATGTATCATAGTTGATTTTCTTCACCTTTGTAGCCTCGTCAGCCATTTCATAAAATGTCTCTCCTTTGTTTGTGCCTACGATAAGAGGAGAGGTATGGGCACATACGAGGATTCATCTATATCACGACTTCCTATTTCTTGTTTGGTTGTCTCGGGGTTTGGTGTGTCCTCGAGAATTCGATCGATTGGGTTTGTGTTCGATAATATAATGTCTTGATTCTCGCAGTTAATAGTCGCTATAGCGAAAGACAAAAATGACTTTACCAAAATAATGGGAGACCCATATACATATCATCGGTGTTCAATGTCCAAGACAATGAAGTCCACTTTATGTACGACACCTTGGAAAGTAATGACGACAAAAAAGATTCCTCTCGATCTTGTTGTGGATCGGTCGGGAAATTGAACGATCACTTAGGTCTTTCTGAGCGGTCTAAGTCCGAGTCGGTCAAACACGTACTTCGGGAGGATATTCAAGGTAGAATCGTCATCAATCTGAACATTATTAAACTCGGTATTCTCAATTTCACATGTCACCTTGGTCAACCATTTGACTTTTCGGACCTTGGTTGTTTGGGTCTGCACCATTGTCTCAAAGTCTGATGTCCTCAAACTTCTTTGTTGCATCAGTAGCCTCGGAGATGGAAGTGATGTGCAATCCGACTAACTTCTCATGTACCTCCTCTCGCATACCTTTGATGAACTTTTCCAGATTCTCATCTGAAAATGAGGCAGTTGCTGGTGTATGTCGAGACAGCTTGGTGTATCGGATGAAGTAATCCATGACTGTCATCCATCCCTGACGAATCTTTGCAAAAAGTAAGCATTGGGACTCCTTTAACTTCACTAAAAAGAAGTAGGACATGAATCTCGTCTCAAAGTCATCCCGTGTAGGATCACGGTACAACTCAGAAACTAATGCATCCCACCATCTCTCGGTGAAATATGTCAGTTAATAATCCATGAAAGATAGCCACGTGTCTCGTAGCATGAGAATCATCCTCAGCACCTTCATCACCCTCTTGAGCCACTCCTCTGCCACATCGGATGTCCATGTGCTCTCAAACATGGGCACACTGGCCTACTAGTAGGAAGTGAACACTGGCCGGTGCTTGTGGATAGCTGAGTACTCATGTGCATCCTCCTCTACAAAGTCTACAGGGTCATGCTCCCTGTCATAATCTCCATCATCTGATCCATGCTCTAGCATCTCCTCATGTGGATCATCGAAATGAGGCTGATGTACCTTAACCGATTGAGGCAGGTCCTGTCTGGTTCCATCTTGAGATGGGTGGTAGGTGTAATCTGACAGCTCCTCAAATCTCATCTCTATATCAATATGTCGGTCCGCAATCTCGGTCTCTTGTACCAGAATCTAGTCCTGCTATTGCTGAAGATCGATGAGAGCGGTCATGATGTGCTCTAAACGATCAGTCATGTCATGTGCAGCTCTGGACATCATGGCTATGCATGAGAACCATTCTTAATCATAAAAATTTTTTGTTCGCAGATGCTATCATATATGACTTTTTCTCTTCTTGGGATAATATGAAAATTAATGAAATTAGTGACGTTTGTGGTTAGGAGTTCGAATGTCATATTTTCCTTCTCGAACTCACAACAAGTTGGGAGACTGTCGTTATCCGAGAATTAATGCTATCAGAATCATAATACTGCGAATGCGTGTATCGGGGTACCGCGGCTTTGATACCAAATAGTGACACCCTCGGATCTGGATATCTGCCTACGCTACATTTGCGACATTACATTTGTTAAAGATCACATTGAACAATGAGATTTGAGGGAATTTTTTTGCATTTGCTATTGGCATATGACATACAAATCAATATAACAACCACAGAGCCAATAACGACAAGTGCCACCAACAATACATTTTATTAATCTCCACATTTTTATACATGTACAAAAGAGACTGACAGTTATACATATATCCTAAAATATACAGAGAAGAGAAAGAAAAATATTTACATCATGAACTGAACAAAAACTACAACAAAGGTAACTATATCGTGTGGTATATGTACGGATGTTAGGAAACATCAACCAGTTACTTCCTTGCCTGCCAAAACATGTACGCAATAAGAAGCATCAGCGAATGTCGGTTCTTCTCAAAAATCTTATTGAATTAAGCAGGCATTTAAATTGATTGCAAAAGAAACAAATAGAAAGACATAAATATATAAATTTGCACAGGTACTTGAAATTTCTCAATTACTTGCTATGAAAAGATTTTTCAAGCTACTTCGAGGAAATGTTCCAAATTTTACCCTCTACACTTTTATATGTCAATTTTTGATATAGTAATTAATGACCAATAAATATAATTTCTCCATTTGCCCCTTAGCCTATCTTATATATAATTTATATATTAATTTATTACCTATATGTAGATGTTTTCTTATCATCAAAATCGGGTTATGGACCTTGATACGAGATTAGTGAGGTAATGTTTTATTTAACTCTTAATTTATTGATGATAGAAAGGATAATTTTTTAATCAGATTCTCAATTGTATTTATCTTTTCAAGGCTAGTGGACAGAATGTGGTCTTGGTCTATGTATAACGTCACACCATGACTCGAAGGAGTGAATAATGCCTTAGGGTTTGGGTACCGCTGTAGGCATGCAGTGTCGTATAATGCATCCTAACTAAGTTCCCAACACGTCCACTAGCTTATAAGGATTTCGAATCCAACTTAATTATAGTTCATTCCAACCAACTCAACTTATCATTGTTTTCATCTCTTAACCTAGATATATTATAACCCAATCAACTTTGATTGTAACTCCTCCAATCCTCAACTGTAACTGACTCAGATGTATTAGATGATTCAGATGTAGACGTGGACGATTCGGATGTAGCATCTCTAAGCCTATTGGTGAAAAGTAACCAAGACTCAAGCGGTGAGGTAGCCTTCTAAGAGGCTCTTCCGTCTCGCCCTCTTATTGGATGTGTGGTCTAATAGAGGGAAAGGTCTACTCCAAAACAACGCCCCAGAGACAAGTGAGAGAGACTTCTCAGAAAAGTCACTTTAGAAATCGGCCCGGCTAGTACGGATAAATGAGATCGTACGAAAAACTAAAATCAAGGATCCCCCGCATGGATATCCTAAAACAGAGGGATCATCGGATTGATCAAAAGTAGGGATCCCAACGAGGCGTAAAAACACTACGAGCTCGCATAAAAATCATAAAAGGATTGGGATCTTAGATCCGCGCACTTGGCGGTCGCTGCTCTAATTGCTTTCTTTCCTCCGCCCAGTTGAGGGTCACCGCGTCCTCGCACAGTCATGTGTAAGGATCACCATGATCGACACATATACATATCAATCTTCATTGATTCACAACTTTTCTTTACCTACTGAGGTGTTATGTCTTCTTTAAGATACTCCTCTGGATTAAGAGATGATATGTAACATATACCTACCCTCTCATCTGTTGTGTTATTAAGATATCATCATACCAATTCTAAAACATGATGTGATGAAGAGACTTTATAGGGACCCAACAACTCCATGATTCTTTTGTACCGACATCATATTTGAATAATTCGACATATGATAATGTAATACAATGTAAACTCTCTTTTCAGTGATACATTCAGTCCAACAAAGATTTTTAATTTTAGCCAAATGAGCTAAACCCAGTCTATCCCTTTAATCATTCTATGACATTCTACTCCAACTTGTTAATTGATGCAGTGATACAAACCCACACTAAAAATTACATTAGCATAAGGAAATGAGGTGGTATGGACTTGATTAATAAATTATGAAGGATGAACACTTAAACCTTTCATCGAGATTCCACTAGGACGACATAGTCTGATGAATTAGTCTTGATGATCATCCTACTTTTGTTAATGATTAGCCAAAAATCCTATCAATCCGGATCAGGTCAAAATAAGCTCTCGGGTCGTTGCGACCCGGAGCGACAGAAATATCAACTCAACAAGAAAAATGAAGGATCAGACCACCAAAACAAGATAAAAATCAAAGAACTCAATAGTGGCCCTGGCTATTGGATTAGCCTGGTATAGCGACCAGGGTCGGACTCAGAGAGCACGTGATGGCCTTACGGCCTACGAAGTAGTCAAGAAGGAATTTTTATATTTTTTATATGTCCAAAAATGACCAAACTTAATCAAAAAATCAAACACATCAAAATAAACAATAACTATTTTTTATAATTTTTAAAGTTGTTTTAATATTTTTTGTGATTTTTAGAACTGGACAGTAAGAAAAATGGTTGTTTTTGAATTTTTAAAAATAATAAAAATGCTCAGAAATGTCTCCAAAAATTAGATAAAATTTTACACCATGGCAGGAGCCATGTATCCAATTTTCATCGAATTTGGAGTAGTTTTGCTAATTTATTAAAATCACACACAAAGGCACAGAGCACAGGGACCTGTATGCAATTAAAATAAGTCCCAGGGGGTCCGGTGCAAATTCTCTAAGGTCTCACGCGCAAAGCACGTGACCTGGGCACTCAGGGACCGATTTGCAATAAAACTTAAGTTCCTGGACTAAATAGTAACACGTACTAAAAGTCCAGGGGCGAAAGTGTAAAATACCCACGATATTTGGCACATGCACAATTAAAATATTCATAGGGGCATTTCTGCAAATATTTAAAACATAATTTCATTCATAAACACCCTAGAACATCAGGCCCATACATGCAATTATCCCACTAAATCACGCGTCGAAGCACGTGTACCACAACGTACAGGGGTATAAGTGCAAATAAAATAAATGACGAGGTCCACTATGCAAAAAGTCAAAAATAAAAACAACTATATGCGATATTTACAGGACTAACTAATAAAAGCAATAAACAGAGGGGTCTACAAGAAATTTACCCCTTATTATGATCTGCGGGTTGGGGTGACGCCACGTGGCGGATCAGACGGTGCTGAGTGACTGGTGCCTCTTCGCTGGATAAGCGGTCCGGATCGAGCCTCTAATTGATCGGACGATGAATGCTCCTCGCAAACGGATGGCTCTGATCAAATCTGGGCGAGTAGGCACGATCGGACGGTGAGGAAGGATGCTCCAAGAACTCGTCGTCGGCGAGTTTCACCGGCCTCGTGCGTGCGCTGGGATTCTCCTCTGTTGCTGCTGAGGTGTGGAAAAGAATCGCCTCGGTGGTCCGCAGCCAATGGATTGCTCCGATGATGGCGGGGAGCCCTGGAGAGCTCCGACGACGGTGAAGACCTGGAGCGCCTGTGCCTGAGCTGTTGGCCTCCAGATGAGGCTCTCCTGATGATCTGACCTGCACGGGAAGAAAGATGGGTTGAGGGTAAATTGCCTCGACCCGTCAAAGCGTGAAATGGATGGGAGATGCCTCGATGTGGAGGTCCACTGGCGAGCGGCGGAGGAGGAGGACCGAAGTCCCTGCTCCGGGGCGAGTCAAGGTGGATGGGTAGGTGGAGAAGGTGCGGAGGAGAATCGTGAAGGTGGTGGTCGGGTCGGGATGGCTGATGGCTGGACGGGGACAACAGGCAAAGTTGGCGGAGCTACAGCTACTGGAATCGAAAAATCGAAACCTACGCTAATCTACGGCCTAAAGAAGTTACCTGGTGAATGCATTCGACTGGGCTGAAGCTCGGGGAGCTCCGGGGTCATTGCCTACAAGGGATCGTCGGGTTCCCGAGGCTGGGTGCGCTCGCGGCGGCGCACGGCTGTCACTCAGGCAAGCCGGAGGAGTTCCTTGGCGTCGAGGGGGAGGACCAGAGATAAAGAACAAAGCTGCCGGAGGCGAGACTATATATGTCTAGGGGTCCGAGAAGATGATGGTCGGGCGAGTCGCTCACAACTCGGATCCCTCAAACCCACCCCGGGCGTGGATCTGGGATGAACAAGGATCAAACGGAGCCCGGGGTTGGGATGATTGGTGATCGGGTCGAACGGGGAGAAATGGTAGAAATCAGGTCGGGCGAGTCGAACCCGACACTGGTGGTCCTGAGGGGAGAGTTGACCGGGGGTCAACATCCCCCGTGGACCAATCAGAGCCCGCCAATTATTAGGATTTTGTAAATTAAATAATAAATAGAAAATGATCGAATTTCGAGAAACTCAAAACATAAAAAATATTTATTTTATTTTAAACTATTTTTTGTGATTTTTAATTATTTTTTTGAAATATAAATTAGGTATTTACAATATAGTACTATGTATAGGTATATATACAATATTGAATTTTTAATTTTTGATTTTTAATTAATTATTTTTTTGAGCATTTTTATTCCAAATTTATATTTTATTTACTTACAAGATAAAATTTGGAATATTTAGGTATTTTTATTTTATTTTTATTAATTATTTACAAGGGTTACATAAATAGATATATACAAGTATGTACATGGTATATTTATAATGTTTCTTTTGATTTTTAATTTTATTCTTTTTATTTTATTTTTGTTTTTGTATTTACAAATATACACAAATATGTACAAACCCATTTTTTATTTTATTTTTAGAGGAAAATATTTTTATTATATTTACAGGTATATTTACACACATGAGCTTCCTTATCTCTCTCTACTTGGGCTTTTATGCGGTCAGGCTCATGCTGAGCCCTCCCTTAGGATTAGGTCCCTAAATATTTATTCTAAATATCTCCCTCTTTTTCTTTTGTCTCTTTATTCTTTTATTTATGCACAAAAACATTCTAATTATTTAATTTTATATAATGCATGCAATTTGATAATTATTTGTATTTACATGAATGTACATGTGTTTGGTAAAGGTTTGGTAGCTAAAATAAAAGAATAAAGAGTGATGAATGGGTATTCATCAGTTAACAACCATCAACAATTGGCAGCAACTAAATTTTGCAAAAAAAGTTGATGATAGAACAATCTGTCAATACATTAGTGTAAAAAGAGGATGAATTGAAGTTACCACCGGAGATGGACCTAAAGATTTTATTTAACTAAGGACCTAAACTAATTGTTAAATCTGTAATTGAAACTAAAATTTGAAAAGGAGGCATAATTATAGATAGAGAAATAAAATATTATGTTATCTTCAGATCTTGTGGGGGGTTTGAGCTCAATGTTCAAGGTAAGTCTGTGAAAATTATCATTAGAAGGAGAACCATGCTTGCTTTAAACTGGAGGACCTCTATATCTCTAATTAATTATGTTTCATTTCTTATATATTTTGACTAATCGTAATTTATTTCTTGTAATTTAGAATATTAATGAGTTATAAATACAACTCACTATACCTAGAAAATTAATCTTAAATAAATTTCTTTTATATTTTTGTTAAACTACGATAAAAACGAGTATTAAGTAGCATCTACTGGCTGCAATATATATATATATATATATATATATTATAAAACCCAACTTCTCGGATTCCATTTGCCACCCTTTCAATTAACTTGATTGTCCCTTATTAAAGCGATAGTATAATAATTATAAAAGTAACATCTAGTCACCAAAGAATTAACTTTTCAGAACCTACATATGTGTGTGTGTATGTATGTATGTATGTATGTACGTACATACGTACGTACGTATGTGTGTATGTATGTATGTATGTATGTATGTATGTACAACAACTAGTAGTAACACGAACCCCAGTTTCTTTAACATATAAATTATGGGAACTATCAAATATGAACTAAAAGCATACGTCAACATATAGGACATCAATTGGGATTTTTGGATTGAACATGTAATGCAACAAGTAGGAGGGATATGTTGTACCTAAGGATTTTCAGATTGATAAACGGATTCCAGATTTTGAGGGTCCATAGTCAGATTCGACAAAAAAAAGTATTCAAAATGAAAAAATATAACAAATGCATGTATGGCAGCGAAAGTAGGGGAATGGATCGTACATGTTGTTTTAGATCTTTAAAATGGAAAATCTCATGCATGTATTGGATGGACTTGCAAGGAGAAATAGCTCCTTGGATGTAGCAAGAAGAGTTCCCTGGATTGTTGGAGGCTCAAGAACTCCAGAATTTTGAGAGGTTGTGACTCCCTCCTTTGGGCAATTGGAAGAAAAATAGAAGAAAGAAAAAGGGAAAGAAAAGGGAGGGGAAAGGAATTCCTTCATTGAATGGCTAAATAGGAAAGAGAGAAGAGGAAAATGAGATAGGGAAAGTTCCTGAACCTTCCTCTAGTTTTTTTAAGTTTATTAGTGACATCGTGTAGTGACATCTCATGATAACGTCATCTATGATATCATCATGAATCCAATATTGCATATAATTTCAATTTATTATATATATATATATATATATTTCTAACATAATGTAGGTCTGCTACAGTTACGATAGCAGGAATTTTTTATTTATTATTTTTTATCAAAAATTTTTACTTTATTTTCCATACCTAAAGTTGATTGTATTCGCACTAAAGTGTCCATTTTCGATGCGCAATATCTCATTTTGATCGTCTTTAAACGACGATCAATACGTATATAATATTCATATACTTTCGATCGAGTTTAGATCCCTGAACTTTTGAGATACAGTTTTGATTTGGGATTAAATTTTGCGATTTAAAACTATCAAATGATCTTCGATTGACGAACGATCGATTCCGTTGGTCTTATTTCATTAAATCAGATTTTTAGCTAGTCTCGATTTATTTCGCAGTTTTCTGAATTTACGTCGCAGCTTTTCTGTTGCAGGCATTACGATGCGATCAACTTTTGATCGATTTCATCCGAACGACTTTTGATTTACGATTAGTTGATCGATTTAAGTTATTTAATATCATCCGATAACTTTATTGATTTAATTGGACCCTAATCGGGTCGGGTTCGATTTTAATTGGAACCCGGATGTTACAGGGTGGATGCCTCCTAAGTTGGTTAGGGTTCAACATTGACCTACTTAAATACCAAATTGACTCGAATCAATTCTTTTGGACGAAGTTCACAATTCTAAATATAAGTCACTAAATTAATATGTGGTATCACGTATATTGATCCATGACTTTTGTAAATCATATCATAGAATCATCACATGAGTTAGCGATGCGTGAATATTCCTATCCCCTTATCCTAATTTAGATATGTTTGAGTCTTGTAATCAATGATCCTGGTGAATTAAGCTTACACCATCAATTCATGATTAATTTATACCTAAATATTGTTATTTAGGTACCTTGAGTCATAATTCATGGACAGTGATAACATGGATAATACTATCACGATATTTGAAACCAATTCCCATGGTCTTCGCATGATCCTACTAGGGATATAATATCACCAAGTGTAGTAACTTAGCATCATATTGAATATGATATCAGAGATATTAATCATCAAAGTTATTTAATTATCAAGTCTTAGATTAATCTTCAAACCATGTAGAACTTGGTTATGTTCATTGGACTACTACTTAATCTAATTGTATCACATTCAAATTATCTTTAAGTGAAGCCACTAAAACCCATCTTGTTTCATAATTTCATCAAAATTATAGAACCATGGATACAATCTATTAAGATCGAACCAAACTCGAGTATTCTTACTACTCATGCATCCTACATACTAGAGGACATGGATAAATCAAAGTATGTGTTCCCATATTTCCTATCCATTAGACATGTGAGACCATGGCAAATAATTTCTACAATAAATGTTAATGTAATCATTTTATATCAAATAAAAGTTATCGACTTTCACTTTCAGTTAAAGATTAATGAATGCATGCACTTATAAGATCCCTTTGTACAAATAGGGTTATGCACCATGGTCATCTTGATAAACATACATATATTGATCTAATGGTTGGATCATAAAGGTTGGTGCTGAGATGATATCTAAAGAGTTAGATTGAGAACTTATCTAGCACCGTTAAATGATTATCAGTAGATGATCTCTGGCTAGAGAAGGACATGGCAATCCTTCCTTCAACGGCTGATATTCGATCGACCTCTTGATGTAGGTCCTCTACATAGGAATAGAAATTCGGAGGTATCGGATGTGTTAAGTCGAATAGTTAACTTAGCGAGATCGATATGTCTAAGACCTATATCGCAATCTGTCATGATATAGGCATATATACTCTGACTGAAGATAGATGTATCATATGTCTGAGTATGTACATTAAGCAAACCATTAGATTAATGACCTAATCAAAGTCTATACTCCAACGAGCTGGTGTGCATACAAGGGCAAATGAGTAACACGATTTCCCTAAGGGATCATACATGTTCACTACTGAACCAAAAGATATGAGCTCACTCATGAGATATTGGGACCAACCAAACTCTATCGATGGTCGTCTCGCTTTGGAAGCAAGACATGATTCGTGGGTATGATATATGCTTTTGGAAAGCATATGATCAATACCGACTCCCAATGACCAAATGAGAAACTTAATGGTAAAACCCTAAATGAATCAATCTAAAATGAGATCAAAACTTTGGATTTAATCATGGTCTTCTAGTATACATCATGTATAGGTATTTGGAATACTCGAGGGTGATGTGATCTTAAACGATTGTACACCATGATGCTTCCATTCCAGAAGGAGTGATGAAATGGATTTGGACTTTAGTGACTCCTCTCAGTAGAGCGAGTATCCAATCTTGAATCAATTATTGGATATTGATTCGGATAAGGTTCAGATGTAATGAAAAGACGTGGTATCATATTTAACAAGATCAGACAACTTTAGTGGCCTTCTAGATTTTAGATATAAGATTGGATCTCACTATCCAAGTCATTATATATGGCATATGTCATCGTCATGGCCTTATCTCCAAGTATCTGAGGAGAAGGCACACAATTCTTGAAAGAGTTCGAGAGTTGTTCCATGCGCAATTTTATCTAAGCATTGACAATAGGATAATTAAATAGGATTTAATTACACAATAAATGCAGAGAGGATATCCTGGATAATTAAGTCAGATTTGGTTATCATGGATAGGATTAATTGGGTAACACTATCCACAATAATCATGGATAATGTGTAGCCACGCTATCCTAGATAGAGTTAACTGTGAAGGAGATTCACAGTTTATATGTTAACGTAGATTGGATTCCCATTACATAATTGAATGTAAATATGATTTACATTAAATTGATGGAAAAATTTAATTCTCAATAGTCAATGGTGTAACTGTAATTATCACAAATAATTTGGAATTATTAGATGATATTCAATTATTTAATCAATTAATATAATGGATAAATTAATTTGATTCATTCCATTACTTAGTGTGGGCGTCCATGGGTTGTTAAACTATGGTGGATGCCCACCTATTTTTAGTAAATGGATGGAACCTCTTTAATTAAATATATTTATCTATTAATTGTTTTAATTTATATATTTTGGAAATTATTTTCAAATGATCTCTTTATGTTTTCTTTTTTATTTATTGTAAGCTTAAAAAAACACAAATCACTCTAAACTACTGATTATTGAGAGCACATGGATTGAGATCTGTAGACTTCCAAAATGCTATAAAAAGAGGCTAGCCCTAACCCTCTTTACATAAGATATATGAAGTTGTTGCATAAACTAATTTCTCTCTCTCTCTCTCTCTTTTTCATTCTCTCTACACATCTAATCTCTCTCACTCCACAATCCTAGATCATCCCCCTGCCCAAGGTTGGTAGAGATCACAGTCGTTTGTTATGTTGCCATCGTGTTGCTAGATCGATTACTCGAGGAACTTTGTCTTCTTTCGTGCATCGTACTCATGAAGAAATCAAGTGATTTCATGATATGAAATAATGAGATTCCTTACTTGAATCATTACTCGAGATTATGGGAAGTTTGTGACTTATCATCAAGCCCGCAAGTGCACTCTTGTCGGATCGAACATGAGTCAGGAGGCTTCTTCCTTTAGAAGCTCTAAGGATCACAACCACGCTTCAAGAAGTAAGCCTAAACTCGTGTGATCTTGATGATGCAATGAGGAAAGATTCTCGTGTCATGTGGTTTAATCTAAAAGAATTTGTTTTTCCGTTGTCGTGGCAACTAGAGGACTAGTCGACCTAGATCGGATTCGATCTGATCTCCACGCTTCCATGACGCATGAGGCTAACACTGCCTTGAAGTGGTATTATAACCATTATTTAAAGTCGTAGATGTGATCCAAACCTTAGGAAATAAGGTTGTGGATATCGGGATACATAGTAACTTGTTTTTATCGTACTGTTGAAATTTTGAATTGATTTTGAGCATATATGATATGTCTCATGTTTTGTCTACTATGAAAAAAACTTTGGGATACTTAAGAATGTTTAGATGGTCTATATATGTCCCCAAAAAGTTGCCAAAAGTTGGCTAAAATTGGTCATTGTTTTAAATTAGAAAAGTTCTCGCAATGTTGTTATTTTTTGCATGTAAACTCATATATATATAAACATTCTTTTGATTACTATTTTACTATCATGAAACATATTAGAATACAATAATTATGTTAATAATCAAATAAATAAATAACTCAAATTTATTTCACGTGATTCCGACTCCATTTGTCCTATATATGTGATATTTAGTGAAGATAGTTCGGAAGATGATTGGATCATCTTTTATTGTGTTTAATCATTCAAATATAATCATGAAAAATTGGAATTTATCCCAATTAACTGTTTGTGTCATTTATTTAGAGAAATACATGACAAACAACAACACTGAATGATTTCTTCATGACATGGAAATCCTATTTTGATCCTACAATAGTTGCAGGACAACTTTTACATTCAAAACCAAACTTCTTTACTTCATATGACTATAAATTTAGGGTAATTAATAATGTTTTAAGATGTATAAATCCCTTAGTGTATACTAGATAATATCATCCTGGCCATCAAAGGAATGATCGGTAAAAACACAAGTACATTGGTCCAATTGTATTGTTCTGAATAAAGATGATGAATGTGTCTAGATCGGGTATGTTAGCTTGATTTCATAATTAGTACCTTGCTTGTCAAGAAAATGATCCATCCCAACGTAACTCGTGCGTACGATTGGATCCATTTTTGAGGAAGGGTGATATGAGTAAGCCAAGTTGTACTCTCATTACTAAAATCAGAATAATACTTGCGAGAGCTAATACTATATAGTATTATCAAACAAACCTAATTATTTATTGGTTGTATTAGATTATTAATTAATTTAATGTGATTAAATTAACTTAATCCAATTAAAATAAGCAATCCAATAATAGGAATTAATAATGAGTATTTGATTCATAATGATTAATTAAAAGTTGAACGGGATGTGAATGATCATAAGATGAAATCCATGGTCTCCTGTCAAGGCAAATGGTTCCGTTGTCATGGATTGTATATTGGAGATGTCTATGCGAAGTCATAGCTCTGGTATACAAGCGTGCATGGATCGAGGCTCTTTGCTTTTCATAAGAGATATGTTGTATGTGTAGTGACTCCAATATTGTTCCTCATATAATTAGCGTGATATTGGATTGCACATGACGTGGGCTAATCACGTTGATTGTTGGTTCAATTAACAACAAGTCAACATCACCTTAGGGGTGGTGGGATCAAGCGTTAAAGATCAAATCGGGAAATGCAAGTTGGACGTGCAAGGAGGAAAGAGTTTCCGCTTCCTTCACCCGAGTTGCATTTTCTCATATTATTGGGTGTGACAAAGGTGAAAGGGAGATCCCAGATGTTGCTAGATATATATCGGTAAGTATATATCTTGCTTTGAAATTTGGACGAGGGAATCGACTTTCAAAGTATTAAAAAGCAAGATGACTTTGATTTAAAAAAAATTAACCAAAGAAGCTTATATACGCAAATAATTTTATAGTATATATTCTAACAAGTGCATCTCTAATCTCAGATGAAATCCATGAACCCTCTCAACAAGCTTCTAGAGGTCAACTAATTGACTAGACCGGCCTATTTGGTCTGGCTTAAAAACTTGAAGCTTGTTCTCTCTGTGGAGCGCACCGATTATGTGCTAACCAGAACAAGAATATGAATGCCAAATCGGGGGAAGAAACAAAATTAATGAAAAATCCGATAAAGATCATTCGTTGGATCGATGTTATATTCAGGGATCCTTATTGATAATGCTCCAGAAGCAACACAAAGACATTGAAAGTGACCATGATATAATATTAAATCTTAAGGACATGCTTGGAGATGTAAATCACACTCAACGTTATAATATAATGAAATAATTGATTCACTGTAAGATGCAGGAAGGGACATCAGTTAGAGATCATGTAATCAAAATATTTGGTTACCTCTATGAACTGGAGACTCTCGGGGTAGAGATGGATGCATATATGCAGACTGACTTCATTTAGTTATTTTTTTCCCAGGTCTTTCAATAATTATGTGGTGTCTTACGATATGAATAAACTCTATTTAGCCCACGTTGAGCTCATGGCTTCACTGAAGTTTGTAGAGGATGTCATGAAGAAAGAGAACCCTACAGGTAGTGCTATGGTTGCATAAGTCAAGGGTAAGTGTGGTCGGAAGCAGGGGTCCCGGCAGGATCCATCCCTTAAGAAGAAGAAGAGTCAAGTTGTTGGCTCCTCCTCCTCCTCCTCTCAATCTTCTACTCTCCTGGCATCCAAGAGAGTGGATGCCTATCATCACTGTAAGAAAGTTGGGGTACTGGAAGAGGAATTGTATAGACTACCTGAAGACCTTGGAGAAGGGTAAATGTATCGCTCCAGCAAGCATAAGATCTACTTGCATCATTGAAACTAACCTAGGATGAGAGAGTAGTTGGGTTCTTGATTCTGGTGCTTCTGTTCATGTATTTAATGTGTTACCTCTGTTTCGGGAAATTAGAAAGCTTGAGGATGGAGAGATAATCATCTAGATGGGATTTGATGCAACTATTGCAATAATCAACATCGGAATCTGCAGACTGTCTTTAGCTAGTGGGAGAGTCTTATTATTTAGAGATTGTCTCTACATACATGAAGTTATAAGAAACATGTTATATGTATCTAAGTTAGTTAGAAATGGATATGTGTTCCAATTTTGCAATAAAGTTGTCATAGGTCGTTGCGGTAAACATATTGCAAATGGTTTTCTTAGTTCGGGTGGACTCTTTGAATCGTGAATTAATGAATGTGTCATGAATATTACATCCACTACTAATGATAATAACAAACCCAAGCAACCCAAAGAGGATAATAATAATTTAACCATGATAGCTTGGTCATTTATCTTTTGATAGGATTAAAAGATCGATAAAAGATAGACCTTTAGATTTTCTTAAAGTCCAAAGTTTGCCTACCCGTGAGCACTGTATTTGAGGTAAAATACTAGAGAACCATTCCAAGATGAAGGTACTAGATGCAAAGGTATACTAGATCTAATACATACTGATGTATGTGATCTCTCCAGTACCGCGACTCGAAATGGATATCGATATTACGTGTTTATTGATGATCATTTGCGATATGAGTTTATCTTTCTATTACGTCACATAACCAAAATCTTCGAAAAGTTCCAAGAGTTTTTGGCTTTAGTTGAGAACCAAACTGATAAAAAGATTAAACGAATTTGATCTGACTGAGGTGACGAGTACCTATCAAATGAATTCAAGAAATACCTTAAAGAGAGAGGAATTTGTGTCTAAACTCACTCCTCCTGGAACTCTCCAAATAAATAGTGTTATTGAAAGACATAATATGATCGTCATGAATAGAGTCCATTCAATGATGAGTAAATAACATTTACATCTTAGTTTCCGGAGATATACAACAGAGACGGCAATATATATCCTTAAGGAGATTTCTAGCAAGTCTGTACCCAAAACTCCTCGTGAGCTTTGATTTGGAACCAATCACGATGTTAGATATTTTAGGATTTGGGGTTATATAATCCATGCCAAGAACATGGACACAGGTAAGATAGAATCTCACACTAGAAAGTGATACTTCATCAGGTATGTGAAGGACGGTATTGGATACCAACTTTACGATCCTGACTCGGAAGATATTCGTCTCTAGGGATGTGAAATTCTTGGAGGATGCCTTTCTTAAGATTCAAGATAAAAATGAAGTAAAGGAACTCATTGGATCCTTTGAGGATATAGAGGTTCTTGAACCAAAAACAAAAGGATAAATGAATATGAAACACTTGTACCTCTTTGAAGGACTTTGAGGGTTGTCATGCCGCCTGAAAGGTACAGATTCCATGTGTCAGAGGAGTCTGACAGTGATCCTACTTCATTTGATGAAGCACTTGTAGATCATGACATGGATAGATGAATGCTAGCCATGAAGTCTGAATAGACTCCCTGTACAAGAACGATATATGGACCTTAGAGGATCCACCTAAAGCAATAAAACCCATTGGGTATAAATGGATCTTCAAGAGAAAAAGGGACCTGATGGGACGGTAGGGACCTTCAATGCATGACTCGTAGCTAAAGATTGCACACATAAAGAAGCATCAACAATGATGAGATATTCTCTCATGTAACCATGCTCAAGTCCATCAGGGCATTACTACCTATAGACGTACATCTTGACTATGACATATGGCAGATGGACGTCAACACGGTGTTCCTTAATTGATACCTCAAGGAGGATATCTATATGGAGCAACGACATGGTTTCATAACTGAGGAAGGTAAAGTGTCCAAGCTGAAGAAGTCCATCTATGGGCTCAAGCAAGCTTCTCGTAGCTAGAACACCGGATTTGATGAATCATAGACTTATAATTTCACCCATAATTCCGATGAGTCATGTGTGTATAAGAAACTTAGTTGCAGCGTCATTTATTCATCATGCTTTATGTAGATGACATCCTTATCATTGGGAATGATATAAAATTAATAGCTAGTGTTAAGGTCTGGCTATCACATAACCTTTGAGATGAAAGATCTTGGAGAAGTCTTTTACATCTTGGGTGTGAAGTTGTTCATGGGTACATTAAGAAAATCTTGGAACGATTACATATGGAAAATTATAGGAAAGGCTTCCTTCCCTTAAAACTTGGTATCCACTGATGAATATCCATTCATCACTCTTTATTCTTATATTTTAGCTACAAAAACCTTTGCAAATGCATGTATATGTTTGTAAATACAAATAATTAGCAAAAGGCATGCATAGTGTAAAAAGTAACAATTAGCATGTTTTTGTGCAAAAATAAAAGAATAAAGATTAAAAAGAAAAAGAGGGAAATATTTAGAATAAATATTGAGCAACCTAATCCCAAGGGAGGGCTCAGCATGGGCCTGACCACATAAAAGCCAAAGTAGAGAGAGATAGGGAGCTCATGTGTGTAAATATACCTGTAAATATAATAATTATATTTTCCTCTAAAAAATAAAATAAATGGGCTTGTATATATTTGTAGATATATTTATAAATATAAAATCCAAATAAAAAGAGAAAAATTAAAAAGAAAATAAAAATGAGTCACTTGTGCATATTCACCATGTACATACACCCACACCTATAGTTATTTAACCCTATAAATAAATAAATTAATCTCCATAAAATTTGTATATATTCTATCTTTGATGGTTAAATAAAAAAAACTATAAAAATAAAAATAAAATAAAAATAACAAAATTAAAAACCAAAAAGAGCATTGTATATATACCATGTATATAGATGTATATATCTATTTATTTCACCCTTGTATATAAATAATAAAAATAAAATAAAAATAACTTTTATTCCTAATTTTATGCTATAAATAAATAAAATATAAAATGGGAATAAAAATGTACAAAAATAACAAATTAAAAATAAAAAATTAAAATCCAATATTGTATATATACCTATATATAGCACCCTAGTGTAAATACCTTATTTTTATTTCAAAAAAGTAATTAAAAATCACAAAAAAATAAAAAAAAATAAAACAAACATTTTTTTATGTTTTAAGTTTTCTTTAATTCGGCCATTTTCTATTTTTAATTGAATTTCTAAATCATTTACACGTGGCCTGTACCCATTGGTCCACGGGGACGTTGACCCTCTGGTCAACTCCCCCCCCCCAGGACCACCGAGCCCCGGATTCGAGCCCGTGACCCGACTTCTAAAAATTTTCCCGACTCGATCCGATGCCCATACCCGAAAACCCCGGGCTCGTCTTCTTCCCCGTGCATCCGAGACCCTCGCCACCATATCCGCGTGGGGATCCGCGCTTCGCGGAACCCTGCCCGATCCATTCTTCTCGGACCTGCACCCATACATAAGCCGAGCTCCGCCTCCCATTTCTGTATCTTTGGCTCATCCATTCTCCACCCAGTGACCTCCATCATCTCAGCGAGAGTGACAGCTCGCCCCAGGTGGTGTTGCAGCGAGGAGGGAGCGTGAAGACCACTGATCTGGCGTCTTTGCGCTGCCGTGCGCCGCTTGGAGGTGACGCCTGAGCCTCGGACACCGACGGTCCTCGAGGCGAAGACCAGGAGCACCCCTTTCTCCTCCACAGTCAACTGCGCCCAGTAGGTAGTCCCCGTTCTTTCTCTTTTTCCCGAATTTCTAGTTTCGCCCAAATTCCCTCGTCACCTTCGAGCTTTGATTCCGTCCACAATCTCCACCTATTCGATCATCGGAGCACCCCATCACAATCCCTTCTCCCCATGCATCTTCTCCGCCCCTTCAACCAACTCAGCTCGCATAGGAGCTGGGATTCGGGCTCCTCTGTCGTCACCTCGCCGGATCCCCTTCGCACCACCGCACCGACCACCTTCACCCCCGCTCACAGAGTCGAGGCACTTTGCCCTCGACCCGCGATTCTGCTGACGTGCTTTTCCGGTACATCCGAGCCATCTGGGGGTCTCGACCATCTGGTGCAGCAGCTCGAGCTCCGCCGACCTCGCCTGAGTTCCTAGGACCTCCGGCGAGCCATCGGAGGATTCCAGTAGATGCGGAAGGCCCCCACGCATCTTCTCCGATCATTCGTGGCCTCCGAGGAGGACTCCAGTGCCAGCACGAGCCCGGCGAAGTTCGTCGACGATCAGTTCATCCTCCATCCTCCGCAGCCGTCCGATAGACCTCCGGCTCCAGTTCAGATCCTAGTCGTCCATTTGAGGAGCAGCTCTGACCGTCCGATCATTGGGAGGCTTGATCGTGACCGTCGATCGTCGAGGAAGGCCCCCAGCGCATCTGAGCCGATGGATCTCCACGTGGCGCTCATCCAACGACCGACGTAATAAAGGGTAAATTTCACTTTAGGCCCTTAGTTTATTAGTTGTTCTGCTGTAGTCCTGTAAATATTTTAGACCTTTTATTTGTGCTTGGTAAATTGCCTAGTGGACCCTGTCGTATTTGGTATTTACTTTTATACCCCTGCTTGTAGTGGAACACGTGCTTCGACACGTGCATGTTGGGTTATTTGCATGTATGGCCTCCTTGTTTCAGGGTGTTAAGAAATGAATGAAAATTTTTATTAATTGCATATATACCCCTGTGAATGGTTTTAATGTGCATGTGCGTCAATTAGTGGGTATTTTACACTGAGGTCCCTAGACTTTTAGTACTTGTTACTAAATAGTCCAGAAACCTTAGTTTCTTTGCAAATAGGTCCCTAAGTGCCCAGGTCACGCGTCTCGTGCGTGTTTTCTTGGAAAAATTGCACCAGACCCCCCCGGGACTTTCTACTATTTGCGTACAGGTCCCTGTGTACTATGCCCTTGTGTTTGATTTTAATAAAATAGCAAATCAACTCCAAATTTGATGAAAATTGGAAACATGGCTCCTGCCATGATGTAAAATTTTCTCTAATTTTTGGAGACATTTTTGACACTTTTTGATATTTTTAAAAAATTCAAAAACATGCATTTTCTTTACTGTCTAACTTGACAAATCTCAAAAAATATTAAAACACCTTAAAAATTACAAAAAAGTTACAGATTGCTTGTTTTGCCTTGCGTGATTTTCTGACCAATTTTGGTCATTTTTGGCTTTATAAAACCCATAAAAATTACAAAACCCTTAAAAACTCATAAAAATTCTAATAATTAAAATAAAAATCCAAAAATAATAATTCTGGTGCCTAAATTTTCCTTGTATTTTCTTCATTACAGGAAAATTACCTTCATACCTTGATAGGCCATTTTCATTTTAAATTGGCCCTCCAAGTCTGATTGGACAGTACCCTTCTTTTCTTGCCTTTTTCGATTTTTATAGAATTCAATAAAAATCAGAAAATTACCAAAAATTAACCAAAAATAGTAAAAAATATAAAAACATATAAATTTTTTTTGAATTTTTGGAATAATTTTTAGTAGTTAAATAATTGTGTATAGTTGCTTGTTTCCTTGTTTTCCTTATTTTCTTTATTATTTGAAAATCCAAAAATATATATAAACATTAAAAATCCACCAAAAATCATTTTCTTTTATTTTATTCTATTTTCGACTACTTCGTAGGCCGCAAGGCCATTACGTGCTCCTTGTGTTCGACCATGGTTGCTATACCAGGTTAATATAATAGCGAGACCGCTACTTGAGTTTCAGTTGATTTTTTTGCCTTCGTTTGGTGCTCTTATTTTTCTCGATTGACCACGCCTGGTGACTTGGGTCGCAACGACCCTTGATTACCTTTACCTGAGTCGTCGGGTTGTGTCATCATCCACTTGTATAAAGGGATGGCTCCTCAAAGTGCCGAGGAAAAGAAGTCTATGGCTAGATGCCCATACACATCAGCTGTGAGAAGCTTAATGTATGCCATGGTGTGCAGAAGGTCAGATATCTGCCATGTAGTGTGAGTGGTAAGACGATACCAATCATGCTATGGAGAACAATTGGAATATACTGAAGAATGTCTTAAAATATCTAAGACGGGTGCAAGATTACATATTAGTCTATGGAGACAGTGATCTCCAATTCTTAGGATACATAGATTCAGACTTCCAATCTGAATTGATGACATGAAGTCACCTTCGAGATTCATATTATTATTGAACGATGGTGTTGTGAGCTAGAGAAGCATGAAGCAGGACACTACAACTGATTCAACAACAGAAGCCAAGTACATTGTTGCTCAGATGTTGCAAAAGAGGAGGTGTGGTTGTGCAAGTTCATATTGGAACTGAGTGTAGTTTCTTCAATACACAGATTCAGACTTCCAATCTGGCATTATGTCATGAAGTCACCTTCGGGATTCATATTCTTGTTGAACAATGGTGTTGTGAGCTGGAGAAGCAAGAAGTAGGACCCTATGGATGATTAAACAATAGAAGCGGAGTACATTGCCGCATCGGATGCTGGAAAAGAGGCGGTGTGGTTGCGCAAGTTCATATTGGAACTGGGTGTAGTTTCCATATATACTCACATCCTGTTGCTCTGCGATAACACAGGAACCATAACAGAACCTATATGGTATCAAAAGAGCAAGCACGTGGAGATGAAATACCACATCACTTGAAAGATTAAGAAGCATGGTCACATCATCATCACCAAGGTGGCCTCTCTCGATAACATTGTTGACATGCTTACAAAACCTTAGTCCCAAAAGGTTCTTGACAAACATGTAATGAGTGTAGATTTATAGATTGTACTAGAATGGTTCTGAGGGCTAATAGGAGATTGTTAGACATGTGAGCCCTTGATGAACCATTTCTACAATAAATATTATTATAATAGTTTTATATCAACAAAATTTATTAATTTTCACTCCCTATCAGAGATTAATTAATGCATGCACTTACAAGTTCTCTTTATACAATTAGGATTATGTACCATGGCCATCTCGATAATCATACAGTTGTTGATCTAATGGTTGAATCATAAGGGCTGGTGCTGAGATGATATCTAAAGAGTTAGATCAAAGACTTATCTAGCATGGTTAAATGATTATCAAGAGAGGATCTCCATCCTGAGAAGGAGATGAAAATCCTTCCTCCAAAGGTTGATATTCGACTAACTCTTGATGCATGTCCTTTGCATAGGAATAGAGATTCAGAGGTGTCAGATGTATTAAGTCAAAGAGTTGACTTAGCGAGATCGAGATATATAAAACGTATGTCGTATTCTGCCACGATATAGTTACACTTCCTTTGACGAAAGATATATGTATTACTATATGTCTGAGTATGTACATTAGGCAGACCGTTAGGTTGATAATCTAATCGAGGTCTATACACCGACGAGCTGGTGTGCATACAAGGACATATGATCTCTCAAAAGGATCATACATATTCATTACCGAACCATAACACATAAGATTGTTCATGAGGTATTGGGACCAATCAAATTCCATCGGTGGTCAACTCGCTTTGGAAGCAAGACATGTTTGTGGGTATGATATATGCTTTTGGAAAGCATATGATAAATACAGACTTCCAATGATCGAATGAGAAACTTTATGATAAAACCCTAAAGGAGTCAATCTACAACGAGATCAAATTTTTGGGTTTAATCATGGTATTCCAGTACGCAGGATGTACAAGTATTAGGAATACTCGAGGGTGATATGATCTTAAACAATTATATACCATAATTCTTCCATTCCAGAGGGAGTGATGAAATGGATTTGGACTTTAGTGGCTCCTCTCAGCAAAGAGGATAACTAATCTTGATCCAATTATTGGACATTGATCCAAATATGATTTAAATGCAATGAGAAGATGGGGGTATCATATTTAACATGACCAGACATCTTTGAGTGGCCTTCTAGATCTGGATATAAGATTGGATCTCGCTATCCAAGCACTAAACATGGTATATACAATCGTCATGACCTTATCTCCAAGTATCTGAGGAGAAGGCATACAATTCTTGAAAGAGTTCGAGAGTTGTTCCGTGAGCAAATTTATCTAAACATTGGAAAATTGTATAATTAAATAGGATTAATTATCACAATAAATGTAGATAGAGATATCCTGGATAATTAAGTTAGAATTGATTATCATGGATATGATTAACGTGGATAACACTATCCACAATAATCATGGATAATGTGGATATGATCCACAATATCTTGGATAGAGTTAATTGTGAATGAGATTCACAATTTATATGTTAATGTGGATTGGATTCACATTACATAATTTAATGTAAATATGATTTACATTAAATATTGGATGGAATAATTTAATTCTCGATAGTCAATGGTATAGTTGCAATTATCACAAATAATTTGGAATTATTAGATGGTAATTCAATTATTTAATTAATAAAAATAATGGATAAAATAATTTAACCCATTCCATTACTTAGAGTGGGCATCCATGGGTTGTTAAACCATGATGGACATTCCACCCTATTTTTAGTAAATGGATGGAGCCTCTTTTAACTACACCCATTTATCAATTAATTAATTTAATAAATATAATTTGGAATTTTTTTCAAGTCATCTCATTGTGTTTTCTTTTGTATTTATTGTAAACTTAAAAGAAATACAAATCAATCTAAATCATTGATTATCGAGAACACATGGATTGTGATCCATTGACTTCTGAAATATTATAAAAGAGAGACTATATGCAATTGTTGCATAAACTAAATTATCTCTCTCCCATTCTCTTTACACATCGATTCTCTCTCATTCCACAACCCTAAATCATCCCTTGCCTACGGTTGGTGGAGATCACAATCGTTGTTGTACTGTTGTCATGTTGCCAGATCAGTTGCTTGAAGAACTTCATCCTCTTTCGTGCATCGTTCTCATGAAGAAGTTAAGTAATTTCATGAGATGAAATCATGAGGTTCCTTGATTGGATTGTTGCTCGAGATTCTGGGATGCTTGTGACTCATCATCATGCCTGCAAGTGCACTCTCATCAGATCGGACTTGAGCCAGGAGGCTTCTTCCTTTAGAACCTCTAAGGATCATAATCACGCTTCAAGAGGTAAGAGCTTAAACTTGTGTGATCTTGATGAGTTGGCATGGTGAATGCTTCCATGTCATGTGGTTTATCTTAAAAAATTTATTTTTCCGTTGCCATGCCAACTAGTATGATTAGTTGACTTAAATGAGATTTGATCTGATCACTACGCTTCAGTGACGTGCAAGGCTAATTCCTTGCTTCACCATCTCCTTCAAAAGGTGAGTAAAAGATATCTCAATTGATCATAAGGTGACAATTTCAAATATATGTTTTTTCCAAAGCATATATTGATGTTCTTTTATTCATTTCGTATTTTTAAAATAAGATGATCTTTGATGGAATTCATTTTACCTCAATGTTTCATGAATGAGCTTTGTCTCTCGATTTATCATGCATAAATCAATATAATTCCTTTTGAGGGATCATATATCTCATATATGTTCATACGCACACCAGGTCATTTGTATATAGATATTTTCAAACCATCAACCTATCATTCGTATATAGATATTGTCAAACCTTAATCCTAGTGATTTATTAAATGTACATGCTTTTATATAATAGATGCATATCTATCTTCAAGTAAAGGATTATTATCCACCTCATTCCAATCTTTGACATGTGACTTCACCTATCTTGATGATGTCAAGTTAACTCTTTAACTCGACTAGTTCAACAATTTCAAAGCTTTATTCCTATGAGAGGACTTGTATCAAGGGTCGATCGAACATCAATTACGGAGAAGATAATCCATCTTTTTAAACATTGGATATCACATTATTGGATAACATTGTAAGATGTTAGTTGTGCTATCGATCTAACTTTTTAAATCATCACACATCAGCCCTTCTAATTAATTTTTTTATATCATTATTCCTGAATATGTGCAATAACATTTTATTGATAACTGATTTTTAAGGGGCTTACATGTCCAAAAATCACATCACCACCAACGTCCATCTAAACAATAAAACAAACAAACATCTTACTAATTGACTTATCCACAAAACAATAGTTTACTTCATTATCATTTAATCACGCATTCAAACATGACCTCAAAGACCTTAAACTAAAGCACATCCCATCATCACATATATAATTCACTCTAGCATGTCCTTATAAAATGCCATCTCATGCAATTTAGAATAAGTTCCGTCATTTTCTCAATCGATGAATAAATAATATCAAACATAATCGTGCTTACTTGGTCGCCTTCTACAATAACAAATGAAGGCCACATCATATTGCTGGATTTTTTCACATTAAGGATCGTGGATGGAAATCTTCTCTTGCCTCCCTATAATTAGGGTGAGCATTGAGCTTAATCGTCCCGACCCAATTCATGTCCAACTTGAGTCTTAGATCGATTTATAACGGGATGGATGTAGGTCATAAATTTGATCTATCAAATAAATAGGTTGGACTTCGAGCAATCTGACCCAAACATATGACTCCATATTGGTTAGATCTAAGGAACGGTTCAATAAGACAACCAATATATCAGTATTCCGCTCCTTTGTTATTTTAACCAATCTTTACTAGTACATAGACATAATGTCTACTCTCTCCTCTATAACAAATATGCGGTGAATCATTTACTTGCATCTTCATTGAAACAATAGCTAACACCCTCTCCTTGTCCCTCCCACAACTGTCTCTATCATACTATGTTCATTTCCTTAATCGTCGATTTTAAAATTATTGAATGTTCATTCATCTTCACCATTCAATAACTAGTGTAAAAACCTTCATTCGATTTTATGCTTTCTCCACATTTCAACCCCAAGAGTAATTTAAATTGATTGATCCAACATAAAATTCGAACCTATGTTAATTGGATAGTGATAGACCGTGAGCAGGATAAATAAGATATCGTGTACCACAGCTCATACTATGATCCATCAAATCCATTAATAATGTGATTCACATTGAATAGGGAAATGACCCGACCCGATGCTCATTCACATCTATGATCAACTGATAGCCTCCATTACATTTTCCAATGCCCCCATGTTACAGCCTTTTAAAAAAAAGTATAGCATTGATTTGGGAAAGTTGCAAGGGCCTCCTTGCAATTTTCCCACCAAATTGAAAAGGGAGGGCACGGGAGTGACCCCTCATTCCAGACGCCTTTTCCCCCTTCGCCCAGTCCGTGCCTTGTGGAGTCCGCCCAGGCTGTGAGGAGAAAAGAGAAGGAAAGGGGAGGAAAAGAAGAGAAGAAGGAAGAAAAGGAGATACGGTAAAGATCTAAACCTCACCCCTTTGTATTTGAGTAAAATGTCTAGCTGATTTTTGTTGTTTTGAGTTATTTTTGGGGGTATTAGGTTGTGATATGAAATTTTTAAGGTTGTATAAAATGGAGAAAGATACATTTCGGATTTATGTAGTTGGATATTATGAGATGAATGTGATGATCTACTATACATGTTAAGTTAGGTGATAAAAATAGTAGAACTTAAAGAAAATATGTGGTATAAGTATAATGATGGAGCAAGATCTTTAGGTTTACCCTTGCATTCAACAAACCCATGAGGGGGGTTTGTGTTGTTAAGATAAAAGAATGGATGAAAATGTAGGGTTGATACCATTGTTGTCAATGATTGTGTGTTGGGGCAAGGTTAATGATAGTGGTTGATTATGAATTAGTTTTTCATGGAAAGAGATGAAAAATTAAAGATTTTTGTTCAAAAAGGAATGTGGACAGCAAGGTGAAATTAAGTTACATGAAAGTTTTTCTTGATTTTTTTAAGGGAATGATGGTGAAATAAGTTTGCATTCTTATGGATTATGTGATGGTCATAAGGTTAGGTTATATTCTTGAGTATAAAGGTTTAAACAGTGAATATTGACCCATTTGGATGAGAGAATGGGAGATGTAAGGGAGAGATAGTATGATAAAAATATACCTCATGGGAGAGACAAATGTGGGGATATGCGTATGAATGTGGGAGTATACTTGTAGGAAATAGGTGTATGAATGTAAGTATTGAGGAAAAAGTAGATTTAAATTTTGGTATGGAGTTTTTAAGAAGATCAACTTGAACTAGAAGATTTCCCAATATAGATCATATTCGCTTTGAGTGTTTGGAAGAGTATATGTTTTACATGGGTAGTGGAATAGAGGTTTGTTAGGATGAGGATAAGGGGATTAAGATACCACATAAAGTTTTTTTTTAATCTTTAATTTTCTGTTACCCAACGTTTTGGACTATTATAACATAGTTATGATTAATACTTACAGCAAAGTCGGATTCGGTCTGTTCGGGATATTAAACGAACGCTACTCGCACTAGAGGTGAGGATCTCCTTGAATTAAAATAATTCCCTTACCATTCGCTTGCTGAGTTGGTTGTCCATTAGGATGTTATATTTTTTTTGTGGATATCTAAACATAAGATAGTATTAGGACATATGGGAAAAATCCATGAGAATCATCTACATGGGAGATGTAGATGATTTTAGGATAGAGCCTTGGGATGCTAAAATACGAAAAACAAAAGAAGAAGAAGAAGAAGAAGAAGGGAATAAGAATGAAATAAGAGAAACTTGGGACTTCGCTCCTTACTGGCCAGGGTAGATCCTTTGGATCGAAACTCGCGGTATAGCACAATATGAGGTGACCCACCAGATATATTCCGTGATATGTCACAAGAAAATCTTAGGCCTGGAAAACAAATGCAGAGTGACTCTGGGGATAGTCACTCGAGAAGTGACGACTTCTCACTCCGTCCTAGTAATGGGCATGTGCTATACACTCGGGGTTAACAAATCAAAGGACCGCTAGAAGGTTAGGATACCTGCTAGCTACAAGTTATCTTAATCTCTAGGGAATTCCTAAGATGAGTTACATATGTACAACAATAACAATTATCATAATCAATATTATGAAGATTTGGCAATGGAAGGAAATTGATTATAGACTGATTAAATACCTTAGAAGGAAAAATAGGAAAACAAAATAAGAGAAAAAGAAAACTCTCACCAAACGGTAGATTATAGAACTTTATATTTAATCCTATTACATCTCTTGTGTGTTCTCGTTGAGCCTTTGCTCACCTCCTTAGTTGACACCCCAACTCAGGTGATGGCCAAAACACGCATAACGGCAAGGAAGTCTACCCGACCGCCACGACGTCAACTCCGCCCACGTTCCGCACCGGCGCACCCAACTCATCCATTGACCATCATGTCAGTGGCCCCTCAAGAGAGTAGAGAGCAGAGTGTTACCTCCCCGTACCACATCCAGGGGGAGGAAGAAAGAATATTGATTATGCTTTGGGAAACTATTACTGTGATGATCAACCTCACATCGAGGTTGGAAAAGATGATTCGCTACAGTCGCTAGCACCCGCCACCTAATGATGATTGACTGCAGATGTTGACTTCGTAAAGGATCTCTTTTTGTGATTTTTTGGAGATTGTAGTGGGGGATGTAATTTTTTGTAATCCCTTATCACCATGAACAAAATTTTTGAATTCTAACCTCCTTAGCATAGAGGTGGATTTAGTGGCTAACTTGCAAACTTTTATTTTTGTTCAAACTTGTAAGAGCAACTAATATGTGAAGCTCTTGGGAAGTAACGATGATAGTTTCTGGTGTGTGTGTATATATATATATATGAACTTTTCTTGGTGTATTTATGTTCTTCTTTATGTTGAGAATCAGTTTTTCCTGCTCTATTGCATTTTTCCCTTGGTAGATTGTTGGGCAACAGGTTATTGCATCACTTTCCGATAAAACCCGGTCGTATTGGGCATAGGGGATCGGGACGTGACAGAAGTGGTATCAGAGCCTAGGTTGCCCTAATTTACCTAAGAATTTGAATAAATAGAGCTTTGGAGATTTTATACTCTCTCAAGTAGGATTATTCACATCACATTGGAAAATTCTTTCGATTATCCTAATCAAGTAATTGAATTTTCAGAAAATGCCACTGAGGAGGAGGACACAAGATGTGAATTCTGGTGGTAGTCGTCCTGGACGGAGGACCCAGATGCAACAATTCATGGAGACGATAATGAATAGACTTGACGACTTGGAGTCCCGACTTCCACGTGTTATACCTGATAGACACGAGGAAGCAGCAGAAGTTGAACAAGATGCCGAAAAATCCATCCAGGTTCGACCTGAAAGACCTAGAAGAAGGGAGCGAAATTTGCAAGATATTGTAAATGACGCTGAAGTGGACACTGACGAAAGTTATGAAGAGGAGGAAATGTCCGATTCACCAGTAGAATCATACAAAGATGACGAAGTGGATGATGGGGAAGAAGAATTTCATGACAAGCGCTTTGAGGCATTTCGAAGATTGAAGCCACCATCTTTCACTGGGGATGGTGATCCTACTTTGGCTGAGAACTGGATCCAGAAGATGACGAAGATATTTAGATTCATGAATTTGACTAAGCACCATTGGATCTCTTTTGCCACCTTTCATTTTGACGGAGATGCAGAGCGATGGTGGAGATCTGTTTACTTTGAGGAAGACCCTCAAATGTCTTGGGAGAGATTTACTGAGATTTTTAGCGAGCAGTACTACCCTGAGACTTGGAGGGAAGAGAAGAAGATGGAATTTTTCAACTTACGTCAAGGATCACTAACGGTCGATGAATACAAAATGAGATTCTTGGAATTGGCCCGTTTTGCAAAAGAATCTGTACCTACTGAGAAAGAGAAGAAATGGTGCTTCGAACAAGGTCTGAGGCCATCCATTCGTAGCCTTGTTGTAGGGTTACGGCTTAAAACTGTTGCAAAAGTAGCTGACAAAGCAAGGATTCACGAGCGAGAACAAAACGAGCTGCATCGTAGAAGACAATGAAGAAATAAGGGTCAAGCCTTCAAGAAGGACAAGTTTCAGTCAAGGAAAAACCATCGGTTTCACCCCATGCGGTCAGCATCATTGAGCAAGCAACATTTTGAAGATGTATCGCATTCTAACACAAAATCATCCAAGCCTTATGGAGGTCATGAAAAGTCTGCAGGAGGAACGAGTTCAGAGAAGCCGACATGTCCATCATGTGGGAAACAACATTTCGGAGCATACTGGAGGGACATGACATGTTATATTTGTGGAAAGACTGGGCATCCAAAGAAAAACTGCCCAAGAATCCAACAGACTGGGAGTTATGTTGGATCAAATGTGGATCGGATAACTGGACGAGCTTATGATCTCTCCATGAGAGAATCATATGCATCTGATTCTGTGGTGCGAGGTATGATTCTAGTTGATGAATTCATGGTTCATGCCTTATTTGATTCAGGAGCTACCCATTCTTTTATATCGCCAGAATTTGCATCTAAGATTCAACGTGAACCAACTATATTAAAGGAACCCTACCTAATATCAGTCCCTGGAGAACAATTGTTTGTAACTGACACCATTTACAAAGGGTGTTCAATTAAAATTGGAAGACGAGAGCTACGTGTCGATCTAATGGTTATTGGATGATGGATTTTGATGTGATCCTTGGAATGGACTGGTTATCAAAGCATCATGCAATCCTTGACTGTCGTGAGAAAACAGTCATCTTTAACATTCCGGGTGAACCAGCATTTGAATTTATAGGGAAGTTAGATGATAAATTGATGCGTACAATCACAGCGCTGCAAGCAAGGAAACTGCTAGATAATGGTTGCCAAGGATATCTTGCATGTGTTACTTTTCCGTCTAAAGATGAAATGGTCATAAGCACCAACCTCGTCATTCAGGAGTTTTAAGATATCTTTCCGGAAGAATTACCTGGACTTCCTCCTAATCGAGAGATTGAATTCACGATCGACGTATATCCTGGAACCAATCCAATATCTATTGCTCCTTATCATATGGCTCCAACAGAATTACGAGAGTTGAAAAGTCAACTTCAAGAATTATTGGAGAAGGGATTCATTAAACCTAGTACTTCTCCTTGGGGCGCACCAGTTCTATTTGTGAAGAAGAAGGATGGATCACTCTGATTGTGCATTGATTATCGTCAATTGAACAAAGCAACTATAAAGAACAAGTACCCTTTACCTCGTATTGATGATCTGTTCGATCAGTTGCAAGGTGCATGCATCTTTTCTAAGATTGACCTACGCTCTGGGTATCATCAGTTGATAGTTAGGTCAGAAGTTGTACTCAAAACGGCTTTTCGTACACGTTATGGGCATTATGAATTTTTGATGATGACATTCGGATTGACTAATGCTCCGGCAGCTTTCATGGACTTGATGAATCAAGTTTTTCGAGCTTACTTAGGCCAATTCATCGTGGTTTTCATCGATGATGTGCTTATTTATTGTAAGGATGAATCCCAACATGAAGAGCACTTGCGAATTGTTTTGGGAACCTTACGAGCACACCAACTATTTGCAAAATTCAGCAAATGTGAGTTCTGGCTGAAAGAAGTTACATTCCTTGAGCATGTAGTACCAGGAAATGGAATTTCTGTAGATCCGGCTAAAGTTGAAGTAGTTCTGAATTGGGAACGTCAGAAGACAGTAACAGAAATCAGAAGTTTCTTGGGATTAGCGGGCTACTACAAAAGATTTATCAAGGACTTTTCTCAAATTGCTTTAACCATGACAAAGCTTACTCGAAAGGAGATTCCTTTTATTTGGACCAAAGAATGCGAAGAAAGTTTCTTAGAACTTAAGAAAAGATTGACTTCAGCCCCTGTACTGGCCATCCCTTCGGGAAGTGGAGGATTTGTTGTTTACAGTGATGCCTCTCATCAAGGACTAGGATGTGTACTTATGCAAAGTGGTCGTGTAGTGGCATATGCTTCGAGACAGTTGCGTAATCATGAAAGAAACTACCCCACCCATGATTTGGAAATAGCTGCAATAATTTTTGCATTGAAAATTTGGAGACATTATCTCTATGGTGAAAAGTTTGAAATATATATTGATCACAAAAGCTTGAAATACTTGTTCTCTCAGAAGGAGTTAAGTATGAGACAAAGAAGGGGGTTGGATCTATTAAAAGATTATGATTGCACAATCCTATACCAACCGGGAAAAGCAAATGTCGTTGCGGATGCTCATAGTCGGAAGCCACCCTTAGTGTTAGCTCAATTGCAAGTCTTGAAATGAGATATGCTGTAACGACCCCGTTTCCTGGGCCGTCGGATCCTCCCATATCCGGATCTGGTTACTCAGCAATAATTTATTCAGCAATCACAACTAACATTCAGAAATATACTGCAAATAAAAATACTCGGAAGAAAGTATTTCAACACTTTTCCATTCACAAAATAAAGTTTAGAGGATACATTGTCCCACTATAACCATTACATGTACATCAGCTTGAAAGGAAAATATACAAAAGATTACTAACTACCTTAAAGAGTAAAGCTACTGTGGCTGGCTGGATGTCTAGTATGTAAGCCGGATGAATTTTTAAAGTCCTTGCTATGGCTCATCGATACCTGTTGGGTTTTCCATAAATCATAGGATAAAAATTAGCGAATGCTAAGTAACGAAGAAGAGAAAAGCAAATAAATTGTGTAATTTTTTTTCAAAACTTGATATCACAATATTTCATTCCTTTTTATTAATTTAAGTCCTATTCCTTTCTATTCCACATCAGGGATTAGTCCAGGGGAACCCCACCATTCTTGGACTCCGAAGCTGTGGATACTTCGGGATTGGAGATTGTGTTGATCTTGGTAAGCTTATGCCGCCGCACGTCGCCTCAACCAATCCTCCAATACTACCCTGACAATTTCCTTTTCTTTTATTAAACAGGGTCTCAACCCTCAGCCTGGAAAATCAAATGAGCACACCATCCTCGAGGACTCGATTGCTTAAAACCTCAGGCTAACATTTAATCATATAACCTAGCGGCTTTAAATACATGTTATCGTGACCCAGCCGCTATTGAACCACTCGTGCCTCCACATGACACGACCACATCTTCCGTCGTTCCAACCCGAATATATTGGCTCCCGGTACCACGCGTTGCAAAACATTCAATTTGTGCGCACTTATCATAACAGGGCAACCGTGTACCACCTAGGTAGGGAAATGCCAATACGGGTTCCTTCCGACAACCTAAAGGTTGCATGCCCGACCTGTAGTACTACTCCCAGTCATCCTTATCGTGACACATGATCCTTTTCAGGATCCAACTCAAATCACACCAATTCACATGATGTAATTCTTTCGTTAAGTCTTTGATTTGCATAAACCGCAATACTTGGTATCGACTCACATATATATTATTCATAACCATATGTATACTCCTATTTATGCCTATTTTAACTCCCAAACCCTAACTTTCAGAGCCAACGCATCAATTTGATGTGTAAATCTTATTTTAGTGGGAATTACAAAGCAATTCTTCAGACTTTTTCAAAAATAGCCAAAATTAGGGTTCTTCGTAGCAAAGAACACTAAATCAAGAATTTCAATAATTTCGTATGAAAACCCAACAGCAAAAAGAAGGATTTCGTTACCTAATCGAGCTTTCTCTCGTGTATGCAAGGCTTTATCGAGTTTCGTTTTTAGAAAGGCTAATTTAAGGCTCCTGAAAATATCGAATTTCATTTTTCGTATCAAAACGCTAAGAACATGTTAAGAACGCGAAGAACGAACGAAGAACGCGAAGAACACGAAGAACGTCAAGAACATATTTTCTCTTAGAAATTCGGCAGAGTTTCCCCTTATATCGGGATATATTTCTCGGAAAATTTCGGCAGAGTTTCCCCTTATATCGGGATATATTTCTCGGAAAATTTCAGCAGAGTTTCCCCTTATATCGGGACATATTTCTCGGAAAATTTCGGCAGAGTTTCCCCTTATATTGGGACATATTTCAAAATAAAAACGAAAAGAGTTTCCTCTATAAAACCAATCGAGAGGAAAATAACAATGAAACTGAAAGAATATACTCAACAACAAGAGATGAAGAACCGGTAGACACCACACATCTTAGGTGAGTGAACGTGTGACGAATCACAGGGTCACTGACGTGCACAGCCGCCCGCACCTAAGTAGGGTATTACACAGATTTCTCCATCGAAATAACTATAAAAGCATAATACGAAGAATAGAAACATAAACGATGGAGAATTGGTAGACACCACGCGTCTTAGATGAGTGAACGTGTGACGAATCACAGGGTCACTGACGTGCATAGCCGCCCGCACCTAAGTAGGGTGTTACACAGATTTCTCCTCGAACCACAACATGAAAACGAATCGGAAAGAAATATGAATCAAAAACAAAACTTGGAAGAACAAGAGTATGAAAGCCTAGCTTACGAAGCAACTAAGAGAGGATCATACCTTTCTTCTCCTCGTTCTCCCGGCAGCGCTTCGCTAGCGCTCCTCCCTCGCCTCCCACTCCTCCTCCCAACCTCTCGACCCTAGCCCTTGGGGTGGTGGTAGTGTAAGTTGTAGAGAATGAATGGGTAGGGGGGTCTATTTATAGGCCCCAGAAAACCACTAACCATGGTAGAAAACCATGGTTTAGACCTTAACCATGGTTTAGCGGCCCATGGTTTTGGCCCATGGTTTTAGCCAAAACTTATCCCAAACTTGGAGCTTAAGTTAGAATATTCTAGAGGATTCTAGATTCGCTAATGATGCTTAATTAACACTAATCGTGATTAACTTTCACTAATCGTGATTTAACTTTCGCGGCTTACGCATATCTTTTGTTAACTATTGATTAGTGTTTACTAATGATCATTAGCGGCTTTCAATCGTCATTAATTTCTTTAATCATGTTTAATTAGTCTTAATGACAATCATTATGGATTAATGACATCTTAGCCTTCCTTACTTCTCTTTCTTCCGAAATTCATAACAAATCGAAACGAAGTCCGATTCACACGAAACAAATTCTGTCGGTTTCCTCTTTACGAGCCGGATCTTATTATATAGGATCCGAGATATGGCAAGTTCAAGGCTTTACATATGCTCGCAGAAATAAGTAGTTGGCGACCAATACCTCCTACTAGAAAATTAAAAGCTGTAATAGTTTCCAGACAAGTGAGGAATGATCTTCTTGAACGTTTGATAATAGCTTAGAGGCAAAGATACCAAGCTGGAAAAGATGAGAAACAAGATGGAGGATGGTCATCTCGAAGATTTCATTATGAAGGATGGAGCATTAACCTTTCGTGGGAGATTGTGTGTACCCAACGATGAAGGACTAAAGGGAGAACTACTGTCAGAAGCTCATTGCACAAGATTAACGATCCATTCTGGAAGCACTAAAATGTAACAAGATTTAAAGAAAGATTTTTGGCGGGATGGTATGAAGAGAGATGTTGCCGAATTCGTTACGTGTTGTCTAACCTGCCAACAGGTAAAGGCTGAACATCAAAGACCTTCAGGATTGTTGCAACCACTTCCAATTCCTGAGTGGAAGTGGGAGAGCATATCTATGGATTTTCTAGTCGGGTTACCTCGTACACTCTTGGGACATGATGCGGTTTGGGTTATAGTAGATCGACTAACCAAACCAGCACACTTCCTTCCTATCAATCTTACTTATACACTTCCAAAACTTGCGAGTTTGTATATCAAGGAGATTGTTCGCCTACATGGGGTACCAAAGGAGATCATATCTGATAGAGATCCTCGTTTTACCTCAAAATTTTGGAAAGAATTGCAGAAGGCTCTCGGAACAAAATTGAATATCAACACTGCTTATCATCCTCAAACAGATGGTCAAACTGAGAGAACAATCCAAACATTAGAAGATTTGTTACGTTCTTGTATGTTAGAATGGAAAGGAGTATGGGACGTGTACATTCCATTGATTGAATTCACTTACAACAATAGCCACCATTCTAGTATAGGAGTAGCACCATACGAAGCTCTATATGGTAGGAGATGTACCTCTCCTTTGTATTGGACTGATGTAGGAGAAAGGAGAATGTGGGGACCTGAGATGGTTCAAGAGACCACCGATGTGATCATGAAGATCAAGAAGAAGCTATTAGCAGTCCAAAGCTGTCAAAAGAGCTATTGGGACAGCCGGAGGAGAGACATAGAATTCAGTTTTAGAGATTCAGTGTCCATCAAGGTATCTCCTATGAAAGGCACTCAAATATTTGGAATCAAAGCAAATCTAAAACCAAGATACGTTGGTCCTTTTGAGATACTCGAACGGGTAGGACCAGTGGCTTATAGGTTGGCACTCCCACCACACCTATCTGAAGTGCATAATGTCTTTCCTAGTACTTCTCCTTGGGGCGCACCAGTTCTATTTGTGAAGAAGAAGGATGGATCACTCTGATTGTGCATTGATTATCGTCAATTGAACAAAGCAACTATAAAGAACAAGTACCCTTTACCTCGTATTGATGATCTGTTCGATCAGTTGCAAGGTGCATGCGTCTTTTCTAAGATTGACCTACGCTCTGGGTATCATCAGTTGAGAGTTAGGTCAGAAGTTGTACCCAAAACAGCTTTTCGTACACGTTATGGGCATTATGAATTTTTGGTGATGACATTCGGATTGACTAATGCTCCGGCAGCTTTCATGGACTTGATGAATCGAGTTTTTTGAGCTTACTTAGGCCAATTCATCGTGGTTTTCATCGATGATGTGCTTATCTATTGTAAGGATGAATCCCAACATGAAGAGCACTTGCGAATTGTTTTGGGAACCTTACGAGCACACCAGCTATTTGCAAAATTCAGCAAATGTGAGTTCTGGCTGAAAGAAGTTACATTCCTTAAGCATGTAGTATCAGGAAATGGAATTTCTATAGATCCGGCTAAAGTTGAAGCAGTTCTGAATTGGGAACGTCCGAAGACAGTAACAGAAATCAGAAGTTTCTTGGGATTAGCAGGCTACTACAGAAGATTTATCAAGGACTTTTCTCAAATTGCTTTAACCATGACAAAGCTTACTCGAAAGGAGATTCCTTTTATTTAGACCAAAGAATGCGAAGAAAGTTTCTTAGAACTTAAGAAAAGATTGACTTCAGCCCCTGTGCTGGCCATCCCTTCGGGAAGTGGAGGATTTGTTGTTTACAGTGATGCCTCTCATCAAGGAATAGGATGTGTACTTATGCAAAGTGGTTGTGTAGTGGCATATGCTTCGAGACAGTTGCGTAATTATGAAAGAAACTACCCCACCCATGATTTGGAATTAGCTGCAATAGTTTTTGCATTGAAAATTTGAAGACATTATCTCTATGGTGAAAAGTTTGAAATATATATTGATCACAAAAGCTTGAAATACTTGTTCTCTCAGAAGGAGTTAAGTATGAGACAAAGAAGGTGGTTGGATCTATTAAAAGATTATGATTGCACAATTCTATACCAACCGGGAAAAGTAAATATCGTTGCGGATGCTCATAGTCGGAAGCCACCCTTAGTGTTAGCTCAATTGCAAGTCTTGAAATGAGATATACTCGCAGAAATAAGTAGTTGGGGACCGATACCTCCTACTGGAAAATTAAAAGCTAT
Organism: Ottelia alismoides; assembly: GCA_037367405.1. NCBI lineage: Eukaryota > Viridiplantae > Streptophyta > Magnoliopsida > Alismatales > Hydrocharitaceae > Ottelia > Ottelia alismoides. The sequence goes on from JAZKJV010001406.1 coordinate 273,910, forward strand.
AATAGTTTCCAGAAAAGTGAGGAATGATCTTCTTGAACGTTTGATAATAGCTTAGAGGCAAGATACCAAGCTGGAAAAGATGAGAAACAAGATGGAGGATGGTCATCTCGAAGATTTCATTATGAAGGATGGAGCATTAACCTTTCATGGGAGATTGTGTGTACCCAACGATGAAGGACTAAAGGGAGAACTACTGTCAGAAGCTCATTGCACAAGATTAACGATCCATCCTGGAAGCACTAAAATGTAACAAGATTTAAAGAAAGATTTTTGGTGGGATGGTATGAAGAGAGATGTTGCCGAATTCGTTACGTGTTGTCTAACCTGCCAACAGGTAAAGGCTGAACATCAAAGACCTTTAGGATTGTTGCAACCACTTCCAATTCCTGAGTGGAAGTGGGAAAGCATATCTATGGATTTTCTAGTCGGGTTACCTCGTACACTCTTGGGACATGATGCGGTTTGGGTTATAGTAGATCGACTAACCAAATCAGCACACTTCCTTCCTATCAAGCTTACTTATACACTTCCAAAACTTGCGAGTTTGTATATCAAGGAGATTGTTCGCCTACATGGGGTACCAAAGGAGATCATATCTGATAGAGATCCTCGTTTTACCTCAAAATTTTGGAAAGAATTGCAGAAGGCTCTCGGAACAAAATTGAATATCAGCACTGTTTATCATCCTCAAACAGATGGTCAAACTGAGAGAACAATCCAAACATTAGAAGATTTATTATGTTCTTGTATGTTAGAATGGAAAGGAGTATGGGACGTGCACATTCCATTGATTGAATTCACTTACAACAATAGCCACCATTCTAGTATAGGAGTAGCACCATACGAAGCTCTATATGGTAGGAGATGTACTTCTCCTTTGTATTGGACTGATGTAGGAGAAAGGAGAATGTGGGGACCTGAGATGGTTCAAGAGACCACCGATGTGATCATGAAGATCAAGAAGAAGCTATTAGCAGTCCAAAGCCATCAAAAGAGCTATTGTGACAGCCGGAGGAGAGACATAGAATTCAGTTTTGGAGATTCAGTGTCCATCAAGGTATCTCCTATGAAAGGCACTCAAATATTTGGAATCAAAGGAAATCTAAAACCAAGATACGTTGGTCCTTTTGAGATACTCGAATGGGTAGGACCAGTGGCTTATAGGTTGGCACTCCCACCACACCTATCTGAAGTGCATAATGTCTTTCCCATATCAAACCTAAGAAAGTATATACCAGATAGTGGCCATGTGATTCAGTATAAAGAATTACTATTGGAGCCTAATCTCACATATCAAAGAGCAACCAGCTGAGATCATAGATAGAATGGAGAAGAAACTTCGCAAAAAGACATTCCTTTTAGTAAAGGTTCTGTGGAGAGATCGAAAAAGCGATGAAGTTACATGGGAACTCGAAGAGGAGATGCGTGTAAGTATCCAGCACTGTTTAGCATCAAAGGTATGATAAATTTCGAGGACGAAATTCCTTAAGGGGGGTAGAATGTTACAGCCTTTAAAAAAAGTATAACATTGATTTGGGAAAGTTGCAAGGGCCTCCTTACAATTTCCCACCAAATTGAAAAGGGAGGGCACGGGAGTGACCCCTCATTCCAGACACCTTTTCCCTCTTCGCCCAGTTCGTGCCTTGTGGAGTCCGCTCAGGCTGTGAGGAGAAAAGAGAAGGAAAGGGGAGGAAAAGAAGAGAAGAAGGAAGAAAAGTAGATAGGGTAAAGATCTAAATCTCACCTCTTTGCATTTGAGTAAAATGTCTAGCTGATTTTTGTTGTCTTGAGTTATTTTTGGGGGTATTAGGTTGTGATATGAAAATTTTAAGGTTGTGTAAAATGGAGAAAGATACATTTCGGATTTATGTAGTTGGATATTATGAGATGAATGTGATGATCTACTATACATGTTAAGATAGGTGATAAAAATAGTAGAACTTAAAGAAAATATGTGGTATAAGTATAATGATGGAGCAAGATCTTTAGGTTTACCCTTGCATTCAACAAACCCATGGGGGGGTTTGTGTTGTTAAGATAAAAGAATGGATGAAAATGTAGGGTTGGTACCATTGTTGTCAATGATTGTGTGTTGGGGCAAGGTTAATGACAGTGGTTGAATATGAGTTAGTTTTTCATGGAAAGAGATGAAAAATTAAAGATTTTTGTTCAAAAAGGAATGTGGACAGCAAGGTGAAATTAAATTACATGAAGTTTTTCTTGATTTTTTTGTAAGGGAATGATGGTGAAATAAGTTTGCATTCTTATGGATTATGTGATGGTCATAAGGTTAGGTTATATTATTGAGTATAAAGGTTTAAACAATGAATATTGACCCATTTGGATGAGAGAATGGAGATGTAAGGGAGAGATCGTATGATAAAAATATACCTCATGGGAGAGACAAATGTGGGGATATGCGTATAAATGTGGGAGTATACTTGTAGGAATTATAGGCGTATGAATGTAAGTATTGAGGAAAAAGTAGATTTAAATTTTGGTATGGAGTTTTTAAGAAGATCAACTTGAACTAGAAGATTTCCCAATATAGATCATATTTGCTTTGAGTGTTTGGAAGAGTATATGTTTTACATGGGCAGTGGAATAGATGTTTGTTAGGATGAGGATAAGGGGATTAAGATACCACATAAAGTTTTTTTTAATCTTTAATTTTCCATTACCCAACGTTTTGGACTATTATAACATAGTTATGATTAATACTTGCAGCAAAGTCGGATTCGGTGTATTCGGGATATTAAAGGAACGCTACTCGCAGTAGAGGTGAGGATCTCCTTGAATTAAAATAATTCCCTTACCATTCTCTTGCTGAGTTGGTTGTGCATTAGGATGTTATATTTTTTTTGTGGATATCTAAACGTAAGATAGTATTAGGACATATGAGAAAAAATCCATGGGAATCATCTACATGGGAGATGCAGATGATTTTAGGATAGAGCCTTGGGATGCTAAAATATGAAAAACAGGAAGAAGAAGAAGGGAATAAGAATGAAATAAGAGAAACTTGGGACTTCGCTCCCTACTGGCCAGGGTAGATCCTTTGGATCAAAACTCGTGGTATAGCACAATATGAGGTGACCCACCGGATATATTCCGTGATATGTCACAAGAAAATCTTAGGCCTGGAAAACAAATGCAGAGTGACTCTGGGGATAGTCACTCGAGAAGTGACGACTTCTCACTCCGTCCTAGTAATGGGCATGTGCTATACACTCGGGGTTAACAAATCAAAGGACCGCTAGAAGGTTAGGATACCTGCTAGTTACATGTTATCTTAATCTCTAGGGAATTCCTGAGATGAGTTACATATGTACAAAAATAACAATTATCATAATCAATATTATGAAGATTTGGCAATGGAAGGAAATTGATTATAGACTGATTAAATACCTTAGAAGGAAAAATAGGAAAACAAAATAAGAGAAAAAGAAAACTCTCACCAAACGGTAGATTATAAAACTTTATATTTAATCCTATTACATCTCTTGTGTGTTCTCGCTGAGCCTTTGCTTACCTCCTTAGTTGACACCCAAACTCAGGTGATGGCCAAAACACACAAAACGGCAAGGAAGTCTAACCGACCGCTACGACGTCAACTCCGCCCACGTTCCGCACCGGCGCCCAACTCATCCACCGACCATCATGTCAGCGACCCCTCAAGAGAGTAGAGAGCAGAGTGTTACCTCCCCGTACCACATCTAGGGGGAGGAAGAAAGAATATTGGTTATGCTTTGGGAAACTATTACTGTGATGACCAACCTCACATCGAGGTTGGAAATGATGATTCGCTACCGTCGCCAGCACCCGCCACCTAATGATGATTGACTACAGATGCTGACTTCGTAAAGGATCTCTTTTTGTGGTTTTTTGGAGATTGTAGTGGGGGATGTAATTTTTTGTAACCCCTTATCAAAATGAACAAAATTTTTGAATTCTAACCTCCTTAGCATAGAGGTGGATTTAGTGGCTAACTTGCAAACTTTTATTTTTGTTCAAACTTGTAAGAGCAACTAATATGTGAAGCTCTTGGGAAGTAACGATGATAGTTTCTGGTATATATATATCTATGAACTTTTCTTGGTGTATCTATGTTCTTCTTTATGTTGAGAATCCGTTTTTCCTGCTCTATTGCATTTTTCCCTTGGTAGATTGTTGGGCAACAGGTTATTGCATCACTTTCCGATAAAATCCGGCCATATTGGGCATAGGGGATCGGAGCGTGACACCCCATCCATGGAAGTATGTTACCTTACTATATAACAAACAACCATCTAGGGATGAAAACGGTCGGATGCAGATACGAATATAGATATAATTATATCCTTATCCATTTTAAAATACGAATACGAATCAGATACGAATAATAGAAATATTTATGAGATTAACTAAAATATACATGTTTAGGATGGTTTAACATAAAATAAGTTATAGTATATATAGTAATTTTAAAACAATTATATCAACAATGGTCAATGCAATCATAAAATGTAGTTACACATAGCTATAAATAAGTTTATCACTATACTTATGTATGAAAATGAATATACGAATACAAATGCGAATATTAGCGAAATTCAAAGTGATATCCATATCCGCAAGTATTTTAAAATGAATACGAATACGAAGATCAAAATATATATAAAACGAATATGATAACGGATCGGATACAAATATATTCACATTCGTTTTCATCCCTACAAACATCCCATTACAATCTCCTCGATCATCGATCATCACTATCTCGAGATCGGTTAACCAACTATTAATCCATATCCATCAACATAAGCAACAAGCCCAACATCAGTTGACCAACTATATTAATCCGAGCTAGACTGGAGCCCCAATCCCAACCTCTCACCACCCTCCACCAATCCCCCTGCCAACCTAAAAAAAACTAGACGAAAAAAACAAGTCCCACTCGAAAGAACAAAAAGAAGCGGCGTAGGAAACCCGAGGACATTACCTGCAAAAAACAAAAGTCACCACTTTTGTGGACCCCACACCCCTGGCCCTCTTCATCCCCGATTACCAAAATCCCAATTACCCCTCCCATAGGAATAACCAGGATTCCATCCTCCTCTCCCCACAACCCTCCTCTTCCTCCTCCTCCTCCTCCTCCACCGTTACCATCCGCCTCCTCCCCGCACCCTCCGAAAGCAACGAATATACCTAACCCTCCCCCTCGATCGATCCCTCCTCCCCATCTCCTCTCCCGCACGCGATTTCCGGTACAATCTCTTCCTCCTCCTCCTCCTCCTCATCCATCCTCCGCCGTTTCCTCCGCGGATTCCTGCACTCCTCCCGACCTGACGCTCTATCTCTATTTCGTTCCAATTAGGACGGGGATGCTTGTTTCTGTTGCTGCAGATTACATGCAGAGGCTGTGTCTATCGAATTCGTGAGCGAGGACGGTCGGATCGTGCTCCTGTCGGGTTCGCCTTCGCGATCGGGTGATCCCGAGGTTCGTATCTTTGTTTGTTTGTTTTGATTTTCATGTTTTGTGGGGTTTGAGCATCTGTTGTCTGAAATTTTTGAGCTTTTGGGATTTTTATGCGGGGAGGTTTGTGTCAGCCATCGTTTTGAGCTGTAAAATTGGAGCTTTTGGATTTTTTCTCGATTGGCTCAAGCTGCAAGTTTGGATTTTGGAGATGCGGTGCGTGGGTTTTGGTCGTTGTAAAAGGTGAGAGGAGGTCAAGCAAGACGGTGCCTTTTTACCTATTCCGCGGAGACATTGTAGGCATTTGGATGTGCTCTGTATTCTCTGCTATTCGTTTGTTTACATGTAGCGTGTCGTTTAAAAATTTTGTGCTTTCGGATCTGCGATGTTTGTTCTCGAGGATTTCAAGCTTGAAAAGATTTGTATTTTCTTTAAAAATTCCTTTTTGTTAGAATTTCCTCGCAAATAGTATATGTGGTTTTCCCGGAGCTTCATTCAAGTGTATTGATGATCATATCATTCTCTGGAGTCTTTTTTATGTATTTTGTTTTCACATCATACCATTGTTTGTTCTTACCCAGATGTCACCAAATTCATTTGTTGTACATGATGTTGCAATTATCACACTACCCTGCTCTTGACATATGTTGCTCTAAGTTCGTGGGGAAGAGCTCATCAATGCTGCTTGTAATATTTGCATATAGGCTGCAGCTGGGCTGAACTTGAAGCAAACTTTAATTGGGATGCTAGTCAATTGTAGTCGAACTGGATCTTGATTTCTCGTGATGCATGCTTATGATTTTTAGAGAGAGTGCACGATTTTTTAGAGTAATTTTGATTTTGAAATAGCTGTTGTAAGGTTGCAACCAAGAGATAATTTCGAACAAGAAGTAATAATTAGACACTGGTTTAGGACTTGCGAGTTGATAAGATCACTGCACATCTAAATCTCTGAGGCTGGACATCAACACATGGTTGCTATTTGGATATACAAGATTTTGATTTTAGCAGAACGGTTAAAGCATTTACGGGATTATAAAAAACTGTGTATGGCACACATCTGTAGTCTGAATAGAGAGTTTTTCTCTTGGCATTTCAGAAAATACGAGCTTTTGGATGCATTGCCAATATTATATTTTTAAGTAGAAGTATTTAAAGGAATCTTTCCCATAAGACATTACATTTATTAAATTTTCATATACACTCAATGGTCCAAAGCTTGTTTTCTGTAATATTGTTAGAAGGGATGTAGTGAGAATTCGACAGACAAATGTGCAAGCGTTCATTTCATAGTTAGAGCCATACTTTGAAAATATTATTAGATGATTGTCATAGCTGTTAAAAAAATTATGGTCATTTAGCTCAGGTGAGAAGACCTTGAGCACAAAACATGTAAGACTTTTCTATACATTTATGAGGACGGTTGTCACCTTATATAATAAGATATGCACATAATACCCCATGGGATTGGCAGAAGTCCTTCCATACATATCTAATTTAGATCCACCCTGGGCTTCACAAAATAAGCTCTCTTTCTCTCTCTCAAAAGCAAAATTACAAAAAAGATGATGAATATTATGATTTGTAGAATTCACGTATCAATTTTGGGCCTTGGTCGTCTTCAATTTCTTGGTTTTGATATCTGATGATGGAGTACGTAGTCTCAATATAATCTGTCACAATATGCATGGCCATCTATGATGCATGTTTGGATAAGATATATGTGAATTCAATTGTAGGTAATGTTTCTCCTTTAAGGATGGCACAACAATAGAATGGAGGAGTTTTGTGTTCTGTGAATAGAAGCGATCACCACAAAGAGCCTCAAAGAGGTGATTTTTAATGGAGATTAGAGGAGAAAATTTTATCAAGTTTGGCTCAAGCTGTCTCAATTTTGGAGTCATGGAAGAACTATTTAAAAGTTATGCAGATGAAATATGATCCCTCTAATAGTCAAGAAGATGAGAGATGATTCCTCCTGTATTGTTCCTGCTGTGCAGACAGTCATGTAAATCTTGTACTACCGGTGCCAAATGTCAGGAGTTCGACTTGGGAGATCTAGGAACTATATGGACAACCATGGGCAAACAAAGGGGTTCTTGTAGGTGTATGTTCAGATTTGAATTTGATACAAAGGTTAAACAGAATCAGTAAATACAGAATTTTATATGGAATCAGAAAAATGAATTCTATAAGGAAAAGATGACCTCCAAGCTTTACTTCTCATATAAATTCTACATTTAGGAAATGAAGAGAATCAGAAGGTCATAAAGAAAGCGTGACATGGCTATTAATCTGATAGTTTTTTCGCGGCGATTTATAGTTTTTGTGATCAATTTCTTGATGTATCCAATAATAACTTGGCTCATGGAAGCTTCTAGCTGACTATCTCTACTTATTAACATTCTTAGTTTGAGGTTAAAAAAAGATAAATTAAAAAGAAAATTACTTTGGGCTGTGTTTACCTGGATCTAGTGATAACACGTTTATCTCCACGTAGACTTTGTGCTTCAAGTGCGAAGTGCTAGGAGTTCGACTTGGGAGATATAGGAACTATAGGAACAACCGTGGGCTAATAAAGGGGATTTTGTAGATGTACTTCAGATTTGAATTTGATATAAAGATTAAACAAACAAAATTAGTCAGCAAGGAATTTTACATGGAATCAGAGAGAAATTCTAGAAGGGAAAAACTTCCAAAAGTTTTATATGAAATCTATGTTTAAGAAATGGAGAGAAAATTAGGACGTCATAAAGAAAGATTGACAGGGCTGCTAATCTGATAAGTTTTTCACGGTTATTTGTAGTGTTTGTGATTAATTTCTTGCTGTAATGTTTGTAATAATAGTTCTCGACTTGTGGAAGTTTCTAGCTGACTATCTTCACTTGCTACTTGCTAGCATCCTTAGTTTGAGATTCAAAAAGAAAGATAAATTAAAAAGGGAATTACTTTGGTTCCAACATTTAGATAAAAGTACCTGGCTCTAGTGATGACATGCTTATTTCCACATATTATCATCCTTAGTTTGAGATATTTGAAAAGAAAATAAATAAAAAACAAAGTTGTTTTGGTTCCTGCATTTAAATTAATAGAAGTACCAGGTTCTTGTGATGATGTATTTGTTCGACACATCAGATGATTTCAATGGGTGGTTAGTTGAAAATCTCTATGTGAACTTAATTAGAACATTTAAACCAACACAGTGAACTTCAGTGGCAAAAAGGCATGCCTACTGAAGTTACACATACCTGACATCAATACCAAATGGTTGGCTATTTCTATAGGAGATCGAGAACACCTTTTGAAGATTTTGCATGAAAAATCTTTAGAGAGCTTAATGAAACTAAAATACAAGTTGAATTATTAAAGTCCAGAAGGTCTGATAATGTTATTATCCTACATTTTGGACAGTCCTCTGAGGAGGTCCATCCCACCAGTTCTAAAAAAAAAGTCCAAAAGGTCTGATAATGTTATATTTGTTTGAGCATATCTTGTTGATTATAATGATGAAACTCTTTTTGCATGATGCATGAATGGGGTTGTGATGATGATATGGATGCATGCTGATTTCAGGCTTTTGCATATCAACTGATCTAGCAAATATGCTATAAAAGTTAAAGAAATGCTTGTACCTTGAAAATGTAAGGGCAGTTAAATACATTGTATATGCGTGCAGGTTATTTGGGTGCCCATAGGTTGAATATAGAGAGCTTCAATATGTTTCTTGGGGTATGAAAATGGTTTGGTCTAGGCCATCAATGGGGTGATAAACATTTCGTGTAGGTCAGTAAACTGGTTGTTATTGTCACCCCTATACAAAATTCAGATAAATTGGTGGTTAATTCCATTTCCAATTATTAGTAATTAGGCATGTACTTTCTTTCCTTGTTGTCAATAAGGTTCGTGGTAATGTTGCCAAAATCAGACAATCTCGACATATTAGCATGTGTTGAGTTTGTGAAGGGAATGTGGCGCCAAATATTGTTACTTAGTTATAGACTTGAACATAATGAATATGTAGAAACAATTGCATTGTCAGGCGTGGATGCAAGTAAGTGGTATTTGTTCTATTATGGTAAATTCAACTTGATTGATTTCAATTGTTATGTGGTGTCAATTATTATAACTATGCTATATACTTCAACATAGTGAATATGTAGCTCAAACAATTGTTGTCAGACGTGGATGCGAGTAAGTGGTATTGTTCAGTATGGATAATTCAAGTCGAAGGACTTCAATTGTTAAATTCATAAGACAGAGTTGCTTCTTGCAATTTTAGAGAATCCAAAAGGGACATTCATTCATTTCTTTCTGCTCAGTGGACTGGTACGATCGAAACGAGGCGAGAATCAAGACCCGAAAAAGAGAAGGTCCAGTGGTGGACATTTGGGAAAGTCGTGCTGATCGGGTGTCTTCATTCAAGCAAGGGTACAGAGGAAAAACGAACCAACGCGAGAACTCGCATGCTTCTTTCTTGCTTGATTAAGGGATCTTTTTATTGAGGTTGACCACTCTAGCACACATTTCCTATTTAGCATTAACTTGGGGGCTTGCTCACAGAGAGGGGGTTTGGAATAGCATTATAAACTCCTATGGTAAGGAAAGTATGCAATTGCATTTTTGTTTTTTAAACGTAGTTGTCTTGTAATTTCATAAACTCATGATCATGTGTTCCTTTTACCAAGGCCTTAAATGTCGGTTTCGATTACCATTTCGGTGACCGACCAAAACGAAATTTCGATAATTTTTGTACTAGGGCCCAAATATTTCAATCATTTTGGCCATTTCGGCCGAATTTTGGTAACCCGTCGAAATCGAAATTATTGGTTGAGTTTTGCCGAAATTTGAGGCAAAGGCTTTTACATGATTCTCATGCTCTGATGCTATATTGTCAACTATAGGCGCTTCTAGCCATAAAGCTTGACTAGGTATCTTCTAGTCATAAGACCACAATCGTTAGTTCAAATGTTGCTTTAAAATCCATCTCAAACATCGGTGTCATGCCATTCTTACAAGACATTATAATGCCACTCCACTCGAGTCGCTCCATTCACATTTTGTCTTTTTCATTCATCAAATTTTTCATGCATTTCTTATGCTTATGATTCATTTTGCATTTAGTCATGCTTTATATTAGCTACTCATTGCTTATGGGGGCTCTTATTTTGATAATTCAATCTTTTTATTGAAGATTTTGGTGGAACTTTAAGGTTTGCAATTTTGGCGATGAAGACTCTATAGTCAGTGGCCTTTTAAGAATGGTTGGAGTGTCATTGCATGTTTAATACACATGTTTTTGGAGTAATTATCAATGGTTGTGCTATTTAAGAGAGATTCGAGACTACTCCTTTATCTTAAAATCTATGAAAGGAGAAGTTGCCTTGCTAGGTTCCTATATCAGATCTCACCCCCTCTTTTTGAAGTACAAGTTGCGTATAAGACACACGACTTTAAGTTGGGAATTATTCAAAATGATGGCAAGTTGTCAAGATCATAGGTTGGGTTTGGGGTGGTTGTAGGTCAATGTGTTAATACTAGAGTTGTCAATATTAGGGAAATCAAGTGAGGGTTAACAACTTTTAGGGCCTGTTTGGTTGCTGGGTTGGACTAGGTTGGGTTGGGCTGGGTTGGGATGGGTGAATAGTAATCTGTGAGGAGAAAGTACCCTTGTGAATAGTAACCTGGGTTGGACCAACCCTGCCCAAAGAGTGGCAAAGTGGATTCGGGAGCTATAGTTTGTTGTCATAATAATGGTAGGGCATTAATAAAGACTTTAAGAAGTTTGAAAAACATAAAGATTCACGAAGCCAGTTTGTGAGTCTTAGAAGAATAATTATTTCAAGATTGTTTCTAATTCTTTGCCTAAAAGCATACACCTTAGGATATCATCGTGTGATCATAATTTGTAGCACTAGCATGGGTTTCGGGGACGGAAGAGGGACATGATTTAGAGGAATATTACACATTTAAATTTAGGCATGTTTACTATTAGAAATCTCATTTGATGGATAGTGTTATTCAAATCATTAATGTATTACATTTAGGTCACACTATTCCTAACACAAGCAAGCTAGATATTCTAATATCTTATGCTATACATTGTCTTTACTCGTGACCATGATGGCATCTTTCTTTTAGTTTCTCCTTTCATGCTTACAATGTTTGATAACACAACCTTCTTTAAGGACAAGAGGTGCTTTGTTTTATAAGAGAGGACCAAATTGCCAATTAGGCTATCAAATGGGATTGGTATACTTTGTTGTCTAATGCGGACTGCTCCTGGAGAGGTTTTTGGGAAATGGCTAGAGTTTGAGGTTTTGTTTGGATGACTTTCTCTTAGAAAGGTGTGCTCAAAGATCTTCCCTAGATTGGTTTAGCTGGCGGAGAACATGCAAGTGATGGTGGCATGGTGCTGCGAAGGCTTTTAGTTTATCCAAATTTGTAGTGCCATTCTTTGATAAGAGTTGTTGAATTCACATTGCCGATTGGGTTGCTGAGAGGTGGCACAAATTGTCCTGTAACAGGACTCTTCGAGGTGGTCAATGGAGGGTTTCCCTTTTTTCTAGGGCTTGCGATGAACTTATGGAGAGTCGGTCATTGTTAGATCAGGTTCTCGCATTGGATTGGAGGTTGTAGTGGAAGTTCAATGCGTCTTTGAAGGTGAGGTTGCACAATCGGCTTGTTAGGAAAAGGAATGTTGCTACCATGATGCTCGAGTAGTTGGGGGTGGGTGGATGGTTTTATATTGGTTTATGATCGAGGAGAGGATGATCTGGAACACTTGTTGTTAAACTGTTTAAAGGCAACCGTGCTTAGGAAGAGTTGGATATTCCCTGGTTTGACCTAAGGGATGAGAATGCCTTTAGGACGAGTTTCATATCAAGATGAATTTGGGGGTGGGGGGGGGGTAAATGAAGGGATTCAAAGAGATAGGAGTTCGCCTCTTACAATCGTTTGAGTTATTTGTAACGAGAGGAATGAGGGTGTTGCGGATGACCTTATGTTTGTGAGAGTTGTAGTCACGATGCTGTCTTTCTTCCACTTGTACTTATGTGAATCGTATTAGCAATTAATGTTGACAATATGCGCTTGAGTGTAGAGGAGCCAACATGTTTTTCTTCCACTTGTACTTTGACAGATTCAAGTTGACCAATTGGTTGAGGGTGACCAAAAGTTCGAAGATAGGGATGCGGAGATTGGTACAACATTAGCAACTTATTTTAGGAGCTCTTATGTCGAGATTCTCCGAGGTCCTTGCAGTGGATGGATATGGGTTCAAGTGACTCTTGTCATCACTTAGTGATGATTTTGTTTGTGTGGTGTAATATGTTTTACACGTCTGACATCATGTTCTCGTTGTAGTTTCTCATATTTAAACAGATTTTATTGAAGTTACAATATTTCTACATGTCTTTTTGTTTTGAATGTGTCTTTAAGATGAAAGGTTGCTTCTTTTAATGTGTTAATTCCCTATATAAAACAACACGATACTTTGTAACAGAGGGATGAAATGAAATCTATTTTGCTTTAGCCATTGGCTCTATCCTCCTTCCCCCGTTGGATATTCTTTCTCGTAACCCTCCAAACTGGTCTTACTCCCCTTCTCACACAACTTGGTGTGCTCCTCCTTAAATCCTCACCCTAAATTCCTCCCTTTTGACTCCTCGAAAAATCTTCCCGGAATACTTAGTTTGCTTTAATGTAACGAGGATTTCTAGCACTTGCGAGACTAGTTGTTGATCGGTTATTGAGGCTCGATATCTCAACTTTTCTGTTATGAAGAGAGAACGAAAAGATGGAAAGGGGATGCGTGAAATGGAGGATGGAGATGCATGAAACATGGCTCATCTCCCCTCATTTATAGAGGTATAATGGAGTTTGTTACAAAGTTACATCCAAGTAAAAAAGATGCCATTGAGGTTTGAGTTGATTGGAGCTTGAACCTTTTAGCCTTCATTTGATATCCAGTCATAGTGCAAAACATGCTTATTTGAACCTTGTATCTTTTATCCTTCGTAAACCTTGAGGCTTTTTTTGATATAGTTTTTCGTTGGAGATATTTGAGATTCTAGTTGACCTTGACACTCTTTTCTTGAGACTCAAGGGTCCATGCTTATAAATGCGATGAAAGATCCAAGCAAAACTGGGATGGGGGGATCCCTCCTCCGCCCCCCTCCCCCCAAAGATAAGAGAGATCACCCCCCGTCCCTCGGAAACGACTCCTGCTCACCCTTGGACAGAAATATAGTTAGTAACACTTCTCTCCCTTTGTTTCTGTGGGCTGAAGCCTATTATAGAGGGTTCTTGCCATAAACTAAGAGCTTCAAAAATCATATAGAGATATTTAAGTAAGCTAAGAGTGTTCAAAAGACTCATAGGGCTGAAGGATGAGGGTTTTTTGGGATTAGGTGGATTCACAATTTTCTTCTACAAGGAGCTTTGAGAACTTCTTGGTGGGAAGGAGTATGTCATGGTGTGTAAGTTCTTAAGGAGGACACATACTGTGATCGGGTCAACCAATTCTACTTCCTCCTCCTTTGAAGAAGTAAACAACCAAGGTGGAGAAGTTCGAGCCATTTACCTTGTTGTGTCCAAGGTGCTTGTTAATCGATTGAGGCAATTGTTAGACACGTCATTTTGTAAGTTCAATCTGGTTATTAAGGGTTTATGGCATTGGAGTGGCAGTATTGTGGACCCACACATATCAGAAATATCTGTGGACGGTTGTCTCCAGCAAGGCCTATGGTAAGTTGAGTTTGTTTTTGGTTTTGGCATCTTTTAGGTGGTGGGGATTACCAAGAGAAAGGGATTTTGTGAATGAAGTGGTGTGTCACTACTATCTCTTTTGTGTTTTGTCGATCTTGTCAAAGGGAGACTTCATGGTGGGTATGCCCAATCACATAATAAGGTGTGCCATTGGTGCATATTAGTTCTTTGATATTTACTGATAAACGATGCCTTAGCTGATGGTGCTTCTAATGTTTATGATATGGGCTCGATGGTTGTTTACACAATTAGTGGTACAACACCATCTTGCTGTTACCAGAGTGTATAGACGACAGATTGTGATTCATTGAGATGGATTGCTAGAAAGCTACTGCTGTTTTGATATTTTTGGGGCTTTATGGACGTGGGGTGAACCATCAAAACTCCTATTTTAGACTTTCATATATATGAGGTTGGAACATGTCACTATGACACTTCTTGCTGTTTTGCATGTCTATACTCATCATACAGTCAGCTCTCCTTTTATAGTATTTGCAACAAGGGTAGTTAATTAGAAGGTGAAGATTAGGGTTGAGAGGTGCCCCTAGGGTTGGATCTCTAAGATCTTGATAGGGGAATGAGTAGATTTGTCTTATCGAGGATAGTGCTTCGACTACTATATATTTCTTATCCACTTTCAAATTGCTGGTGATGAAAATGAAGAGTGGATTTTAGAGGAAAAAGCTCTTATGGAAGGATGGAATAGTCATGGTTAGTAGTTTTCTAGTCATGGCTGTATATGGGGTTTGCGGATTTGGCTATTAAGGGTGATTGTGACATTAGAGGCATGCATTGTTTTCACTTAGCTTTATTTTCAAAGTGGGGGGTGAGACTTTTGCAAATGGGAATGATTCTGTCTTGTGGGAAGTACTATATTATCATAAGGGATTCCTTCTTCATGAAGGGATGTCAAGGATCCCCCCCCCCCTTGAGGTGATTGATTGGGTTGTTTATAAGGCTTGTAGGAAGGGATCTCTCTCTTTTGCTGCTAGATTGACTAGGATAATGCAGTCTGGATGAGGTCTTCTCTCGGTATTGTATTTGGGGACCTGATTTTAAGGTCGTAATGGTGGATTATTGGACTACCTTAACTAGCGATGAAGGCATGATAATCCAACATTTGATTTCCATTTATCGAATCACCCTTTCTAGGAACTTTTATAACATTTCAACATGCCTCGTCTTTTGGACGACAACCTGAAGGTGAGGGTGATTTTTTATATTGGGCAGGGGGTGGTGGTGGTGGTGGTGGGGGGGGGGTTTCTGAGTTTCTCTATTATCAATGTATATTATATGCTTCGGACCTCCATGTGTTCCAAACAATTTTATTCTTTATCATGATAATTGATGTATTTGGACGACTAATGCTCCATTAAAGGTCAAGTTCTTCTTGTGCCCCTTAGAAAGAAATAATAGCTACAAAGGTTATTTAGGAGCAAACATATTCAATATGCGGGCATCACTTGTCCCTTGTTTGATTGCGCTTGAGGACATTGATTACCTTTTCTCCCATGCTAGTTGTCAAGGCAAATTTTGACCAACATGATCTTCAGTGTATGAACTTTCACATTAAAAAAAAAGAAAGAACCTTGATATTCTTATATTATATCATTTGAAAGGTCTATTTATTCTTGTGGCTATAATCTTGAGGTTATATTCTTTCATCACGAGATGCCTATAAAGAAGCATCATTATTTATCATATTATTTGTCCATTCAAGTTACATCGTAAGTCTCTGCTCTTGTCTTGTTCTTTTTTGTTAGATATACTAGTTTTTCTTATTTTAATCGTTAATGGACCTGAGTTTTGATGCATAACACAAAGTTACATTCATAGAACTTGCATTTTTTAAATGTATGAGAGCTACTTATCATAGTTCTTATTCTCATATATATGTATGTATGTGAAAGGAAAGAGGGCGTTCATCGCTAACTTCTTCATAATTCACAATATTACAAGTACACTGCTCAAAAGTAGCCAAAAGAAGTCACAAAGACCAGGACTCAACCTAGAACTTAGCTTCCTGTTCTCCATGTAAAATCCATTCTGTCGAAACACCACCCCTTTTTCTTTCCAAACAAAGGGTTGAAACTATGGCCACAACTCCGGATCTATCTTTCTCATAACCAAGCCAGCTTGATCCAAGAGAGTCCCGGAAGTTGGAGGAGCAATTGGTTGCCACCTTAGAATATTCGAGTTTCTCCCTAACTTCCTTAGAAATTTCACACTCGAAGAGATGTGGTCAAGATATCAAATAGTCAGTAAACAACGGGCATACGTGGCGTTGACACCTTAGAAGAAATGAGACAATCTATCCAAGTCGTCACCCTTCCACACCTCAACATCCAGAGAAAGACCGTAATCCCTATTTTTTGAATTAGAAGACCTTAATCCTTCGGTATCTTCCAACTTCAAATTCGCTTGCACCGGCAAGACAACCCCCTTGGATTAAAAACTATCGTCCCAAACAGAACCTTGTAAGATTTCTTAATCAATTTTTTTAATCAAAGATTTCTTAATAAAAATTTTTAATCATTCCAACACTAATGACCACGTGACTCCATTGTCATAAGGTCCACCATCCTCCGATTAGTAACTCGAAGGCCAAGAAAAAGGAGTCCCTGTTCCATGTATCTGCCAGAAACCTCAGGATTAAATGCATGGCAAATAAATGAGGACCCTCATATTAAGGGCCTCAACCGTTGTCGAATCGTCATGCTGGAGTTAAAAGATATTCATATATATATATATGTGCGAGAGAGAGAGAGAGAGTTTAGCTGTTTGGCATAACAATAATATTGATGTCTCTCATAGACCTGGATACTACATTATTATTGGTATTGGGTCAATGCCATGAACTCTCCCATTATGTAATATTCGATTGGGTGGTGAACTTGAAGAGAATAAATTCTACATTCATCTTTTAGGTTGATTTCAACCTCTTTTTTGGGAAGGAATGTGGTTATTTATTCTACTGAGGGAGGGATAAGGAGGGTACAAGTATAGGGTGATGGAAGGACAACAAGGGCTCGCGATAGAATGGAGATTATTGAGATGGAGTGTGCTGAGGGTGAGAGAGGGACAAACTAGGGGCGAGGCATAGGGTGATGGAGGGAGAAGGGGAGATAAATGGGAGATTACTGATATGGAGCGTACAAAGGGTGAGGGAGGATAGAGAGGGAGATTATAGTCGGTGAGGGAGGGACAACGAGGGCTCGAGATAGAGTGAAAAGCTCCAGTGGGGATGTCAGGGGGAGATGATGTGGTAAATGAATGGTAAACGACATAGGTCTCTCGAGGACACACCATTGGAGGAGGGAGAGATCCCCTTACTTGTGGAGCAAGATGATGGGACGTGGAGGTAGCTAAAGGGGAGAAGATGTCGTTCTGCACAACCTTTACGAGTCCATTATGATGCTTTCAATGTCGGAAGGAAGACCCCTTCACTAAGGATTACTTTGGTGACTTGGTTTGCTTTTGATGTGGGGCTCTGAGACATCGTATGGTGTCATGTTCCAAGATAGAAGTTTGGCATGGCCATATTCAAGAGGGGGAGGGGGCAACTTCGAAGGGCAACAACATGAGGCTATTTGTGCTTCAGGAGGATGTCTCATTAATCTGCTAATAGGGGAACCTCCCATGGGTGATCCATCGGCGATGACAACATGGTTCAACAATGAGAAAAGGAGCTTACACAAGGGAGACATGCTACGCTAGGGGTGAAAGGTTTTGTTTGTGAGCGGCCTATCAAAGGAGTTCATAGATGCCTATTGATGGGGTCTTTTGCAGGTATGTCGCTGACACCTACTATTGAGAGATGAGGTTCATTCACAACCGCATTAGTGGATGGCTCAAGCGAAAGGGCTCCTGTTACGGTGTCGGAGCTTCTTTGTGGTTAAGGAGGCACTCTCTCTAGTCGGTGAGGTGATTTTTTTGAAAGGGAAAAGGGATGCGACGTCGAGGAGACACCCACCCGAAGAGTCTTTTATATATTCATAAACTCAAAAAATTACACTAACCGGAACTCTCGGAGAATCATGGCATGCTCTCAAGAGACAATACCATTCCATGCTAGCCACAACGACCACAAGATAACTGCTATCCAAACCTTAGTGGCATCATTGCCTCCTCCTATCACCTCAATGGGCACCAAAAAAGCCTCCCATGAAGAGTTATCCACATCGGTAATACACGTCATAAACCAAATCTCCCTAGAAACTAGAAAGACAAAAAGAGATATTTTGTATCCTCCTCCATGGCCTTAAATTTCACCGAAATTCGGCCGAATTTCGGTCGAATTTCGGTTTCGGCGGCCGAAATGGCCTATATCGGCTGAAATTTGAGGGGACTAGTTCAAAAAACTACCGAAATGACCGAAATTTTGTTTCGGTCCCTCACCGAAACGAAACCGAAATCCGACTTTTAAGGCCTTGTCCTCCTCTGCTGAAGAACAACACTTTCAAGCGATAGCAATGCCTTGAAAAATCTAGCCCGATGCTCGCCAATCATCAACCATCAGTTTCTGACCTCCCCCAAGCAAACACGCATGAGTGTTACCGAAATGGGCCTTCTCAAGATGAGCATAGCCACAAACATGGTGCGTATAAGGACTTTCGTTTCTGATTTGAAGCATCTTGCTTCTCTCGCTCCCCTCGACATTCGCTGGCTACTCCGTTCAGGAGTAAGGACGGAGGAGAATTTGGGAAATCCGCTAATCCTATCCCTCATTTGATTCTCTTGGATTAAGTCAAAGCTTACATGTTGTGATCTTCCCCATCCTCCCCTCCCCTCAATGCTGGGGAAGTCTTGGATTCTCTATTCTATTATCAACAGACCCTTGAGGGAACCTTCAATGTCAAATGTGTTTGAATCGAGCTGAACTGAAGTAACTCCAGGGTCAGAACAATCAGGAATTGTGGAAATGTAAAGAATGAAAAGTTGTATTTCTCATAACCCTAGAGCTTTCTTATATAGGAGAAAATCCCTAAGGGAAAATTATATAAAATAGACTGGATAAACATAAATAAAAATCGTAGAGATATAACTATCTCAACACCCCCTCAGGCTGGAGCATATATATATCATGCTCAGCTTGGAACAACAATGGTGAAATGGACCCCTCGCAAGAGCTTTGGTAACATGTCTGCAATCTGATCTCCTGATCCAACATGAGAAGTGGAAATAAGCCCCTTTTGAATCAAATCACGAGTGTAACGACGATCTATTTCAATGTGCTTTGTTCTCTCATGAAAGATTGGATTATTAACAATGAGCAGAGCTGCTTGATTATCACATTTCAGATGCATAGGAAGAGGTACATCAACAATTAGGTCAGTCAGAATTGACTTGACCCACATCATTTCCGTGCTGTCTTGAGCTATGGCCCTATATTTTGATTCAGCGCTGGATCGAACAACAACTATCTGTTTCTTACTCTTCCATGAAACTAACGAGTTACTAACAAACACAGTAAAGCATGAAGTGGAATTCTGTCCTTAGGACATCTATCATAATCTGCATCTGCACATCCAGTGACTGCAGAAGACATATCTCTTATGAAAAGAAGGCCTGCACCTGGAGAAGACTTCATATATCTTAAGATCATGCAAACTACGTCCATGTAGGCCTGTCTGGGATGATCGATAAACTTACTGACTCTACTCACAACAAAAGATATATCATGCATTGTAATAGTAACATAGAACAACTTCCCCACTAGCTCTCTGTACCGTCTCTTATCCACTTCGTCAGAGTCATCATCATAGAGCCTAGCATTGGGATCCATTGGTATAGTGGCATCTCTGCATCCCGTCATGCTTGTCTTGGATAGAAGGTCAGTAATATACTTCCTTTGCGTCATAAACATACCTTGCTGATTTTGTGCAAACTCCAAGCCAAGGAAGTAGCTTAGTTTGCCAAGGTCCTTGGTTACAAACTGCTTCCCAAGGAAATCCTTAGTTGCTTGAATGCCATGCTCATCGTTGCCAGTAACAACTTTGTAGTCAGCATACACTAGAACAACATTCGTACCTCGCGGAGTTCTCTTTACAAAAAGAGAATGATCTGCAGTAGATATGATAAACCCATTCTGCTCAATCAATTTTGAGAGCTTCTGAAACCAAGCCCTCAGACTCTGCTTAAGGCCATATATGGCCTTATTAAGACGACATACCATGTGGGACTCCCCCTTAATAGCAAACTCTGGTGACTACTGCATGTAGACTTCCTCTTGCAGACCACCATACAAGAATGCATTCTTGACATCTAATTGGAAAAGAGGTCAATCACATACCACAACAACAACAATAGGGATCCATAGCGTAGAGTGTCTCGTAACAGGGGAAAAGTATACTGGCAATCCACCCCATAAGTCTGAGTGAATCCACGAGCAACCAATCTAGCCTTATATCTGTCCACAATATCATCAGCTCGGTGTTTCATGGTAAACACCCACTTGCTGCCAATGACAGATGCACCTGGAGGAGCCTGAACAACACTCCAAGTACCACGAGACTGTAAAGCTGCCTTCTCCTCCTCCATCGTCAGACGCCAATGACTATCCAACAACGCCTCCTGATAGGATCGTAGTATCTCCACGACTGACAGTCTCACAATGAACATATGGAAATCCTCTGATAGACGATCCAAGGAAACATGAGAAGCAAGAGGATGCATAGTGCATGCACGCCTCTGCTTCCGTAGAGCAATAGGTACCTCCAAGTCCTCAGTATTCTCAGAGGATGTAGCACCCGGAACATTCTGCACCTCAAGCTGTACATGCAAATCACCAGTGCCATTAGAAGAACTCAAATGATCAGAACATAACTTGGACATGCTGGATGAAGGAGGTGCATGAGCATGAGTTTGACGTTGGTAAACTTGTGAAAAGAAAGTGGGTGTGGTACGCGGTAGTGGTGGTGGAGGCGGAGGAGGTGGTGGTAGGGGTGATGGTGGCGATGGTGTAGTGGAGGTTGGAGGTAGATGCATATAAACCTCTTCCCCATACCATGACGAAATGAGCTTGTCACTTATAGGAGAGAAATACATAATAGACTCGAAAAAAGTGACATCAACACTGACATAATACCTTCGTCAAACAGGGTCGAAGCGACGATATCCCTTTTGGTTCTTGGAGTACCCAACAAATACACATTTGACAGCTCTAGGAGAGAGCTTGTCCATACCAAGGGACATTTGATGAACAAAAGCTACTGAACCGAAGACACGAGGCATGAGTGAGAAAAGATTTGCCTCGAGAAACACAATCGAGAATGGGATCTTTCCCCTAAAACCGAAGAGGGCATACGATTTACCAGATAACAAGCAGTTAGAACCGCATCTCCCCAGTACGAATGAGGAGCACGACTCTGAATCAAAAGGGTCCTGGTAACATCCAAAAGATGGCGGTGTTTTCGTTCAACAATCACATTTTGTTAGAAAGTATACACATGATGTCTGATGCACAATACTATGAGATGCAAGAAATGGGCAAGTTGAGTATTACAAAATTCAAGGGCATTGTCTGAGCGTATAAGCGTATAAGCGTATAAGCCTGACTTTTGCTGAGAAATGTTCCTTATTTCATTAATAAAGGACTGAATAATAGGACCAATGATGCAACGTGATCTCAAATTATAGGGCCAAACTTATTTAATTTATTAGTAGTCAATTTTATTTACGTTTTTAGGTTGTCGTAATTGACTAATTAAATAATTGAAATCGCCTGTGATCTCAACGTTTATTTCGTAGATTTTAATTTGAAATTGGGTCAATTAATTAGTTAGAGTCAGTTTAGGTAAGTCGGTTGTCAATTTTAATTAGTTTACTATTTTTGTAACCCCATCTCTCCTATATAAAGAGATGGTAGTCCATTGTTTTCATTCAGTCAAGTATTAATGAAAATTTGAGATTTTTATCTCCATCTCCCTTGTCTCTCTCTCTCTCTCTCTCTCCTCGTGATCTTCACGTTCTTCCCTAAAATCCCTCGTAGTCCCGACGAGTTCTTCTTCTCAACCCCTCTAATTTCTTCTACCAACTATTTTCCACCGTTCAAATTACTTCCCGCGCGACGCCGAATTTCATTCCGCATCATTTGGTATCAGAGCATGGCATTTAGATCGTCCCTACGATCTAACGATCCGTCCCGGCGCTCGCACCGACACCATCGTTCATCCGAACAAACACGACGAGCCATCTCCACCATCGACACCTCCTTCAAAGAGGCGGAGCACATGGTACGTGATTTGCAGAACAACTTCCGATCCATGTCATCAATGTTTCGGGACCTAATGGCCAACTTTGAGGCCTACCGCGACGCCCAATCGAAGACGTCAACCGCCAAAGCCGCTGCCACAAGTTTGGACAAGAAAATCATCGCTGAGGAGGACAAAACGGGTGCTGCCCAGATCGTTTTAGAAGGAAAAAACGACAAAAACGTGGCTGTCCAGGTAAACTCAGACCCGCAAACCCTCCCGGAATCGACCAACACCTCATCAACCACCCCGACGCCAACCCCCGCCTGGCCCCCCAGCGGCCGTCATCCCTACCTTAACGACCCCTCCGTCGCCCCCATACCCTCCCACGGCGCAACTCCCGGCCACAGCCCCGCCATCTTCCCCGCAACCCTCCCTCGCTCTCGCCCCATTCCAGAACTTCCCCTCCCACGCACAAAATCCCGCACCGCCGCCTCCTTCTCGCCCAACCCCAGCCGTGCAGCCCCCAGCCACACGCCACGCCTCCCGCGCCTACAGCCCCTCCGCGCGCCTCCCATCGACATCGCCTCCCCCTCACCTCTTTTCCCCGCCGCCCCTCTCCCTTCTCCCGTATCCCACTCCCGCCACCCAACCCCGAACCCCTGGCCGCCGCCTCCATCGCCCTGCCCCCCTGCGCCCCTCTTCTTCCTCGCTGCGCCTCCTTGCCGCACCGCAACCCCCTCCCTTCATCCTACTTCCGCCACACGCCCCTTCCCGCGCACCCCTGCCGTCCAGGAGCCCCATCCCGACTGCCCCTGCTGCCGATGCCCTCCTGCTCGCGCGCCACGATCGCGCGCCTCTGCACCCCCAGCCTAGCCACGAGCTGCCGCCAACCCTCTCCACGCCGCCGCTCATGCGGTGCCAGCGCCGGCTCGGTCCCGCCGCCAGATACTGGAGGTTCCACGCCGCCGCCCCTGCGCCTAAAAAGAAGGCCCGAACACTTAGGGCGAGAGGGAAGGGAACGACATCCTTGGAATTGAGGGATTGGAAGGCTAATTGGAAAAATTGCGAAAAAAAATCCCATGAAGCTCCTATTTACAGAAAAGTCCAAAGTGATAAGAAGGTAAGGAACAATGAAGGGGTACGAAAATTGCGCTCATACCCCCAGCTGCGGAAATATTTAAAGAAGAGGATTGTAATTGGGAAATCATGGGATCTTCCTTATTCAAATAGGACTAGGACCTTGGGTTTTCCCTATAAAAGGACCCCATGGCTTCATTCCTTAGCCACATCTCCTCTTCTCCTCTCCTTGTGCCATTGCTTCATTATAGATTCTCCAAGGACCATATTCTCCATGCCGCATCAATTTTTTGAACATCACGGGAAGGAGACAACAATCAAGACGACGCCGCCATTCGCGCCGCACATGTTCTTCAACCACGACGACCGCATCATCCTCGCCCGCGTATGGATTCCGCCGTTCGCTCCACATCAGTTCTTCCAGAAGACGACGGAATGCGCCAAATCATCCTCCAAGCCTGCAGATCCCGCAATTCGTCAGGAGCCGAATTTTTAAAGCGGAGGAGAGTTGATGCAGCGTGATCTCAAATTATAGGGCCAAACTTATTTAATTTATTAGTAGTCAATTTTATTTACGTTTTTAGGTTGTCGTAATTGACTAATTAAATAATTGAAATCGCCTGTGATCTCAACGTTTATTTCATAGATTTTAATTTGAAATTGGGTCAATTAATTAGTTAGAGTCAGTTTAGGTAAGTCGGTTGTCAATTTTAATTAGTTTACTATTTTTGTAACCCCATCTCTCCTATATAAAGAGATGGTAGTCCATTGTTTTCATTCAGTCAAGTATTAATGAAAATTTGAGATTTTTATCTCCCTCTACCTTGTCTCTCTCTCTCTCTCTCCTCGTGATCTTCACGTTCTTCCCTAAAATCCCTCGTAGTCCCGACGAGTTCTTCTTCTCAACCCCTCTAATTTCTTCTACCAACTATTTTCCACCGTTCAAATTACTTCCCGCGCGACGCCGAATTTCATTCCGCATCAACCAACATCAGACTTGTTTTTAAGAAGAAAGACCCCACAGCAATGTAGAAAATTCATCAACTTCAACAAGATAGAATCTATGCCCCTGATGATCTGGAACACGACTGGGACCCCACATATCAAAGTGAATTAACTCAAACAAACTATGACTGCTTCGACTCTGACGACTCTGGAAAGTGGACCGATGATGCTTCCCAAGGTGGCATGCCTCATACTGAAAAGTAAAGCAAGGAGAAATCTGTGGAAGAACGTTTTTTTTTGAAAAAAACAATTCGGGGGAGACACGGCGTGGCGCTCGCTCCAAAAATTTTTATTAATAAGAAACTTCAAAATAAAAAGAGAAATACAGGAACAGAAAGAGGGGAGAAACAAGTATGGGATCGAGGAAATCCCCTACAAGAAGGCGCAGACTACACCGACAGCCAATCACAAGTTAAACGAGTCGCGTTAGCCAAAACATTTTCTTTGTAAAACCTCTGACCCCTGAAAATCTGTGGAAGAACGTGACACATCTTTTGCAGAGGAAGATAACAAAAACGAAGATGTCATATATAAGGAGATGCAGATCCGGTGCGAAGAGAGGAGGCACCATTATAAGGAGATTGCACTAGCCTGTAGAGACCTCCTTGCTCACGGCTAGATCCAATCACCTTGCCTGCGAGAATGTCCTGAAACACAAGAGCAGATGGGTCAAATATAGCACGACAGTGTAAATCCTTGGTGATTTGACTAATAGAAAGTAAATTCATAGAAAACTCATGTGCATAAAGAACATTCTGAAGCCGCATTGCAGGAGTTGACTGCACCCCCCTTGACCAGTATTGGGGGAGTGTGTCCCATCTGGTATCACAACTGGTCATCCGGGTTGGGTTTGACTGAAAGCACTAAACTACTCTCTGTCACCACAGAGATGATGGGATGCTCCTGACTCCATGATCCATTCTAACAAATCTGCCTGTAGCAACTAGTAAAGGCATAGGTTGTATCTGATGTAGATGCTGATGCAGAAGCAGCTACCTTTGAGGATCCGGAAGGAGAGCTGGTTGACCCAGGAGTAGGCATAATCTCCCTGAGCCTCGCGACAAGTTCATCAAATGTCTGATCAGATGCACGTGAAGAACTGCCAACCTGTTGAATCTGCTCTGCTGTACGTGCTGAAGCTGGAAATCAATGCTTGGAATAACATGTTTCCTCAGAGTGACCTGACCTGTGACAATGAATACAAGGCTGACGAGGAGGCCAGTTACCTCCTCTACTACGGCCACCTCGACCACGAAACTGTGTACTTCTTTATTATTTATTTCTGATACGCTTCCGTACCTTTTTTTGTAACATGGTATCAAAGTGGTCGACTCTTGAGGATTCTAAGGTCTTTATTTTTATTGGAGATTCAATGTTGGAGTTCTTTTCTTGAAAATTTCTATTTGAAGATTATTTTGTATCATTTATGTTCATATATGGTTTGAGATTTGAGTTCAGTTATAGGGTTTTTCAAAACCCTAGATCTTCCAGGAAATCACATGTGCCAGACGATGCTACTCCCCTCTCCTTTGCTCGATAGGTTCTCTGGAACCCTACAATAGAACAATCATCTCTAGCTCTACGTGGCAAGTCTCTGATTACTGCGCCTCGAGCATGCCGCTCGGAGTCCTTGTAGGATCCCCAAGCAACTCCCATGCAAGACTCACCCTCCAGGCGATGACGCAATTGGTCGTATGCTCACAAGCGACGCAACTTCAACGGCTGCACCATCTCCTCCTATAGTGGTGCTCAGGCGGCACTCGGTCTCATATGGCGACACGCCATCCTCCTAAGCGCACAGGCGGTAGTAGGCCTTTCTCGATGCTCCAGGAGGAGTATCTCCCCTCCAGCGTGACGTGCCGATCCTCCTTGCAGAGGAGTTCACAGACAATGACACATCTACAGGCGACAGTTCCTCACGCACCCCTTCACATCGCACCACCTCTCTCCGCGCGATGCTCCCTCTACGCGAGCTCCTCTCAGGCGACAGAGCTCCAGGAGGCGGCCCTCCAAGCCTAGGCTTCCGACTCCTCTCGAATCTCGCGTTGGCGGCGCAAATCCTCTCTCCAAAATTGTACGACAGGACCTCCCCCTACAACACCTCTCCAGGCGCTCGAGCATCTCCCTCGATCTATCTTCCACGACAGTGCAGTTGTTCCCAATCGGGGAACCCTAGGGGTTCGTTTGGTTGCAGGGTTGGGCAGGGTTGGATTGGGGTACTATTCACAGGGGTACCCCCTCCTCACAGTTTACTATTCACCTAGCCCAACCCAACCCAACCCACCCAACCCAACCCAACCCAACCCTGCAACCAAACGAACCTTAGGCGACGCACGGTTCCCTCTTCTCCCTTTGGCATGCAGGCGTCATATTTGTTTTCTAGGAGAGGGTTCCATCGAAAACCATAAACAGGGGAGAAAGGGCCTGCCGAAGCATTTAAAAAGAGAGAGAGAGATTTGTTTTTAGGCCCAACTGGACCGTGCTTTGTTGAGAAAAAGAGAGAGATCATTGGTTTGTGAGTATTCCAAAAAAAATTGAGAAAAAAGAGTTGCGTACAAAAAACATATGCGAAAAAAAGAAAGCCGTAAAAAAAGTGAACGGCTTATTTGAGAAAAAAGAGGTGACAACTATTTACAAGGGTGCCATGGAGTAGTCGGTTATCATGTCAGTCTTGTGCACTGGAGGTCCCCTGTTCGAACCAGGGCAACAACAAATTTTTTTCAATTCAATGGGGTGAACACCATTGAGTGTATCCCCCTTTTTTTGAGCATAAAAAAACTATTTAAAAAAAGAATGAAATAGCCGAGTGAAAAAATGATTCTAAAAAAATTGATTGAGAAAAGCTGAGGAAAAAATGTGATGGCTTATGTGATGTTTTGTTTCTCCGTATCTTTATTTGTCTTCTCCCAACATTGTCGATGACACTATATTCCCACAAGTATGGGGGAAAGGGGGAGTATTGTGTAAAGTTCTTCGACCATGATTTAGATTCCAGGTCAAATTTAAATTTTCCCAGGCCAACAAGATTGTACAATCTCTACATATATTCAGAGATTCAGACTCGACGATCAGATTCCGAGTCTTCAACTTCATACACGTACATGTATGCGTTATTTTTTGGATGTGCACATGTTTGCCATCTTTGTTTGTGATCCCCATCTTTTGTATTTCGGTCAAGGTTTTCGTGTGATCCATAGTGACTCCAGTGTAGAGTTCCCATTTCCTATGCCATGTGGGCCAAGGTTTTCATGTGGTTCATAGGGACTCCAAAGTAGAGATCCCATTCTTTGTGCCAGTATGGGAGATGCGTAGTTTTCCGACGAGGAGATTTCTTCAGACTTCATTCTCCAGCGACAGTGGACTATGACGAGGATCACACTCCACAGCTTTTCAGTTCGGCCCTTTCAGAGATGGAGCAATTGTCTACATATTGTGACGGGCCAGAGTACTCGAACGAGGAGACTCATTTTCAATTGCAGTGATTCTGACAGGCGCAGTACATAGCACATGCTCTTCGATGAGGAGACTCAATTTGACTCACACTCCAACCTGTTTGTCCTCCTCACATGCATGGCATGAGAAGCAACATCCTCGACCACAGCTGATGGTTGTGCACGTTGTGTTGATATTGTCTGTAGTGCCATGTAGCATGAGTTGAGATTTCTTTCTGTTTGTCCAAGCTAAGCATTGAATGCTCTAGCTTGAGGGGGAGTGTTGGAGTATTTGTTATATGCGTCACTTGAGTGGATGGGTAAATGGATCCCACTGTGATCCATTTACCACATCCTGTGGTTTAGTCTCACATCTACCATCTGTGGGATGTGGAGACTCAGTGAGGGCTTTATAAGAAGCTCCTCACCCCTTATATCCAGTGAGAAAGTGAAATAAATACAACCAACCGTTTGAGGCATTCTCCCGTGGTTTCACCCCACTCCTTAGGGAGTAGGGTTCCACGTTCCCGGGTTCTATATTCTTTATCATTTATTTATGATACACTTCCGCATTATATTTTCTAACAAGAGAGGATTTGAGAGAAAGAAAATGAGTGAAGTGGAAAAAGAGTGGGGAGAGAGGAGAGAGATGATAGAGGGAGCGAGAGATATTTTTTATCCCACTAAATGTCTTGTTATGCCATTTCTCATAGGGTAGCCTATGTGCTTGTGCTTGACAACAAAAGTAACTATTTTAGTATATTTAGTATCGAAGGAAGGAGAATATTCCAAACAAGTGCACGTCACTGTACCATCGAATTTTAGAAGGGGGTTTTGCACAGCAACGTAGAATGTGCATCTTATCTTGCGATCGATGTTAGGAGATGGTTGAGGATTTCGATTCCGGTTTGATGATTGGACGAAATGTGGTATTCTGGGGAGAAATTCCCCTGTCTGTTGGCGTTGGTTGTGGAGTCCAACAATGCTGTGGCAGTTACTTGGGGCGGTGCTTCGATTTTTATGTCCTTCATTCAGTCTTATCGGACTAACATATGGACGGGCTTTTGGAGTTGCTGGAGGCTCAGGAGGGCCCCTCTCGGGGGCATGATTATTGGACTGGATTGATGGTAGGTTCTTGGTTGGTAAGCGTATAAGTCCCTCATGGGTTTGGTGCCTTTTGACACCAATGTGTGTGTTGAGGACTGTAAGAGACTACAACGGTGGAAGATATCTGCTCATGTTAAGGTATTTCTCTGGCTTTTGAGGTGTGGACATTTGATGACGGGGAAAGGAATGTGCTCATTTTCAAGGCACAAGTTCTATTTGCATCCGATGTGCGGAGGCCGACGAAGATGTGGACCACCTCTTCTTTTCTTGTGCGAGCTCCATGAACATTTGGGCGTGCTTTGGAAACACAACGATTGTGACCGATTGTGCTACAAGATTCTGGGGGTCTATTGGGTCCGATTGGTTGGGCATAGAGGTGGAGAGAATTGGTGTTGTGGTGGCTGTGTGGGCTTTTAGGCTGGCAAGAAACGGTGTGATTTACCATGAGGATCGTTTTTTATGGTGAGAATGTAATTGCGCATGCGAAGGCATTACTAGAAGGCCGGTCTATGCAATTATTTTGGCTTTTCATAACCTTGTACTTGTAACTTTGTGATTAATGGTGAATTTTTTCGACACACCGGTGGCTGTTCTTTTTTCTTTAAAAAGTGCTCCAAAAACTAACTTTATAGAAAGAGGAATATATTCTACCACTTTAGTCCTATGAAATAAAAGATTAGTAAAGAATAGCTAAACCTAAATATGAAGAAGCGATATTCCTGGTTACTACTTTCTTATTATTTATAGAAAGAATATTTACCGGTGGACCACTTTGGGGGATGAGCGGGAGGGTCAACGGTGGTGGATGGCATTGGATAGGCTGTAGGGTGAGCAAATTCTCTTAGGAATGAGCTAAGGGTCTCATATGAGAGTTTGGGTTTTAGGAGGTGTGAGCTGTGGTAAATAAGCTTAATGTGGATGGGTCGTTTGCTTCAGATGATTTTCTTGACTTCTTCAAGGAGTTCCTAGATGTGGTGGAGAGAAATGTCATGGATCTCATTGAGTCTAGAATGAGCAATTTCGATTTGATAGGCTGAACAACTCTCACCTTACTATTGCCCACGCAAGAGATGGCCAAGCATGTGGAGGATGTTCATTGCTCTTTCCATTGCTTTTATCTCATTATGGCAGAGTTGTTTGTTAATCGACTTCAATTGGTTTCTTCTGTAAGATGGAGAGGGCCAAGCATGTTGAGGATGCCCATTGCTCTTTCCAATGTTGACTATGTCATTGTGTGGCAAAGCTGCTTGCTAATCGCCTTTGTTTTGATCTTGAATGACATCATTTCACTGGTGCAAACGACTTCTATTCATGACCACATAATGAAGGCATAAGGTACTCACAAGATGATGGGGAAACACATGGGGTGCTAGGCTTTTGGGAAACATGCATCCTCATGAGAAAATCAAAGCACTATATCTACTTACACATATGTATGGGTGTATTTATACATATACATATGCACATATACATATATCTATGCATGTTTGTGCAAAATGTGTGTACGCACACACACATAGATCGAAACTAATGTATACATATGTGATAACAATACTTAAAGTAATATATATCTAACTGATGGCTTAAAGTAATATAGTGATGCAAACTAATGTATACATATGTGATGCAAAATGTTTGATGTTGCAAGCTTATGATGGATACCGTAGTGATGGCTATTGATATTGCTGCCGATTAGAAGAGGAGTATGTTATGGAAGGTGATTTTTTCAAGGCATATGGTTGTGGAGGTTTAAAATTCATTTATGCTTCTCTCTTGTGAAGAGGTTTCTTGGAGATGTGGATTGCATGGATGAAGAATTGTTTCACACGTGCCAAACTTGATGGTGGTGAATAGGTGCATGGAAGGTGGTTGTTTATATCTGTAGACAAACAATCATGAAAGGTTGTCCACTTACGCTTCTCGTGTTCGTCTTCGTGGCAGTTTTGCTAGCAACTAAGTTTGGTTAGGTCATGTGGGTTGGGATTAGCGTTGGATATTTGGGCATATAGCTCTCCTTTCTAGTGTTTTATATGCTGGCAACTTGATTTTTTTGAAGGATTTACTGTGGTGGCTAAGGTAATCTGAATGGTTGTTGAAGTCTTTGAGGAATTTTCGAGGTCAAAATCAACCGATAAATAAGTCGACCTTTGTTCCTTTCATTTTGTTGCTAGAGGAGAATGCTTTGTCCAAACCATATGGATCCATTAGAGGTTCCAACCAAGGAGCATAGAGATCCTAAAAACGCATAGTTTCCCGCCAAAAATGAGCTCCATCTTTCTGCTTAACATGATCCATCGAACTCATTCATTAGATATTTTTTTGAATGTCAACTACGTATCGTAAGTAATTGATCATGGTTGTTCAATCATTTGATAACCAGAGTTATTCTTTGATAAATGATCACTATGAGTCAGACTCAATAGAATTTGATCTATTCTTTTTTGGGAGTACTATTGACATGTGGTAAGTTTAGACTGGCAATTGGTTGACTTTAGTTGAGAAGTTTGACGGCAAGCTGGCTAGCTAGGACGCCACGTGCCTCTTGCTGGGAGGTTGTCTTGTGCTTCTTAAGGTGTTTTTGTTTGTAATACTTGTGTTCCTTCCTTTTACTAGTATGCTGCTAGTTGGGATGCATTCTTGTGGGATGTTCATTATGTGGCATTTTATTTTGGTTTATTGGGATTGAAGAGCCATGGTATACCCTTGGTTTACAGAGCATCAATGACCCCCTATGAAGTAAGGCGGTATGGGTGTGTTCATGTTTAAAGAGATGAACTAGGCTTTTCTGATGATGTAGGTGGGGAGAGGGATGATATGCTGCATCGATTGGTCTGGTGTATTTATGATGTTACTCCTTGTTTATCTAGCAAGGCGTTCTTGGTTTGCTCAAGTTCATTTAAAATTTTTGGAGTGGTGTTTGTTCCATCCTACATGATTTTTGGAGTGGTGTTTGTTCCGTCCTACATGAGCTGACTCCCATTTCAGGTTTGGTGATGGGATATTGTTGCTCGTTTAGGTTATGGAAGGATGACTAGACTGAGGAAGAGACTTCATGTGATCACTTCCCGAGGTTCTTTGCGTTGGCGTCCAATTCATATTTAGTTGTGGAGGGGCCGAGGGGGTTTGGTTTGATAGCTTTTGGACTCCTACTTTTGCCTCTAATTTTTTAAAGCCGAGGATGTAGATTATCACGAAGATGCCTGAATCTCTTGTCATAGCGTCTTCTGATGGTCGTGATCTTTGGACAAAGTTGACAGTGACTTCTCGGTCAAGAAGGCGTACATGGCTTTATCAACACCATTGATTTTGGCCTTGGGAGTTTGGCATGTGATTTCCGACGTATTTAGAGTTCGAAGGTGCTTTGAGTGAGGTCTCTCTCTGTATATTGAGAAGGGAATGAATGATGACGAAGGTGCATAGAACTAATACTTGTTATGGATTTCTAGATATGCGGTGCGATTGCAAGTTGATTTGTGCTTTGAGAATCCCCATGAAAATAAAGATGTTCCTCTAGATTCACTATCTGGAGAGGACATTGCCCACGATGCGCATGACCACTTTTGTTCCAGGTGATGATTGCACTTGTTCCTATGCAACAAGATACATGAGGATTCCGATCTCCTTTTTTAGTCTTGCACCTGCACCTGCCATATTTAGGATGCAACTGATATTGTGTGGGCGGATATCTCCTCGCATGTGAACTTTTGGAATTGTGTGGTGGTCAATCAATTCAGACCAACTGTCGATCTGTGGAGACCAGTGGTGGTGTTATGGGATATCTGGTTAACACATTGGCGTTATTTCAAGAGTGGATTTTTTGATATTGAGAATTATATCCACTTGGTTAGATCTCTCCTTGTAATTTTTCTCTTTTGGTGCTTTTGGTAAAAGCCACTGTGGGTGCTTCCCCTTGTTTGATTAAAAAAATATCTTACATGGGGATGATGTAGCCTGTCTGATGTGTTCAGCTGCGTTTGAGAATGTGGACAACCTCTTCTTTACTTGTTATTTCTCTAGGAGAGTGGTGTGCAGCTCAAGGATATATTGGTTGGACTTTTGTGTGGTTGGGATCTGGGGCTCACTTGCCAATATTTTTCAGTCACATATGGATCGGATGAAGCCTTTGACGTTGGTTTGGGCCTTGTAGTTGGCATGTAATGGGAATGGTGTTCTATGGAGAGATTTTACGAGGAAAATGTGGTGGGACATGTTAAGGTGGGTCTTGGACCTTGTAAATGTTGACTGATTATTAATACATAGCTGTTTGTGTCATTATGGATGCTTACCATTTTTGCTTCGAAACTTTATACAGAATAAAACATTAAGACACAAAACATTTATATTTCTGCATTCGAAATTTTGTAAATTGCTATTTGTTATATCAGTAGCAGACAGAGACAGAGGAGAAGATGGGTTGTGCAAGCATGAGTGAGATGGTCACTTGAGGGGGAGAGACAGAGGGCAAAGTTCACTAGGGATAGATAGTCATAGAAAAGAGCAAGTTGATATGAATGTGCGTAGACCTTGAATGCAAGGTTTAGGCGCTTGGATTTCTTCTCCAACTTTCTTGGTCGAAATGATAGTAGGTCTTCTATCTTAGGCCTTAATTCGGGATGTGCATAGTATCGATGTTTTGCGGCTTAAATGCAACTATAGATCTTGGTATCTAATCGGCTCATCACTTTGATTGCAGTAAGGTTGTTTCTCATGATCACTGGAGGCACATTTAGGTAGGTAATCATTCTGTTTGAGGGCACACACATGAGAAAATGAATGACATTAACATTTTTGCTGTTGGTGAGAATTTGCTACCAAGAGAGTTCATGTTGCAACCATTTGTAGAAGTTCAAACTGCAATTGGTTTTAGTTTATGCTTATTTTCTGGATGTGTTAGAGCAATTATCAAGGGTTTTAAATGCAAACAAAATAATTGTGCATGCGTGCTTGTTGTTTACCTATAAGCTTACCGTTTTCACTTTTTTTTCATAGGTGATGATGAGATTGGTGGTGTTGTCAACCAAATTGGTAGTGGCAATGTCCTGTAGTGGCAACAGTCTTGCTTGAAGGAAGGGTTAAAGCTAAGGTAGTTATGCGAAAGTGATTTCTTGTCGAGCCTCGACATCATTTTCCTTGATAGCGGAGAAGGTGGGTGGCCTTAGGCGACGTTGTAGTTACAACATTGTCGACTGGGTAAGAATGCAGATGGGTTAGATCGGAGGAGGTGAGCATGGTCAAGTTGTGGTGGGGAACAATGGCAATAGTTGGCATGCTTTAGTAATGAGAAAGGCTAATTGTAAAGGTTGTTGGGTGCTTGGATTGTTTAGAGGCAAAAACAATGGATATAATGAAGGTTGGATGCAATTGAGGGTGGGTGGGAGATGTGGTTGGTGGTGGCAGAGGGAGTCAATGGCCGATGTCAGTGGTGGGAATTGTCAGTGGGCTGAAAGTGAGAAGTTTGTAACGGGTTTTGGTTTTTTCCTTGTGGAAAGGAGTGATTATCCTAAGAATGGGGTTGGAGGATAAGTATAAAAAATGGTGGAGAAAGAGGGAAAGGATGTGAGAAAAAGCTATGGTGGGAAATAAACAAGGATGGATGGAGGTGTACAAGAATTGATGATTAAGGAAATGATCTATGAAGGTTTGATCAGCATTGCTAATCGATATTGGGTGAAATGGGTTTTAAGTGGACATATGGATTCCTTTAATATACTTGCGAAAAGTCATTTTGCTTTGATGTTTGAAAGTATTTCTTAAATGTCTATTTAAAAGGCCATAATCATTGAGTAAGTATCCAATTTCTCTGAGTAAAATTCTTGACGGATATAATATTAACAAAACATTGGAGTTGTAATATTATATTCTTTTTTGATTTCCTTTCATGTGTAATAGTTAGGATTCTGAAATAGTGAGAATGATTTGAAGACCATGCTTTGATATGAATTGGTATGACTAGAAGGATGAGAGCTTAGAAAAGGAGGACAAGAGGAAGAATGGGAAAGCACCGGTTACACAATGTATTGAATGGGAATGCATGAATGTGCATACGATGAGAAGAGGAGTGCACATCCAGGCATGCGTTGCAAAAGGGAGTGGGAAAGGGATTGGAGCTTTGCCCTCTCGCATCATTTTTGTATATCATTGTGGCGGATGCTCTGGCTGTTGTCATTGGGGTGGCAGTTTGCATGGAGTTACACTACTAGTGGGTGCTCCATTCCTATTTTGCAATATGCTAACGGTACTTTGTTCTCCATGGAGGGTGGGGCACAAGAGGTTGGGACGCTTTTGGCTCTGATTGAGATCTTTAGTGATTTTTCCTGCCTAGGGATCAACGAGGAGAAGTTTCTTTTTGTTCCTTTTGATCTATAAGTTATGATGAAGGTGATTGGTATGGGTGGTTTTAGGCTTACCAAGTGCTACTGTTGCAATATCTCGGGGTTCCCTTGATGGCAGGAAGGCTCCATATTGAGGACTAGAATTCACCGTAGGAGAGGACGAAAAGAAAATTGGTAGGGTGGAACATAAGATGGTTGTCAAGAGACGACCATCTAATCTACTCAAGTCAATGTTATTGAGGATCCTGATATTCTATCTTTATATTGTTTAGATGTCGATCGAAAATTCTATTGCAATTGGAGGATGTTTGATGTAGAGGTTCTTCTAGACCACTACGTTTGGGAACGAACTTAGGGAGATGATGTGTGGCCTTGCGATTTGGTCTCTGAGCCTGTGGAGATGGGCTGCAGGTTATTCGTTCGCATGGTATTAACAAGTGTTTTTGGCTAAGTGGGTAGTAGGACATCTATAGGATAATGCTAGTCTCTAGGAGAAATGTAGTAGGGTGAGGTTGTTGTCAAGTTTCAGGAAGGGCATCTGCTCGGTAATGCAGGAGGTGGCGTCCACGTTGCATTCACTAACGAGGAGTGGGAATTCCTTCTGCTTTTGGATGGATGATTGGATTGAGATGGGGCTTTGGAAGACAGATTTCCTAGGCTCTTTGCTTTAACAGCGGATATGGTGGCATCGATGAGGGATTGATGGTCCCTCTTGGAGTCTGCTGGTGGCACATGGCTGCCACTTTGTTTATTGAATCTTTTGGATGAGCATGTTGTGGAAATTGGCCATATGATGCCCGAGCTATCATCTGTGGAGGGCCATGGAGCGATTCATGACCATTGGGCTTTGCACTAGAAGTTCTTGATGAAGGCTATAAGGTCATGGAAGCCCAGTAGGCGTTGGTGGATGTGGAGCTGACTAGAGACTGTAGGCTGATTTTGAAAGTGCATGTGTCGCAGAAGGTGAAGATCTTTATGTGGATTTGTCGTAGAAAGAGGCTGGTGCCAAGTGCCCTGTTTGGTTGGTGGATGATGTGGATGTTGATCATCTTTTCTTTCAGCATGATGTCATCAAAGAAGTTTGTCAGGATACCGGGATGGGCTGGGGCCACAACGTACTGCCTCAAAGTGGCGAAGACTTGAGCTTTTTCCTTATGCCAGGCCATCTGAATTGCAAGAAATGCCTTGTTTCAAAGGTGTGTGCGGGGGTGGGGGGTGACAGTATGCAGAGAATTTTGTGTGTGCGCACTGTTTGCCTGAGCAACGGTCGAACTACTTGTAATTGTTACTTCGTTGATATTGCGTAGAATTTTTGGATGAGCACCTACCAAGAGTAGTCCACCCCTCTTATTTCTTGAAAAAGAGAAGATGGATAAAATACAAAAGGATGGTGACAACCTACTCAAGAGACATTTTCCTCGGTCCAAAGGACATGACCCAAGCTTACATAAGCCTCTTGGAGATAACATAATAAAGATATTGATAGTAAATAGTTCATTAAAAAATACATCCAACGCCACATAGTTCGGTCTGCATCATGTTAAGGATATCTTATTTGACTGTCAGGCAACCATGTGAGGCGAATTGCTTGGTGTCCCTTGGAGTTGGTCCAGTGAGAAGAACTTGAATTCACTGGCATGTTCGTGGCACCTCAAGCGCTTTGCTCCTTGTCACCTTAAGTCACAGGTAGTTGTGTAAATATATGGCACTGTTGTAAATATTTAACTTGTGATGGGTGTGCACCCAACATGGGTGCCCACCCTCTTGCTTTTAACAAAAATACAACTTGCATGTTCCTTCAAACAAAACATGACTTGCATGCCTAACTCAAAACAAGTTAGCAGAATGATCAGTATTAGATTCATGAGTGCTTTTTAAAGATAGTAATGAAGGGTGACTCACTGTATTTCTGGTTTTTTTTCTTTCCATTTCTTCATTTTTGTGCTTTTTTATTAATTTTTGGAATGCAGAAGACACAATCATAGCTGTAGAGGTTGTGACTCGAGGCTCTAAGGCTTGGGTACTTTAACCAGCAGTGCTTTAATAGGCTGATGCGGTACTGAAGCACCGATGAAAATCCAAGGTCCCGTTTAGGTCAAATGGGAAATGGGATTTCCTTGATAGAAAACAATATATATCTACTCTAGATTATATTTAAGAAATCTAGGAAAAGTAACATTTGCCAGAATATATGACTGAAGGTGTAATATTGAAAATACTTGTAGGATTAAGTAACAATTGGATCACGGGGAGATTTAATTATCCATCAAATATAATTCAACTCAACACTGTGACCTGTGAACTAAAGAAGAGTCTTCGTTTCCAGACATTTATGGGATTTTGTTTAAGGATATTCTACCTCGCTGATGTGAGGATGTTATCTTAAACCTTGACAATTTTAGATCATTGTCACGCGATGTGGTTTCCTATTCACTTTGATTTAGAAATTGCTGAAGTGTTCTTCTGGTTCCACGTTCCGTTTCTTCCTTTTAGTTGTGTAATTTCTTCTCTTCAACTTCTCATAGTCTTTTATTCTTGCTGAGAAATTGAATTATTCCCTTCAGCTTATTGATTGGATATGTTCTAATTTTTTTTGCAGAGAAATTGATTTATTAGCCTCAGATTTTTGATTGGACATTGACATACTCCTGAAATTCCAAAGTTAGCAATCATGACTGAGAGAAACATGGCATGTACTAATCAGATTCTTGATATGGAACTGGATTTAGGTCACAGCTTTCATCCCGAACCACACGTGCTGTTTGGCAATACGATTGGCTTTTCAACTCCAGCTGCACATCCTTCGCAAGTGACTCCAGGGATCCCGCGAATATTGGTTTCCATCAGTTCTTGAGTCATAATGGGAATAATGCAGTCTATGGAAACCAGTACAATAATCTCCAGTATGGTCACCCCGTCTCCAACTTTGAAGTGGGATGTTTTGCTCCATCCAACTTTTCTTCTAACTCATATGTGGCTTCATCATCCAACAGACCCATCAATGGTCTTGTGAACGTCGGAGCCACTGAACAACTTCCCATGTCTAGGGTCCAGAGAGTAATGGGTGTTGCCATGGATGAACATGGGTTGAACAGTGATGTTATTGATGCTTTTCGGGGATACACTAAGCGAAAAAATGAAGGATTTCCTGAAGAATACTGGTATAGTAATGGTTCAGCCAATCCCGATTCCTCTTCCATCAACCTCTCTATGAACTTTGGGCATCAGCACCGGAATGAATATGAAGCTGGACCTAGTTATTCTGATTCTACAGCTTTTGTTGCGGAAAATCGAGGTAGCATGCACACCCTGGCAGATGGACCTCCAGAAAGTGTAAGAAACCGGACTAACAATGGCGACCTTCATCTGGAATCTGCTTCTGTGCATCATCTTAACCATCACTTTCAAGAGAACTATGTGCCACATTCTTTTCAGCCTGCCGGTAGTTGGTCAGATCAGTTTGGAAATAATGTTAATGATGGGGGTGTTTCAAGCCAGGTGTACACACACCCAACACCTTATTTACTAGGTATTATTTTCATTGAAATTGGTTTTGTTTGTTTTATTCACCATGAAAGTGTAACCAAAACATCCTAATTTTATTTATCTATTTCTCATTTTATGGGAATTTTCATTTTCAGCTGTTTCTGTTTTTGGACCTTTTATTTTTTAGACATGGCTGTGATTTTTTTAACCTTTGCCTGGTTATTTTAGTCCTAATGTTAGCCATTAAGCATCATAGCTTCTACTAATCTTGGATCTTTATTTCAATTTGATGTTTGTCTTAAATATTAGCTGTTGTTCATTTGTAAGATTTAACAAAAACTACTAGATGTTTACCCATGGTATAAGTGCATGCCCAAAGAGTACGATGGCGTCGCTTGGAGTTTCAGAGGTAGGAAGGGGCGATCGGGGAAAGGCTCCCCTGTTTTCGGAGGTGTCGCCCGGGAGCATGGAAGGCCGTATCCCGATATATCGGTATCGACAGGTCACCGATATATCGCCGATATGTCCGATATCGGGTATCGGCACACAAAAAAGGCGAGCTGAATCCCAATGTCGGCGATATGGCACCGATATATCGCCGATATAGATATCGATACCGATATCGATATGTCCTTCCATGCCCGGGAGACCAAGGTTTGGACAGGGAGATCGGGGAAAACTCCCCTGCTGTAGGAGGTGTGGGAGCCCTACAGGTCGAGCGAGGAGGACTGCCCGGGGAGCAGGAAAGTTGAAAATTATGTTGGAGGATCTCCTCCCTCATCGTTGGTGCTTCAGGTGTGGTCTCCAGGGACACCTCGCACGATGGTGCTCGCTGAAGAGGGCGGTCTGTTACGGCTGTCGTGAGGAGGCGCACATTCGCAAGGACTGCCCTGTTGTTTTGTCCAGTCGACCAGTGGGTGGCGGTGCGTACTCAAAGGCCATGGAGATCATGGCCTCAAATTTCAGCGAAATTCGATCGAATTTCTGTCGAATATCGATATCCGGTCGAAATCGAAATTCGACCGAAATGACTGAAATGACCGAAATATGGGGGTCCCTAATACAAAAATGACCGAAATGATCGAAATTCTGGTCGAAATTCCATCGAAATTCTATTTGGTTGATGCCGAAATGGTGACCGAAACCGACATTTAGGACCTTGATGGAGATCGAGGAGGCCTTGTGGGAC
This sequence comes from Ottelia alismoides, assembly GCA_037367405.1. Lineage (NCBI taxonomy): Eukaryota > Viridiplantae > Streptophyta > Magnoliopsida > Alismatales > Hydrocharitaceae > Ottelia > Ottelia alismoides. The sequence continues at coordinate 313,953 of JAZKJV010001406.1, forward strand.
CCCGTTGATGGAATCCTCATCGTTGAGGGCATCAACGAGGATCCACAAAAGGTAATAGAAGTGTTGGAACTCGGTCAAATGGTCGGATGTGGTGAGAATGTGATTTGGCTGTCAGAAACAAAACTGTGCACATGAGTTCCTCTCCAAGGGAAACGTGCTGTTCCCGCAATCGATTCGCTGGCGTCGACCCTGTCTACGCAATGGGGCAACGATTTCTTCTTCGATGTGGTTCGTGGAGGTCCAAGGTCTTCCGATTCGGTGCCAGAGGCTAGACATTGTGAGGTCTGTGCTGCAGGAATTCGATGTGGTCGAGAGTGTTCTCAGATCGTACCTTCGACCTGGAGAGGACTGGGGTTTGGTCGTCTCGATCAAGGGCGGTGGGAATCCGATCCCTCCGGTGAAGTTATTTCATGTTGGAAGGGCTGTGTCTCATCTCCTCTCACTCGGGTGGAGGAACCGATTCCTGAGCGGTGGACGAGGTCGTTCAGGAAGTTGGACTTACCGTCAACAACGTGATCTCAGGCGACTGTTGGTGTTCCGCGTGTTGTACGCGTGGAACTAGAGAGCCAACCCTCGAAGTTGTGGATGGGCTGTGCGGGGGAAGCGGCGACTGTTTCGCATTCTGCGGAGAATGCTGGAGTTTCGAGTCCTTATCCGGATTTGATTTTTACCCTCCAAACTTATTGAATGGTGCTGGCTCAGTTCGGACCAATCTGATTGTGGATCCGATGTGTGCGCGTTTGGTGTACCGGCTTTGGCCTCGATTTTTGGTTTTACTTCGGACCCTAGCGTGCCTCGAGGGCTCGATGGGTGGCCTTCTGAATTCCCAACAATGGATGCAACGTAGATGTCCGCTCATGTGGGTGGCCTTCCCTCTGGGGCGGCTGATACCTCTTTGTTGGCAAAGGATCAGAGGCCTTCTTGCGTTGCGGGATACTGCGTGTATGGAAGTGTAGGGGGCTCTGAAAAATAGTGTGATGGCGGGTATGTAGTTCCGCTTCTGTCATCCCCGATTCCCCATGTTTCGCCAAGTCGTCGGGCTTCTCCGGGGTGGTGCGAGATGGTGATTTGGTGGTTGATATGGTCGGTTCGGCCATCTCCACCTCGGGCAACCTGGCTGCTGACCAGTCTCATCCGCCTCTCGTGCATCTAGTCCCAGCGAGCTTGTTTGGATATGTCGGGTCTCCTGATAGCAATGGGGTGCTGGATGTTGATACGGTTCCGGGCACGGCTACTATTGCCTGGAGTCGCAAGATGGAGCAGCGTATTCTGTTGGCGGAGCGGAGGCGTAGAGAGCGGAGATTGGCATTGGGCGGGGGACTGCAGAAGGATAAGGGCCGACCCGCTTCTGTTGTTCACGCGCAAACGGAGGAAACCTGAAGCTCGACTGTAGATGGAGCACGAAATGGAGGACAAGGGGGGAAGCCCTGGCTCTCGTGAGGTGGAAGCAATAGACACATCTGTGGCTTCTGCTGTGGTGGCTCGGAGCGAAAGTGGAGATCCAGATCTAGTAAACATAGCAGTTGACATTCACGTGCGGGTTGCGGAATGTTTTGGGGTATCGTTGCCCATCAAAAACCCTTCAAGTGGTTCCAAATGAAGCTCATCTTGTGGAACATGAGGGGGTTGGGGGACAGGGAGAAGAGAATGACGATGGGGGAGCTTTTGGGTTCATGGGGTGCGGACGTGGCTTTCTTACAAGAGTTAAAGTTGACGCGGTGGGATTCGAATTCATGAAGATCAATGGGTTGCTCTAAGTTGTCGTAGTTCAGAGCGGTTGCTTCTGTTGGTAGTGTTGGTGGCTTGATCCCGGCATGGGACGAAGATTTATTCTCAGTTGCTGACGAAAGTGTAGACTTCAGATCTATCTCGGTGCTGCTTGGTTGCAAGCCTGAGGTTGGCATACTTCTGTTTACCTCTGTTTACAGGGCACCTGGCGGCGAGCGCAATGCAACCTTGTGGGAGGAGTTGCAGGCGGCTAGAAGGAGATTCCCAGACACCCCTTGGGTGGTCGGAGGGGACTTCAACGTGACTATGTTTGCTTCCGATCGCCCAAATGATCTGGGTGGAAGGGACTCGGGTTCGGATGGATTTATGGAGTGCGTAAGATATCTGGAGTGGCAAGTGGTTGATGTTGGTAACATGAAGTACACTTGGCATAATGCCTGCTCGAGGTCGAGGCTGGATAGATTCTTGATCTCTATTGAGATTTTGGAGATGTTCCCTCTTGCTGTGGCTATGGTAGATCGAGATCTGATCACACGCCCATTTGCTGGAATTTGGGTGGGGGTGTGATCCCTCGGTCGATGTTCATTTTTGAGAAATCTTGGTTGTTGGATGATGTCTTCAGGGACTTGGTTCCTCAGTTTTGGACCTCCCTGTGGGTGGAGGGCTCGGCGATGCAGAGATTAGCTTTGAAACTTAAGATGCTGCATGAAAGGTTAATGACACAAAAAAAGAGATGAGAAGGAGCAGAACAGAGAGGCGGGGGAGACGACAGTAGCAAAGATTGCGAGGTTGGACGAGGTAGAGGACACCCGTGCCTTGAGCAGTGAGGAGATGCTTTTGCGTACTGCGTCGCATCGGATGATAATCGAAGAAGACAAGCGTAGGGAGATGGAGTGGCGTCAACGATTCAGGAAGAAATGGGTAAAAGAAGGGGATGTAAACACTCGTTTCTTCCATGCGGCGGAGAGTGGAAGGAGGAGAAATCTCATTTACGAGCTTAAGACTGATGATGCTACTATACTTGGAGATAGGGAGAGTGGGATGGTTCTTATGGATCACTTCCAGAACTTCAGTATGTGTTTGCCTTCTACTGGGGTTACCCGGTTCGAGAGGGGGACTAAGTGCCTAAACAGTGACCAACGGGTGACGCCTGTGGCGGGACTTTACAAGGTAGGAGGTTCGTAAAGTGGTTTTCGATCTCAATGCTAACAGGTGTCCTGAACTGGATAGCTTCCCGGTCTCTTTTTTTAGAGAGTTCTGGGATATGTTGGAAGATGATGTCATGGCCATGTTGCTTGAGTTCAGGGAGCGAACAAGGGACTGGAGAATCTTAATAAGTCACTGCTTTTCTTGCTGCCGAAGAGAGAGGGGGCTGAGAGGGTGGAGGATTTTCGACCCATTGCCTTGTCAAATGCAGTATACCTCATTTTGGCCAAACTGTTCGCAAATCACCTTAGCATAGTTCTGAACTATCTTGTCCTTCCGTTATAGTCGACATTTATACTGGGGCGTCAACTTCTGGATGTAGTGGTTATGGCGACAGAAATGGCCACAGATTGGAAGAGAAGAGGAACCACGAGCTTTTTTTAGAAGGTTGATTTCTCGAAGGCATATGACTGCGTGAGTTGGAGGTTCATCTGGGCATCTTTAGTGAGGAGAGGTTTCCCGGATATCTGGATTGACTGGATGAAGAGGTGTATCATTATCACCTCGCTTTCGATTTTGGTGAATGGGAAGCAGGAAGGTGGCTACTTCCAACCACAGAGAGGTGTACGACAAGGATGTCCGTTGCCCCTTGTTGTTCGTCCTGACAGTAGATGCGTTGGCGGTTATGGCCAGTGTGGCAGGGAAGGGTGGCTTCTTTAGAGGTACTCCAGAGATGGTCTTTCTGTGCCTCTTCTGTAATATGCGGATGACACCTTATTCTTTGTTGAAAGTGGGGAGGAGTGTAGGACTGTGAAGGCGGTGCTTGACATTTATGGCGATCTCTCGGGTCTGAGGGTGAATGGTGTTAAATCGGCTTTCGTACCCTTTAACATGTCGACTGCAGAATCTGCAGCTTGCAACGAAGTTCTTGGAACGCTGCAGAGGTCCTTGCCTATCACCTATTTAGGTCTGCCTTTTCTGACGGGGAGGATGTGTCAGATTGACTGGCTGCCTCTGGTGGAGAAATTGGAGAAGAAGCTTTCTGGTTGAAAGACAGCTTTCTTATCTAAGGGCGGGCGTCTGGTTCTGACCAAGGCCGTTCTTTCTGCCATTCCGGTCTTCTTCATGTCCACGAGAGCCTTGCCGGTAGGGGTCTGGTCCAAACTGGAATCTTTGATGCGATATATTTTCTTGTCGTCGTCTCATGGGGATAAGGGTCCTGCTTTGGTTGATTGGTCGTCAGTGTATACATCGACCAGAGAGGGTGGCATGGGTATTCTGAAGCTGTGGGTTTTGAATAAGGCATTGTTGGCGAAGTGGGTACTAAAGATTTGGGGTCCTGGAGCTGACATGTGCTCTACTTTGATCAGGTCGATCTACGGTGTTTCTTCCAGCCTGGCAGTCCATGCAGGCGGTGGGGGGTCGGCAACTACGTTCCGGAGAGGAATTTGCTCTGTCTTGTCGGATTTGTCGGGACACTTGCGACCTATGCTTGGTGATGGGCGTAGCTTTCATTTTTGGAGAGATGAATGGACGGATGGTTGTGCTCTCTGCGACCTTTACCCGAGATTATATGCGTTGGCTTCAGATAAGGACACCAATGTGGCAGATGTGTGGGCGAACGGATCATGGACACCTATCTTTGTGGCTGAGCTGTCAGATCAAAGAGTTGAAGATTTTTTGATCTTTCTAATCGACTGTCCAATCGTGACAGTCCAACGGAGAGAGATGGCTTCTTCTCGGTGTGAAAGGCTTATGGGTCTTTGGTGGTCCTGCCTTCCAGTGTGGAGACTCTGGTCTCGAGAGACTGCTCTAAGATCTGGACTTGGAAGATCCCATCTAGGATAAAGGTATTTCTCTGGCTACTGAGGAGTGAGCGGGTGTTGACGGCAGCTAGAAGAGCAAGATTCTTCCCCGAATCTACGGAGGTGTGCAGTAGATGTGGTGGTTCACCTGAAGACGTGGATCATTTATTCTTTAAATGCCCTGGCTCGGTTGAAGTTTGGAGTAATGTGGACTTGCATGTCTAGGTTGGAGCAACAAGGACAACTTCTGGGACTCCGCCTGCAGAAGGTGGTCGGGCTCAGAGGAAGATAGGGCGAGGATTTGTTCCACGATTTGGTGCCTATGGCTCGGTAGAAATGGTGTGATTTTGAGGGAGTGAGATTCTATTCCGAAAATGTACTTGGGCATGCCGGAGCTCTTCTCGAATCCTGGCGGGTGTATTTTTTTTTTGCTTATTTATATTAGTTTTTGGATGGTCCTCTAAAGGAGATCCATCCCACCGTTTCTCAAAAAAAAACTATTAGGTTCAAGAAAGTGGAACTTAAATAGAGGTTTTACCTGAACTTTCACTCTTGGTTACTTAGGATACCCAGGTGCTACTTCTAGCAGAAATGGTGCAGTTACTCATCACCCCCCTGGTTTGTATAATCATCGTCTCCCTATTTTACCTGCACAAGGTATGCGGACTCATGGCCACACTCATTATCAAGTGCCACCTCTTCCTTTTGGCCGCCCAGTCAACGATTTTCAAACAGGAAACATGGGTGTCTCAAGGGATGGCCTGCATATAGGTCCAAGGTATACAAGGCTGGTTCATACCAATGCTACTGAAGCTACACATAGGCATCCTCGCCGAGTACAGACATCCAGAGATTACAGTGATGGACGCATGAGGTTTATACATCCCGAGGTAATTCTTTTCTCATCATTCTGTAATTTTCTTTACCTTGTATCAACCCATTAAAAATAGAATTCAAATTTCTTAATTAACTTCATTGCTTATTGTCAATGCTCATCTCATGTTAATTATTGTTTTATTTATAAGCACAAGTCTAATACCTTTCCATGATGGTAATTTTTAATAAGCAAAACAAAAGTAAGTGAACATAAAAAGATAAAAGAATTTTATTGTCAATTTAAAGTCAGATTGTGCATCTGGTTTTGGATGGATTGCATTAATTTTCATACAAATGTTATTAGCATGGATGGCAATGCGGTTTCATGGGAGGGATTAGGTTTCTATCTTATGGTCCTTTTCTGATTAAATTGGATTGGAGCTTCGTCTCTGAATCCAAGCCAATCTGCAAATTCTTGTTATCGGATGCCATGGATGTTACATTTTTTGTCTTTCTTTTGCACGCATGAGATTAGTTTATAATGGTCATTTACATTGAAATTGTAGTTTTAAAATCACCTGGGAAAAAAAATGAAACCTGCATGTCGCTTATCGGGCACATATGAATCTTAAAATAAATCCATCTGAATATGTACTTTTGGTGCATGACTTGCAATGTTCTAGGACATCTGGCTAATTGAGCTGCTTTCTGCTTTATGTAGCATGTTGCTTTCCTAGACGTATCTTCCTTTTATGAAGTTGGGAGTCACAGTGATCAGCTTAGAGACATGAGAATGGATATAGACAGCATGACGTATGAGGTGGGCGAATTATGGTTTCCTTTGCAGGGAAATATGCATTTTCTTTTTATTGAATTCACGTCATTTTATAATTTGTGTTCAGTTTACCAGTATATTTCAGTAATTTAAGTTAACTGAATTCTAATCATGTTTTTTTATGATCTTGCCATGTTAAACCTTTCATGTATTGCTTTAAATGACAACTTCAGGAACTTTTGGCCTTGGAGGAACACATTGGGGATGTCAGCGTAGGTTTGTCAGAAGAATCCATTCTAAAGCATTTGAAAACAAGGATACATGTTCCCCAGCTAGCATCTTTGTCACTCAAGTCTCCTTGCTCCATCGTGGAGAATGAAACTTGTGTCATATGCCAGGTAAATTTCACTGGTAGATTTATTACTCATATGGCTAACTAAACCATTCGTATGTGATCTCACTGTGGTTTCACATTTTGTTTAAAAAGAAATAGTGGGCAATCCTGACACATGGAGGGAAATTTGCTGATCTAATTTATTCCTGTGACAAACTATTTCAAACTAAAATAGTGGCCTGGTTAGATGAGGAAAACCATCTTTTGAAATTAACAAACTGGACGAACTTTTCTATTGGGATTTTTGTTCAAAGCTAGTCATTTCAACCTTATTACGACAACACTTCAGCTGTGCTTCATGAGATATCTTTACGAAAACAAAGATGCATTAATTGGGCCGGCTATATGGATTAATTGCCGTTGTTCCGATCTGCTATGGGCGTTTCCTTTTATCTTTGGAATATTAAGGCCATGCAACTTTTAATAAGCTCAGACATTTCTTTCATTTTTCATCTATTGGTGCCATGTATACCTTTTTATGCAGATCTCATTTTTCTTTCCTGTGGCATTGTGTCTGAGTTGTCATCTTAAATTTCTATCATACTCATCTTCCATGGTTAAATATTTATTTAACAATCGGTTATCAGGCCATTTGCATATTCTAGGTTTTGCAGTTACTTTGTTGGCTTTTCCTTGAAAATTGGATATTTTTATTTCATTACAGTAACGTATCTGTGCCTATTCATTTCAACCAAAAATTGATCATTTGTGACATCTCTTTCCTTATTTCTGGAGAACAAAGCCTCGAGTATTTTAGGAACACATCGTGTTGCTATATAATCTGCTCTAGTTCTCCGGTCAATCTTTTTGCTTCATAGGACTGACTATTAACAGAAGTTCTACCTCAAAAAACAACCATGAAGTAGGAATATGCATGTTGTCCATTTCATTTTGGTTATTCATATTTTTGGAGGATGTCATAATAGAAACATTTGAGGTCACTGAAAAACACATTGCATGAAGAAATGCACAGGGATTCTTGACAAAATTAGGAGTAAGATGAATGAAAATAATACGAGGGTAGAACTGTAGATGCACAATATGCTATGGTTAAAGGTTAAAAAAGGTGTTAATACTGTTACTTTTTATAAACTAGCTTTTTACATGGTTATTACTTTGGATCTCTCATGATTGCTGAGGATGCTAAGTGAAGTGGTAATTGATTCTTGATTATTAAACATGTTGATGCCTAACGTGACATTTTCTTCCATGGGAGGAATCCGTACCTTCAAGATCTCAACATCAAATATCCATTAACGAGATGTAAGAGGTTACATGCCTGAAAGTTCAGACAAAATGGTAGAGAACTTGAGGAATATGTTGACATAAAAGACCAGTGGTTTGATACAATGAAACAAGGACTAATAAATACCGGTCGCTTTGTTGGATGTCCTGGCAGATTCATTCATATAATTTTCTGGAGGAAATTAAGGGTATTTACAGGTTATAGTGTCCAGGACATTACGGATGATTCCGTGGCCATAGAAACTTGTAGATATATGAAAAAAGTGCAGCATCAGAGAATAATAACACCTAATCATATGCTGTTCAACAATCATGGGACCGTCGCCTGCTCCATGGGTGGGGGACCTAATGAGTAGATCATCACAATACTCCTTCTCAAGGAAATACAAGCTATGCATTGCTCTTTATATAGCCTCACAAGTACACTCAAGTTCCATCACCAAGCAATGTGAGACTAAATTTGGAAGTAGTTAAATTGGATCTTAAGGAGATCCAATCACTCATCTAATTACACAATTCTAACAGAGCTGGCATTTGAGAAATTAATGGAATTTGCATAATTTTGATCTTACATTGTGGTCTCAGGTAGGAATACTTCTTGTCTTAGTTGTCTTATGCTCTAGCTATCGGAGCCAATCTTGTTACTTTGGTTGAGTCCTTGTTATTAAAATTATAATCAAGCTTGCATGATTTCATTTATAGCTTCAAAAGATCCAAAGGTGTCACGATGGAATATGTGGTGCATACACATGTGTTACAAATGAGTTCAAGTAACTGGGACCACTTATCCTGGATGAATAATTGTTAAGCTTAATGAGCACTAGTTTTGTGGTGGTGATGAAATTCTATCTGGTTACAATATAATTCATATCTACTTTATACTTTTTTCATCCAAATTCGGTTTTTGATCTCCAGTTGAGATTTCCTACAGGTACTCATTCCCCTTGTAAATATCACGAGAGACATGCCTCTTTCTTGAACTAGAGGAAATGATAATTCACACATGTTTGCCTAGTTTTGGTTGCTTACCGGCAAATATGCCTACCATTCGATTTTTATGCCACATCTTTTTATAGTTAGAGTCATACTTAAATAGACAAACATTTTCATCTGCATTCAGATTGAAGAGGTCAATAATCATGGAAGCTATGGATTACTTCCCTTTTAAAAACTTTTACACAATTTAAGTTGGTGAATATTAGATCTAATAAATGCTGGGATAGTAGGTCTTTGTTTTTTTAGATACCTAATTCTCTCTGGCTGCATATTGGCACACACGTGGTTGTAATCTTTGAACAAATTAACTGTTCAATTGCTATTGAAATAAATTTCCCACATCAATGTGTATAATCATGCATTTTGCTATGGTATGCATATTATATTGATTTGTTGGCAGATCATATGTTTTTTACGGCACAGCTATACCCACTCTATGGTAGTTTGTCACAGAATAACTCATCTTGGCTCTAGGGTTTCAATTTATTCAAATGAACAATTTGAACACCTATTGATTCTAATAACTGATTGCGGGGTTGATCATTCGGGTCTTTCAATTCATAGATGTGAATCTCGGATCTATGAATGGGGATATTTCCGATACAGAGAAAAAAAGGAAGTGACTTGTACAAAAAGAGAAGTGACTTAGACAAAAAGAAACAAAGTGACCGACAAATCTTCTTTGTCGATAGCCTCGGATTAAGAGGAAGTGGTCGACGCCAAGTTGATAGGAAAATTTGTGGGAACCCTGTCCCAAATCGGCGCTATATCTAATAGCCTTTTCTATGAATTACATATTTGATATTTATCCCTTTTGTTTTCATTTTCCCCTTCTTTCAGCTGTTACAGCTTTTAAAGTGTTTCTATGCACTTCATGTATTGCAGGTAGAATTTGAGGAGAATGAAAGAATCGGGACTCTGGACTGCGGACACGATTATCATGCAGATTGCGTAAAGCAATGGCTACTGTTGAAAAATCTTTGTCCAATCTGTAAAACAACAGCTCTAACAGAGGAGAAGCGAAAGGAAGGACGACGGTGAGACATTTAGATCTTCCAAATCAACAGCGAAGTCTGTTGAAACTTATATTTAAAATTCAATATTTGTACATAGGATTTTCCCCTTTTGTATTAAACCCTCTTACTGTTAAGAAATGCGTCAATGGATCAGCTTAACTGTATAGGATGGGAAAATTCGATTTGTTCAATAGAACCAGAAATCATCGTTACTTCTGCTTTGTTTACTTCAGCTCTTTGAACCTTGTTTCTGTCTCTTTGTGCTTTGGTATCGTCGCGAACTCACGATCTTGCCATGAAATCTCATCAGCTGTATTGTATCAAAGGGGGAAGTTCAGGGCCCTTGTGATAACTGGCTGCTGGAGCAAGTTAGGGTTTATGGCAGGATCTTTGGCCTTTTTTAGTTGATTAGCTGATTAGAAAATAGCAGAAGATGCTTTGGCTATGTTCTGATATTGGCCATTCTCCTTACCTAGTAGTCGGTAAAATTATGTTCGAAGTGTTTTTCTTTATTAAGTCAGACTTGCATAGGAGTTTTGGGTGTCGATATGATACATCGATAATATGTCTAGAGGCGACAAATCTGTGCAGCTGAATCCACTTAAATGTGGTAAAAAGGATGGACTGTCTTCAGGTGCTTAAGTAGGTCATTTCAATTTCAGCAGAAATTTCATAAGATACGAAAATAGAGTTGGTTGCATTTTTGTCAATGTGGAAATTCCATGCCTGAGACATGCTGTTCGTGGATGAAACAAAGTTTGGAATTGTGGATGGTTTGTTGCTTTCAAACAACAGATCAGATTTATGTTGCTCAAATCTTGGATCTGGGTCAATGTAATACGACCAGGCAAGCAAGCAAAGCATTTACGTAACCTAAACGGCTTTTCGACGAAGAAGCCAAACAGCTGCAATGAAAGTTACACTAGTAAGTAGTAAGCATGGTGGACAAAAAGTGAAAGCGATTTACGTGAATCTTCCGTAATGGTTTGGCAAGTCTGCATCTGAGGCAGGAGAAAACTTTGGAGGATGTTAATGTAGGTTGACGAGCACATGAGATGACTGATTAGTGAAGTGAGTTCGTTGATCCAACTGATGAGACAATTCCCTGCGATCTTCCATCACCATCAGATTTCATCTATCATGGACTGGAAACCTTGCGTTACTACCTGATCCAAACCATTGGGCTCATCACTAGTGTCAAACTCATTGATTATATTTCCAACGTGAGTGATTGTATACTTACTTTGAAACAAGGTTCGAAAAACTGGACCTGAAGTTGAGTCGATCATTCTTCTGTTTGGTCTCATTGGATCGGATTAGTCATGTCATCATCATGACATCAACGTTCTTACTGATCCCAAAGAAATTGGATCGAACTTAGTTTATTGATCGAACCAGTTGAACCGATTTTCAGAATCCAGAAAATTGGATTATATGTACCTATGTATATATGTGTATATATATAACAACTGTTCAAACTTCAAATCACTAGCATGTTGCAAACCAATAAAAATGTAATAAAATGCAAACATTATGTATACATATATCCCCACAATTACAACAAAGTATAGAGAATGGAGTACGACAAAGGTCCGTTGCATAAAAAAGTGAAATATAGAAGTCCAATGGTATGATATATCTCAAAAATTTCAACGAACAATAATATTTAAATCATATCAAATCTTACAATGTGGAAGAAAAAATATATCACTTAAAATATGCAAGCTTGCACTCTAAACATCATACTAGGCATTGGACAAATTGGGGAGGGGATATCTATATCTGATCCACTACCGTCTCTATTTTGTCCAGATGTTGACGTCCATATCCTTATCCGTTTTAAAATGGATATAAATATAAATATGACTTTGATATCTGCAAACATTCGTATCTTATCCATATATCCCATTTTCATATGTGAATATAGATTTATTTTTTTAAATATATAACACAATTTTATACCTTCTTTCACCTATTTGGTATAATTATTAAGATATAAGTACATTTACTATATTTGTATTTTGTGTATTCCATCTAATACATTATTTATACTAATTTAAAGAGTATTTGTAATATTATTTGTTATCCCTTTTACATATGTATCTATTTTTTAAAAAGCGATATATGTTTTTTTAAGAATACGAGAATCTAATTTTCGTATCTGTCACCATTCGTATTCGATTTTATATTTTAAAATAAAAATAAGAATACGATAACACTAGTATCCGTGTCCAAATTCGTTCCCGTATGCATCCCTACATTCGCCACTGTTTTCATTTTGTTTATCTAAATTTCAATATTCAAAGTCTTGACTTGAGGATTTTTATTCCCTATTCTGGATCACTGAATTGATTGTCTTAAGGACTTAAATGCTTAAATACAATTTTTATTAATTTTCAATAAATTGAAATTGATGCATCATTTGTCTCATATTCATAAGATTGATTTTGATTTAACATTAGCCTAAGATTAACATTGATTTAAGGAGCACAATGTGTTGTTTATTGAGCATTCCGCTCATTCATTTTGCTGCATATTAACTTGCCTAAAATTACCAAAAAATCATTTTATTCATGAAGTTTCTTTGATTGAGTTAGAATATCGATTTAATCAATTAAGTGATCCTAAACTCTACTAAATTGGTCCGTCGCCTTAAGTCGACCCTGAAACTTGTCCATATAAAATAAACAATCACCGCTCCTCTTCACAGAGGTACTTGTGCAGTTCTGATCGAATCTCGTTTCCCGACTACAACAATATTGAAATTTTATCATAGGGAATCGAGCGGAACACCCTACCGGGAAAGAACTTGGGCTATTTGCAGGAGGCCTTTCATGGCTTCTAGTAATTCCAAGAAGCGCATGTGCACATTTCATTTATTTTCTTTTTATTTGAATATCATAGAAAGAGCCCACTATTTAAGCAACCATTTGAATATCATTTTGTCATCAAATTTTTAATTCTAAAATATACATGTTATTATATGATTAATTCTCTACATTGTGGTATCTGTTAGATACTTTATAAGATTTTCTTAATTTTTTTAAAATCATATAGTGAGCATTTACCCATTTTATTTTTTTTGAAAATCACAATAAATCACGTAGAGTTATAAAAATTTCCCAAAAATCACATAATGCATTTAATTATCCCTTAACATACCAAAATTAGGTTAATTACATGAGACATTTTCTCAATAAAAGTATAAAGATATTACAATAATTGATTTTACATTGAGCATAAATTTATTTTTGTAAAAAAATTAAAATCCCTCTAGATTCCACATTTAAATAGTTGTCCCTAGAAATTTTTCTTTGCAAAAATATTAATGTTTGGTATTTATTAAAAATCAAATTACATGAGACCATTATGTCAACACGTTCATATTTTCATAAATTACCAAAATATTACAGTCAGTTTATTCTACATATTTTCATATCTAGAACGTGTTCCATAATTTTTGAACTTCATTTGATCAAAATTATGAAAGACATGTAAACTTGGTCAAATTTTCATGATTGCAAATTGATGTTGTCAACGCCTGCTGTCTTCTAGTGCGCCTCTTCTAGACCATTGGATCACACTTGATCCAATGGTCTTGATTCCCCCCGCACACCTTTTCATCTCCCCCTCGTATGCCTCGTGCGTGATGTCTCTCTCTCTCTCCCTTTTCTCTCACGTGCGTCGCACATGACACACATCCACCATTGGATCGCACAGATCCAAGAGTATATGTACCTCATCCCCTTCCTCTCGATCACCACCACTCCTCTTCTTCTCTACCAAGCTACTGCGCTGCACCACTCAACTTATTCACCCTTCTCTGTTCTTCCTTCTCTCACTAACACCAGCTCCCATCTTCTACGGCCAACTTGGAAACCCTAACGACCATAACCCTAACCAACCTTATTGCCATCAACCAAAACTGCCGGTATCTTCTTTAAAGATAAGCCAACAACCATCACCTCTATTATCTAATCCTTGCGATCGAAGTCCCATCCTCCTATGCTGCTTCTGTCTCTATAAAACCTTCGATGATCATCATTATGAGGATCATCATCCCTTATCATAGATAATCAAGAACGAGAGAGAGAGAGAGAGAGGAGAAGCCGGTTGGTTGCATCAACCACCGTCTCAGGCGAAGACCCACATCGTCGGATGATCCGGAGGTAGTCCTCAATACTGGTCCCCATCGGGAAGCAACGAAGCTTTAGGGTGGTTTTGCCCAACCCCCGAGGTGAAGAACATGAGTGAGGCATCCCTCATCCTATCCCAGGCGAAGAAACCCCCTTCTTCTTCATCTCCTTGTCTGCTCATCTTCATAATTCCCCTCGTTTCTCCACACTGATCATCTTTTCTACTTTCATCACCATCATCGACCACCTTCAAGACTCATCCGCTTCCCATTCTTCCTCCTTGCAACAATGCCATTTGACGAGGTTCCCAGAACCACCCTTTTTAATTCGTCATTTTTATCTATTGAAGCTAGGTAATTCGGGATCTATCAAAAAGTGATCGCACTAAGAAATAGTATAGATAATTAAATCACGATGTAATTGATTTGCTATTTTACTTGGGTAAGTCCCAAGGTCAAACTCAGGGAGGTAATGTGAGGGTTTAAACTAATAATTAAATAACTCTAAAAATTATATTTTCAAAGAGATGAATATTTCTTAGTATTTTTGTAATTTTCATATTTTTATAAGTTTATATATACAAGATGTAATTAATTAGTAAACGAAAAATTATGCATGAACTTTACAAATATTGTAATGCAAAAAAAAAACAATGCTATGCTATGTGGTATGAGAGAAATAAATAAATAATGTATTATTATTATTTGATTTTTAGAATGATGAAATAATATGATGTAATGATGATGTAATGCAAGATAAATGCAATAAATGTGCAGTCAAGCCAAGAGACTCAATCAATTCAATGAAATCCTTTCCCTTATGACTGATTAATGATAGAGATATATGTTCAATTTAATTGCCAAATTCAACCCCAGATCAATGACCAAATCAATGTAATTTATTGAGCAATGAACATTAATCACAATAAAATATACGTGCTCAAAATCATCAATTAATTCCTTAATTAAATGGATGTTCCAAAAATATCTCAAAATATAAGTCTCAATGTTTTATATGATAGACAATGCAAAGAGGATCAAAATGACACCAAGAACGTGAAAATCCGACTATATTTGCTCAAGTTATAAAGAAATGAAGTATAGGGGTATATATGTAAATAAAATAAATAAAATATTCACAATTATATTCTTATAAGGATGTTTCTATAGTTAAATATACCTGGGACCTTCTGTAATTTACCCCCACACAGAGGTATAGTTGCAATTCTCTAGAAATTGTAAGGGCACCGGTGTAGGTTCCCTAGGATCATACACGTAATCCACATGAATGGGGTACTTTGGAATTCTGGAAAGAGCCAGGAGTATTGCTGCAATTTTCACTCCTTGTCATGTGTAGTGCAACTACTTGGTTCGGTGATGGGGAAGATTCGGCTCCATGTGGCGGCTTGTGTTTGCTTAGAATCTCCCCACGACGCTAGGCTCGAACGCGTGTTCATAGATGATCTGGATCGCTAGATCTCCTCGCTCTAATGGCTCATAATTGGGTGCTTTTGAACAGTCTTGATGATTATTGTTCTTAATTGAACGGGATTGTGGCTTGGACATGGAGCTCCTTCTTCCTCTATTCCTTGTTCAATAGAGGCGGAAGATCCACCTTCAATGAAGTTTTGGCCAATACACGGTCGGGGGTCATCAAAGGAGATTGTTGCCTATCTCCTTACTCTACATGCAGATTCTTTGGATGTGGTTTGAGCAAGATGCTCGAGAGTTGAAAGTGGCAGAGCTCCTGCTCTAGGATGATGGACAAGGAGAGAATCTCCGACGGTGCTCTCGATCGGAGTCAGGAGATTGCAAGAAGTTAGAGAGCGAAGCAAATGGGCGTGCAAAGGGAGATCGACCAGGGAAGAGGATGAAATTGAAGAGGTTGTGATGTCTGTTGGAGTTTTCTTCACCTATGATGGAGGAGAAGAGTCTCGCCCTAGGGTCACTCACTGTCTAGCGAAGAAGGCAGAGCTTAGCTGGTCCGATGGAGCAACAACATGAAGTTGTAGATTCATGGATCACACTTGAGAGGTGTCCTCTTGCTGTTATTACCAGCGGAGTTTGAAGGTTGCTGCTCATTCTCTCTTATGTCTGTAGAACGACGAGATTGGCGGGTGATTGTGGACAAGATGATTGGAGAGGGCTAAATAAGGAGAAGGAGTTTGGGTTTAGGCATCAGAGGCGTATGAGAAGGGATTAGGTCGTTGGGTTGTTGATCAGGGGAGTAGGTCGATGATGAAATCCAGGGGTTGCGGAGAGGATCATGTTAGGGGAGGAAGAGGCATAGGATGTTGGGGTCCTAATGCCTAACGATGGAGATAAGGTTCTTGGGAGAGGATAGGAGGTTAGGTGAGGAGCTAGGGAAGAAGATAAGAGAAGGCGATGGTTGTTGGGTGAACGAAGGGATAGGGTTAGAGGTGTGAGAAGGGTCACTGGAGATAGGAGGAGGAGATGGGTAGGAAGAGCTCGCAGGGCGTCAGGCGGAGATGGTTAGCACAAGGCGGAGTGGTAGCACAATGGTAAAAAGGTGGAGGTGCAGATGCCGTTGGATCCTCACGATCCAACAGTGAGGTAGTGTTCACGTGCCAAGCACGTACAAATGAAGGGGAAAGGCGGGAATCATCGTGGCCATTGGATCGAAGTCGATCTAATAGTCCAGATTGATGTCCCATGAGGACAAAAGAGTGCTGACTAGGGGAGAGATGAGATTGATTAGGAGCTAGATGGCTCCATTAATGATTTGACACATGGATTAGGGTTGTCCGAGTCCTTTCACTAGATTGTTGACCTGTGCAATTAATACATAAAATAATAGATTAAAAACAGTAATTGAACTCAGATGCAAAAATGCATAAAATGAAAAGTGTAGCCCGAAATACACCCTACAAAGTTCATGAAGGACTTGGATGTAAATGGATTCAACTGTACACAATATGATTTTTGGGTGATATTTTATGTACATAAAATGCCATTTTTTGTTTGTAATTTTATTTGATTTTCTGTAAATGAATAATGTATGCAGAACTCAAATATGATGTGGAATAATGCAATGGACTTAAATGTGATTTTTTTTATTTTTATGCGTTTAAAAATCAAGGAAGTGAAAAATATATAGATCTGGGTTTGGTCCATGAGCTCAAGTTAGATCAGTCATTTTTCTTTATTTTTCTATTTTTTTGGATTTTGATTTTTATGTAATTAGCTAAAACATGAAATTAAATAAAAAAATAAAAATACAATAATCAAGAAGAGTCAAATATGCATATAAATAATAGGTCAAAATCAGAAAAATGTACAATACAGTTAGGTCCCAAAACTCACTTTTCATAAATGAACTCCGATTCTTTTGAATTTATTCTTGATTTGTATATATTTGAATGTACATTAATTCAAAAGTGAAGAGAGATATTAACTTTTACGTTTTTTGTCCTGAAATTAGGGTTTGAATGTATTTCAAATATATAAGTTAGTTTTTAGGATTTTTCATTGATTAAGGTTAGTGATATGTACAAAACGAACGTAGTTTCCTCTCAATTGAAGTTAGCATGAATTAATTAAAAATATGTAAAATTAGGTGAAAATTTACATATGATTATGAATGAAAAATGTAATGCTAATTTATGCACATTTTTTATAAGTGCATGAAAGTTAATTTTGAGATATTAACATGTAAATGAACCTAATTTCTTGGGACGGAGCCTTATATTCAGCTAATTAGATTGATGAATAACTGATTCATCATATATTAACTCAAAAAATCTATAAAAATATCGTTTTGCATGCCTCTTTAAATAAGGTTTGCAGAGGAATTATGAATTGACTAATATAGATCCAGTTTTGTTTAAATTTAAATTGGTTAGAATTTCTTATTTTTCAATAAATTGATATGTTTTGAGTTCACATTTTATTTTGCATTTGCATTCTAATTAGCATTTCATCATTTCAAATATAAAAAATACTTCTTTGAAAATTAACTCACTTAAATATCTGAATTTGATCATTACCGTATATAATCTGCCTCCTCGTATCGATCTTTAGCTTTCCTAAGTAAAAATAAAAACTCGCTATTCACATGTATTAATTGATTAATCTCGAGTGGTTTTGATTACATGCTCTTATAAGTTGCTACTACAATAATTCAACCTAATTAAGATTGACGAAAGCTTTGTTTTCATTGATTAGCTGGTCAGCACTCCCAAAGGCACAAACCAATGGCCATTCAACCTAAGTCTAAGTTGGAGAGTCCGTATACATAGTTGGCCAGATTGTATTTTGTACATAAAGTGCATATATTTATATAGTATATAGAAAGTATATTTACATTACATAAATAAATAATAAATGGTATTAAATGCCATAACAAAAAATTTAAATATAAATAATTTAATTATTTTTAATAAAAAATTTATAAATAATAATATATAGATAGATTAATAGTATATTCATCTAGAATTTTCAACACATAAAGTAATGATAAATATTTTAAACTCCTCAATAATATATTAATATGTTAATTTGATACTTTATTAAATAAGGGAATGATATTATATACATAAATATATTTTTAATATATTTTTGAAATCTCATTTCAGGTCTTATTCAATATAATATGTTCAACATAAGTATTTTTGATCAGTATTGCATCTTATTGATTTTATTTTGATTAATTAAAAACTCTTTAATTTATTTATCATTATTCTAAATAGTATACAATTTATACAATGAAATAAAAATATAAGTAACTAAAATAAATACAACACACACATGGTAAAAAATTGGCAAACAATAACATGTACAAATACCATATAGACTCCAAAATCGAACTTTTCCATGTTGGCTTTGATTTTAATAAAACTAAATTCATTGGATAGATAATTTTTCAACTTGAACTTTGAAAGTGAGTTTGGTCAATTTGGAATTTAGATAGAATGGAAACCAGGATAGGAAGTCTAACTTTACACCTTTTTTTTGTTCAAGATCCATATGCACTAATTTAGTATGGAAGTTATTTTATATTTTATACTTTATTTTTATTTTTATATACATATTAGAAAAATAGTTAAGTTATCCAATTAATATAAATTCCAAATCACTTCTTTCTCTTTGGTATTTTGGTATAGTTAAGTTAATTTGAATGTATAACACACACACACATATGAGAAACTTCTAATGAGGTGGGTTCTCACTATCCTCACGATGAGCCACTAATCTTATCCTTTTACTTTTAATCAAATGGCGACCATTAGTGACATATTATTCTTATATATTGAAAAATATATTTTGGTCATTTTATCCCATTCTAAAAACAGAATATGACAAATCGTAACCTTAATTATCTACTCTCTGTCTCTCACCCTCTTTCTCTCTCTCTTTACGGTGCACGGTGGAAGTAGAGGTTTATGGCAGCATGCGGAGAGGCACATGCATGAGGATGTGCTCGTCAACCACATTTTCCAAGAGGTGTTCATTATCCCCCATCTTGTCCCTACGGCTCCATGCGGAGGCACAGCCATCAGTCTACAAAGTCCTTGCGAATCCAACTCCAAATGTCATCTCCTTTGATCAACTATGGCTAATCCGGTCTTGTAATGGTGTTCTGAACGACACAATATATCACCTTTGTAGGAGATTAAATTTGAAATTCATTGTTCTTCCTTGTAGATCCGATCAGTCACACATGATTTGTTTCTTTTTTCATAGATTATAAATCGAGAAATCATATATAGTCAAGGTCTGATGATCTAAGAAATTTTTTTGTTCTTTCTTGTAGATCTAAGTAGCCATCATCTGAATCGATCATCATCGAGCCATCTTGTTCAAGAGAGAGGTTAGGGCATGCACACACATTCCATGTTTACATTGTGGGATGCTATTTTTTAGATAATTAACATTATATTTTACAAATCCATTCATAGATTTTACAAATATCAAAATTTGTTTTATATATTATCCTTTCTGAAAAATAATTTATAAATTACTAACTGATTTTTATTTTGCAGATTAGCATCCAAATCTTACAAAGCGAACATGAACTTTACAGAGAACAATGCGAATATTTGCAATTATGACATGCTACATACAAAGATTTAGAAGGGAAGCACATATGTTACAAAGTAAAAATTATAAAGGTTGCACATATTACCTTTAAAGAATGTTGGCAAATGATATTAAAAATAAATAAATTACAATAATGTAATCCATTTGTAAAGGACATTACAAATTTTACAAATGAAAATACTTAATTTACGAAAAAACTATTTAATGGAACTGTAAAAATGACATATTTTCGAATTTACAAAACTAAAAATAGATTATATAAAAACTACCTTGGATTTACAAATATAGGCATTAATCCAGTTTTTGGGGAGCATATTTGGAAATTGGCTAATAAAGGTATTGATAAAAATTTTTAAATTAAACAAGCATAAAATAGAAATTCACTTTATTAAATTAACTTCAAATTCAAAGTAAAATACAATGACTAAAATATCGTTTTGAATGATATAACATTAGATTGAGATCCCATGACTCTCATCGATGGTTCGCCATAGAAATGGTGAGACCTCACCTATTTGAAGGCCCCACCCTATATATATGAGAAAAAGAAAAATATGCCCATGAGCACACACACGTATGTGTTCCCATCGCTATAAAATAGATATTTTAAATTGAAATATAAATCAAAGTCATTGATCTTGATTCAAACTATAAATATGGATTCTCTTAAAATTTCAGGCCATTTTCAGTTCTGTAACCTATCCATCGAATGATGTTGGATTCATTTCATAAGAGCCGTTGTCCATTCTAATAAGGCAAGCCTTTCCTTATATTTAAAAAGCCATTACTAAATTTATAAATATTTTAATAAATTTGTAAAATATAATTGCACATTGTAAAATAATGATGATCATAGTGTTTTATATAATATAGCAACCATATTGTAACTTACATTTTTATCTAATATAATAGTATTTTCATAAACCTTTCTTGATAGACATATTACGTTCATTTTGTTTAAAATTTGGAGTTAAAAATTGTAAAAAAATAGAAAAATACTTAAATTGATGCGGCTTTCTATGCATTCATGGAAGGTCAACCTTATTGGAAGTTTCTCTCTCTCTCATATATATATATATAGGGAATTTATCCAGAGAGCCCTGTGCCCATTTGTATTTTTTTGAGCATCCAATAATAGTCGTCCATCTACAAGATTCAATCCCAAAAAAATAGGAAGTAATTTTCATATGGAAATAGAACAAAATCGGAAATTAAAACTTTTCTAAAAATAGCGTTACATTTTTGGAAAGTGCAAGTCACACATATATGACTTCTAAAACTATCGATTCATTCCAACGCAAGGTCCTTTTTCGTTTCAACGGAAGAAGAGAGGTATGTGATTCGTTTAATGATTTAATCGCCTATTTCTATCATAATTTCGTTGTTTTAATGATATTTGTGTTCTATTTCATTGTTTCATGATTTCATGATTTGATCGCTTATGTAGTTTCATATTTTTTATCGTAAGCAATATTTTTTCAAGAAGTATGATTGAAATATGAGAAAGTGGTGTTCATACTATCAATTTTTATTCATTTTGATACACGATCTGTAGTAATAATTGATTTTTTATCGACTGTATTTTGATTTCATATAATAAAAAGTTACAGAAATAAACACAGTTTTTATTTTTCATACGTTACTTGACAATATACTGAGTTACTGATGTATTTACTTAATTTACTTATAATATATTTTATGTTACTATTGCTAACATAATTGTTACTTTTAATATGTTATTTTGAAGATATACTGAGTTATTGATGTATTTACTTAAATAACTTATAAGATATTTTATGTTACTAATGCTAACAGAATTGTTACTTTTTCGTGTGTTACTTTGAAGATGCACTGAGTTACTACTCTTATAGCCATTATTATTGATGAAAATTCTACAAGTTACTTGAGTAATTTAAATATTTACTTGTCCCTTGCTATTAGTCACTGATATAGAAGTAAAAGTTACTGATTCTTATAGTCATTATTACTTCCGTGTGTTACTTTGAAGATATAATAAGTTACTGCTCTTATAATCATTATTACTGGTAAAAATTCTACAAGTTACCTAAGTAATTAAATATTTACTTATCATTTACAATTAGTTACTGATATAGAATTAAAAGTTACTGATTCTTTTCGCAAAATAAATCTATTTACTTTTCGCAAATTACCTATGCGTCGCTTTGAGTTACTGTTATAAATACAATTATTACTTTTCATGTACATATATATCTTACATTGTTACTGATGCATTTTCATTTCAGGTATGTCAGATGTCCGAATATTTCTTATGTTTCACGAAAGAAAAAAATAAGAAGCGTTGATGATCATTGCATACTTATTGATTAAAGATGTGAGAATAACATATCTGACAATAATATTAAGAATATATCATTATGTAACTAATAAAAGAGTTAATTAACAAATGTAATTACCAAAAAATAATTGATGTGTAACTATAATTTCAGTAACTACTCATAATGAGTCAGTAATGTGGACATGCATATTCAGTAATTATGCATATAACTTCAGTAATATTCGAACTCAATTGTCATGTAATTAGCTAAAAGTACTAAATAACTATATCTTCAGTAACAATCAGAATGTGTTCAATAATATGGACATTGTAATCAGTAAATATTGTAAGGACACTAGTAATTACATAATCAGAAATTGATGTATGGATAGTAGTAACTATAACTTCAATAACAATTACAATGAGTTCAGTAATATGAACATTACGTGGAATGATCATTCTATAAATAGACTGTTTGTCGGAAATAATTAAAATGTGTAGTTTTTTATCTTACTAAAACCGACCACCTATTTTTAGGGAAATTATTTAACTCGAATTCTTATTATATTAATAACGCAAAGCACATTGTTATTATCAAAACCGTCACCTACCAAATAGAACTAACACATACACGTGGCGAGCCCACGTTTGACGCTCACTACAACCCAAATGGACACATTGCTCTCTGGATAAGCCCTATATATATAGGAGAAACTTCAAATGAGGCAGGGACTCACCAGTATTGTAGTGAGCCCTCAATCCTGTTCTTCTATCTTTGATCTCACGGCTGGATTTATTGACGCATTAATTAAATTAATTTAATGATTAGAAACCTATTTTGATCATTACATCACATTCTAAATATAGAATGTGACAACTATTTCACCAAATCCGACGCCTCCCTCTCTCTCTCTCTCCCGATTTGTCCTCTTCTCTCTTGAGTGCTGCTCCTTCCTTCTTTCCTTGATCGAGGGCGGCGGCGACGTTCGTCCAGGCAGCGGAGGAGGCATTATTGATGGTCGACGGAGCACCAAGCTCCTGGCAGAGGTTCTCCTCCACGCAAAGAGCGGGTGATGTTTCTTCTCCGACGAAGGCTCCTGGCGGATGGGTAGGGCTCCTGTGGTTGGCGGCAACAA